>CM051005.1:30502004-30657004 GCA_027704905.1 Muraenolepis orangiensis | reverse complement strand
AAGACCAAGGAGTTTATCGTGGACTTCAGAAAGTCCAGAGCGTGTCTCCAGCTTCATATTACTGGGGGTACGCTGAGGACCTCTCTTGGACCCTCAACACTGCCTCACTGGTCAAGAAAGCTCACCAGCTTCTCTTCTTCCTGAGGAGATTGAGGAAAGCCCACCTCTCCCCTCCGATTCTGGTGAACTTTTACCGGTGCCATTGAAAGCGTCCTTACCAACTGCATCACCGTGTGATACGGCAACTGCACTGTTTCCAACCGGAAATTGCCGCAGAGGCTGATGAAAACCCAATGCATCGTTGGATTACCCCTCCCTGCAATAAAGACTACCCACCACAAACGGTGTCTGAAGAAGGCACGTACAATTGTCCAAGACTCCTCTCACCCCAACCATGGACTTTTTGTCCTTACTCCCCTCCGGTAGGTGCTACAGGAACCTTTGTTCTAAATCAAGCAGGCTCAGGAACAGCTTTCCCCCTCTGCTGTCATCTCCCTGAACTCTGTACCACGATGACAGCCGCACCCCCTGCCGCCGCATCCCTCTGCCCCCGCCCCCAAACCCTGCCACCCTGCCTCTTCTGCCCACCATTCAAACTCTGAACTCTGCTCACTATATCATAACATCATATCATAACTCCCTATATTATCCTACATATCCTACCTCTACCTATAGTTTACATATTTATTGTTTACATACCTGTATGATATACATTTTTACTGTACCTACCGTATCAGTGGTGAAGCGTCAGGGCCTTCAAGGTATTCAGAGAAGACCCTGGAACTCTCAGATGAAACCAAAAACTCGAATTAATTGTATTAATAAAATGTAATACAATTTAATAACATTTAATAAAATTTAAATAAAATGAATAAATGAGAATCGTATCTGTGTTATATTACAGTGTTACGTTGATTTGTTTGTCTTTCTCGGTCCATGCACGACGCATTTGAGTGGTTTTGTGTTGGAAAAACAATGCAACCAATCAGATATTTTTCTGGGTTGCTGGGAAGAATATCCTTCAACCAAAGTATTCCCGATGACTTTGGCCCTTAGACTGAATGAGAGCGTACGTTTGGATTGACAATTTGATCAACCAATCATATCGTGATTTGTAGCCAATGGGCGTATTCTTTTAGATTTCCCCGCAGCTCAATATGGAGCTAGAAGGTGCAAGGTGGTGGCTGGCGCGAGAGTGGATCTAGCGTAGTGTTACGTTTTCTACGTTGTTTTTTTACGTCAATGGCAACAGGTGAAGATGATGTCGTTGCGGATTTATTGTCTGAACCATTTTCAAGACGACCATTTAATGTTAAGATGGACATTATTAAAAAAGGCCGTCCAACACCTGACAATCTGGAGATTCAGATTCAGATTCAGATTCAGAAAACTTTATTAATCCCGAGGGAAATTAAGGTGCAACAGTTGACACAGGGGGAATAAATGCACACACAAGAATACTAAAACCTAAGCTAAAAAACAAAACAACAACTAACTAAAATAAAAGTATTATAAACAAAAATAGTTAAAATAATTCTAAATGAAGTCTAAATGCATTGATAAGTGAAGATAATTTACAGTATTATAACAGTAGTACGTAGGTATATACAATACACAACAATACGTATAGTGCAAATTGGCAGTAATAATATATTAATAAATAACTGAGCTGACTCAAGTAGTTAAAGCAGGCTATGTTCGCCATTTTCAGAGTAGCAACTGGGAACGATACCCGTGGCTAACAGGCTCTACTAGCCACAAGAGGCTCTACTGATGGGAGTGTTGCTGTTTGGGACCGACAAGAGAGCAGGGAATTGGAACTTATTTTGGATCTGAAAAGCGATCATCTTTATGACCTGATGGTGGTCGAACAATTCATCCAGAAGGACAGGAGAATGGATTTGGTCTTTAAGTGAACATCATTGGTGAGTGAGACTTCATTTGTCTTTGCTGGTTTTGTCTCAGCTGGTTGTTGCATTTTGTTTCCACACACTTGTTGACTGATTAGTTAATGGCTGACTTGGGTTTGTTAAGCATTGTTGTGCATTTGAATTGAGAGTTTGGACTTGATCTTTCTTTGCATCGCTTAACGTGAAAAGACTTGACGTAACTAAGAGTTACAAAACCGCGATCAATAATCACCTAATTTGCATATGTTTTGTCATTAGCACTTTCACCTTTTCACTTTAATTTTGACAGGTGAAAGTGCTAATGACAAGACATATGCCAGAGACATTTGGTGATTATTGATCGCTATTTTGGAACTTAAAGTTCCAAAGTTACGTTAAGCCTTTTCACGTGAAGCGTGTTAGACCGTCCCTTTCACCGATAGCCTGTGTGTGGTCTGTGGTGGTCTGTTACTTCACTACATGGACACTGCTTTACAACTATGGTACACTTGGAAATTGGCTGCGACAATCTGATCTGCCTAAATGAGATAAGGCATAAAGTGACTCCTCCGTGACGTCCGTCTGACTAGAACAACTGAATTTTCGAATGGTGGTGGTGATGGTGGGGGTGGTGGTCTACAGCAAGGGTTCCCAAAGTGGGGGTCGCGGGACCCCGAGGGGGGGGGGGTCGCGGGACCCCGAGGGGGGGGGGGGGGGGTCGCGAGATGATTTCAGAATCCTCTTGATGTGACCTTGAGGTTTTTATTGTTAATAATAACGTGTGCATAGATATTTTTATATATGTACGGGTGACGAATAAAGGAATTTTGATTCCGACAGATTCACGACAGTATCATTTGCAGCTGAAAAAAAAGCCCCACACAATTCAATATCACGATTACCCCCCCCCCCCCCCTTGGACTTCACGATGTTCTCGATGGTGAAGATCTGTGCACACGTTGTTTTTAATGTTCCTGTCCCTCCGGTGATAGTGGGGGGGGGGGGGGGGGGTCTGTTATGTTGGGGGTCGCGGGCTGAAAAGTTGGGGAACCCCTGGTCTACAGAAGGTCCAGTTGTGATAGACACGCTTCGCCACTTCCGTATATATATAATAATCTTCAACTGTTGATACAACTGCATATCCCTGCTCAGTACCTGCTGTATATACATGTATATATATCTGTTGATATAATTGCATACACCCTGCTCACTACTGGTTGAATACTTGTATACTTACCTGTATAAATATATACCTTTCATTTTGCATATATCTTATACATACTCTATAAGTTATTCTATACCGTTTTTATGCCTAGTAGACGTCTTATTTAACCACTGTACATTATATATTACCATGCACTTTACTGCAACATTTGCACTCTGGTTAGATGCCAAATAATTTTCGCTGTACTGTACTTGTGCTGTGCAATGACAATGACTTTGATCACTCGTATATCAAAAAATGATCGTATTGGGGAAATCAATTAAAATGTAATACGAGCACTGTAGATTTATTGTACACATTGGGTCAGACTGTGCAGCTTCCTCTCTCCTGGATGGGAGGGTGGACAGCCGGTCCAGAGAGAATAGAGAACCTGTTTGAACATTTGGATTCAAATATATGATCGTTTTCTGAGTCACACTCGGGGCCAATTAACCTTCTCACTAAGCTTTTAAATGTGTTCTTTCTGAAATATCTTTTCATGTCTATTGTTAACTTCCGTCTGCATGAGGACCTTCATTGAGTTCCATATGTCAGGGGTCAACTTCTTCGTGATGAAGGTCACACCATGCGACTTCCCTGAGCCGAAGAGATGATTTAAAATCCTGAACTACTCACCATGGTACTACCACTAAGTCTTAGTTTGGAAACAGAACACCACCAAACTAACTTCATGTGCTTTTTAAACACGTATTGTTGAAGCCAATAAGCGTTCATTCAGCTGGAGAGAAGTTCAGCTCTGGTCAGCTCTTTAAACATCTCTCTCTCTCGTCCTCGGCTCCTCCCAAGACGGGGAATGTTGTATTTTTCCATTTGGACATGGGTGTAGCAATCTGTTCTAGGAATGGGGAAACGAGAGAGAGAGAGAGAGAGAGAGAGAGAGAGAGAGAGAGAGAGAGAGAGAGAGAGAGAGAGAGAGAGAGAGAGAGAGAGAGAGAGAGAGAGAGAGAGAGAGAGAGAGAGAGAGAGAGAGAGAGAGAGAGAGAGCGCAATCCATTAGTCATGAACATGGGTTGACTTCAGTGTGTGGAATAAGGATGAGGAGAGCATCCTTAGCAGTCTCTGAGGCTGTGGAACATCATTTATCAACAGGCAGATACAACCGCAGATTAACATTTGATTTACTCAGGTGCAATGCAATGTTTCTTGTTGGATGGTAAATGTTCAAACATACATATATAGAATCATTTATTGTTTGTCTGTTTGTGTGTGTGTGTGTGTGTGTGTGTGTGTGTGTGTTTGTATGTGTGTGTGTGTGTGTGTGTGTGTTGTATGTGTGTGGGTGTGTGTGTGTTTGTATGTGTGTGGGTGTGTGTGTGTGTTTGTATGTGTGTGGGTGTGGGTCTTTCTCTGTGGATTCACCTCTGTATTTTTCAGTGTGTTTGAATATGTCTTGTGTTAAAGTATTTGTGAATTGTGTGTGTGTGTGTGTGTGTGTGTGTGTGTGTGTGTGTGTGTGTGTGTATACAATGAATAAATACTCATGCACATGTGATAAACGTGTGATGCATTATGTTCATGTGAGTGTACACGTATGTCTCAATCTCTTAGTGTATTTCATGTGTGTGTGTGTGTGTGTATGTGTGTGTGTGTGTGTGTGTGTGTGTGTGTGTGTGTGTGTGTGTGTGTATGGGTGTGTGTGTGTGTGTGTGTGTGTGTGCAGAGGGCTCTCCTTTCAGCTGGTGGGTCGGGGGTCCTGGTGAGGGCGGGGCCCAGACCTACTGGGGCGGAGCTCTGCCCGGCAGCCGGCAGTGTTCCTGTGGCCTGCAAGAGAACTGCCTGGACCCCATGTACGACTGCAACTGTGACGCCGACCGCATGGAATGGTACGTTACGTGTGTTACATGTGTCCCCGTACAGAACCGTCACATGACCGTCCAGTGTGACACGGTCACATGACCTTCTGTATGGAACGGTACCGCCGTATGGAACCGTCACATGACCATCCAGTTGTTTATGCTGACTTGCAGCGTCCAGACATATTTCAAATGGCGGAGCAGCAGACTTTGCATAGAATCTGTGAGAGCAGAAAGGAAAATGCCCAAATCCTGCTGTGTAAATTTGGGGTTGCTGAGGAACAGTGAAGTGGTTGTTTTTTTCAGGTGGTTCTACAGTAACTTAACATCCAGCCAGGGAACAGACTGGCTGCAGGCCTGAACTGTGGTGCCAGTAACAATTATTTGATTAAATTCCTTTTCTTTTTTTTACGCTTTTTATGTTTTTATGCATTTTTTGAATACACTCATTTGAACAATGCATCGTAGGTCTCACCACATTCATTATCAACCACAATGACAAAGTGAACCAATCTAAGGGGTCTACAAAGATATAGGTTCTTTATATCAAGGCATGAACTAAATAAACCATTAGGGGGGGCGATGGCTTAACATTCACAAATTTGATCAACTCAAATTGTGATACATCACTGTGGAGTGTGTGTGGTTGGTGGCTGGTTGAAGCAGCCTCACCTGGCCTGAGTCAGACTGATTACTCTATGGCTGGTGAGGCTGCTCAAACCTGGTTAAACCAGCCACCACACACACTCGAGGTAGAGCTCTAGCATGTTCCATCTGCTCTGTTCATTCACTACAAACTCTTGCAATAAACCAGATTCCTCATCATCCTGTGTCCTTCGGGAGGAGCCCTCAACTCCCCCTTTCTTGCATTTGGCGTTATTTAGTTTCCCTTGTCAACTGCCCGATTAAATAATCTTAGCCTAGTATCTGGCATCGCAATGTTCGTCGTTAAATATTAAATTACAGAGAAATACCACAGTTGATGCTTTAATATGCTTGATTTTGACACAAACATGTCAAAAAGAAATGCACATATTAATACATTCTCAAATGTATTTCTGGTTCACAGACAAATATTTATTTTATATATATATATATATATATATATATAAACATACTTTTATACTTGAAAAGCCAATATTGACAAAGTTGTTTTGAACAAATTCAGAAGCGGTAGGAAACCTGAGTTTGAGTCCCACCATGTCTTCATCTGATGTTTGGTTTGTTTCCCACTGCATTCACTGTATATTACAAATGATCTTGGAGTTAAGGTCTAGATTACTGTAACCAATTGCTAAATGTATCTGGTTAGAGATGGTATAAGTTAATGTATGAGGTTAGATATGGTTAAGTTGAGGGTTAGTCTAGGTATAAGGTTAGTTGTTAGATATGGTTAAGTTTAGGTATTAGGTTAGTTTGTTAGATATGGTTAAGTTTAGGTGTTAGGTTAGTTGGTTAGATATGGTTGAGTTTAGGTGTTAGGCTAGCTACGTGTTGTGCTTCATCACGTTTGCATGAATTGTTCTTGAGTTACTCATTCCTTTGTCTCATCCTAGGACAAATCAATTGATGTCCCTCACATCCCCTCTGTAGATATAAGGATTGAACATGTATTTTGTTTGTATTATGGTAAAATGTTGATGAAAATTAAAATTTAAATATTTTTCTTGTGGATTTATACTTCTTATATAATTACTTATATAATTGATTTATAACAAGAAATATTTGTGTGTGTATCAGAAATGCATCTGTGAAATTGATATGTGGATTTATATACTACGGTAAAGTAATTGTGTGCGTTCATTAATATGAAGGCTTATCTGACTCCATAGTGGATACATGGCTAATTAGAACCCATCTGCCCAATTCTGTTGGATTCGTTTTTGCCATGGTAGATGCACGCTATCCCCATGTCTCCTGGTTGTAACCTGTTAGTCCACTGAGTGTAATGTCTTGCCATGTCTTGGTATCACAACACATTTGTTGCTTCCTCTCATCCTGTTATTCTTCCTCTTCGTCTGACTTATCCTCTACTTCCTCATTGTCTTCCTCTTCTTCCTCATCCACTTTTCCGGTCCTCGTCCTCTTCTTCCTTATCCCCTTCTTCATATTCCTCTTCCTCGTCATCTTCATTTTCCTCCTCCTCCTCCTCCTCCTCCTCCTCCTCCTCCTCCTCCTCCTCCTCCTCCTCCATCCAGGGCCATAGACTCTGGTCTGCTGACCCACAAGGAGAGCCTCCCGGTCAGGTCCCTGGTGCTGGGGGACATCCAGAGAGCCGGCTCAGAGGCGGCCTACAGGGTAGGACCGCTCCGTTGTCACGGCGACAGTGAGCACTTCAGAAGCACTCCATCATGAACGTTTTACCTTTGACAAACTTGTTTTTTACATCATTAACAAGCCATTTAAATTGAGAAAAATTAAAAGTATGTTGCTCAAATAAACAATATAAATATGGTTGATTCAACCAAATTTCTAAATGTTCATTTTGTTTGAAACATATTTAGTTCGTAATCGGTTTAGGTAGTAACAGGTTTTGCAATAACTGTTTTCTCCCTTTGTTTGCAAGACAACTTCTGTGTTCTTCGACAAGGAAACATCCTATCTCCATTTCCCCACGTTCCGGGCTGAGCTGAGTGCAGACATCTCCTTCCTGTTCAAGACCACGGCCTCCTCCGGCGTGTTCCTGGAGAACCTGGGCATCAAGGACTTCATCCGCATTGATCTCAGCTGTCAGTACAGGACCAAAAGAGCTTTGACTCACTTCTGAGTGTTCTGGGTCTATTTAAGGCTCTATTTATATATATATATATATATATATATATATATATATATATCACTGGCGGCCGGTGGTTGTTAAAGTAGGGGAGGAAGGAAGGTGCCTCACTATCAATTTTAACAATGTGGGTATTTTAGAAATATTTTAGCAGACAAACAGAATAAAACTTTAGTGAGATTTGAGGGAGAATCGTTTTTGTGTATTTCCCTGTATTTAATTTAAAAAAGACATACTATCATATAGTAAAACCAGCTCTGCACGTAAATCACGTCAATTGCGAGCCAAAGACACCACCTTGTCACGGTCAGCCATGCTTTCTGTCAGCACAGCAACCTCTGCTGATTGGTTCAGTTATAAAAAACTGAATAGAATTTAAAAAAGGTACAAAACTGTATAAAGTTAAATATATAAAAATGCAATATATAAATGCAATATGTCAGCACAGAAAAATAGCAATATATATATAAATCAATACACATAATAATAATAATATATAATATATAAAATATACATTGGGGGCCTATATGTCATGGTTACAGTGGGTGACAGAGGGCGTGGCCAAGGGGGTCTCCCTCGATGACACCGTACCAGCCCTCCGGGAATTAGACTTACCAACTACCTGTCGACCTCCCGGTATCCAGACCCCTGACCCCTGGCCTGTCCCCGACCGTTCTATGATGCTTACGCAATAATGCCTCACGTTACCGCTTCCCTGTGTCTTTGGTCTGCGTTCTACACCCTGACGATCTAGCCATCATGGACCCCGGCGACCTCCACCAGATGAAGCACGCAATCTCTTTAAATAGCCGTCGTTCCGGACAACATGAGCAAGAGTTACTGGCGATGTCGGACCGACTCACAGACCTGACAGCCACTGTAGCTTCCTTCATCGGAGGAACTACCAACGCCGCGATGGTCGACCCACCACCAGCGGTTGCCGTTCCGGTTCCTCCTGCCTCCCTCCATTCGGAGCCCCATCTCCCAGCACCGGCAAAGTATTCCGGAGACCCCAACAACTGCCGTGAATTTTTGGTGCAATGTCACCTTACGTTCCACGCACAACCTTCAAGATTTGGAAGCGAGGCAGCCAGAGTTGCGTTCATGGTGAATTTGATGGAGGGAGCCCCCCTCAGTATGTTCAACGCTCTCTATGAGCAGGGCTCCCCCGCTACACAGTCATCTATGGCTCTCGCTGCAGAGTGACGTGTTTTTGACCACCCGATACGGGGACCACAGGCCGGACAACTCCTGCTGCAATTGAGACAGGGGAGTCTCAGTGTACGGGTTTCACCGGTTAGCTCTGGAGTCCAGCTGGAACGACCATGCTCTCCTATCCGCCTTCCTGAGCGGACTCAGTCGGGAGCTGGGCAGAGAGGTGGCGCTCCAGGGTGAAACGGGAACACTGGATGAGGCAATCCTATTGGCCATCCAGGTCTCGGACCTAGCGGCTCAGTGGGGAGACGGCCACAGTTCTTCCAGGAGTTCCCCTCGTCCTCCGGAGGGTGGGGGCTACGCCAGAGCTGCTCTTCTCGTCGCGGAGGAGCCCAGGCAGCTGGATCGGACGCGCCTGTCTACGGGGGACAGATGGCAGAGATCGAACTTGGGAGCCAGTCGCAACTGTGGGCGGATGGGCCACTCTTGCTCTACCTATCCCCGTTCGGCCAAAAGAGCAGGCTCTTCAGTGACTGCGGGGTCCCTGAGGAGCCATAACGCTAACCGATCTCCAGTTCCGACACCCAACCCCCACTTCGACGCATGTCTCCTGTGGTCCAAGGAGGCGCTGCAGGTGCGCGTGTTAGTGGACTTGGGTGCAGATGAGAGTTTCATCGACTCCGCCCTGGTTTCTCAGGCCGGTATACCCACCGAGCCCCTGCAGACCCCACTCAATGTGAACGCACTGGACGGCAAGCTCCTGGCCCAGATCACGCACCGGTCCATACCCCTCACGTTAGAGTTGTCAAGGAATCATCGGGAGAATGGAACCTTATCCCCTCGCCCCACAGTCGGCTCTAGCCCCAAGCAATGCCCCCACCGGTCTGGTTCCGAGCTCTCCCAACCTATCCTCCGTTCCCCACGTCTACCACGACATCGAGGAGGTGTTCAGTAAGCAACGGGCCCTTTCTCTACCCCCCCACAGACCTTACGACTGCGCCATTGACCTCCTTCCCGGCGTCGTCTCTACTACCTTTCCCGGCCGGAAAGGGAGACGATGGAGACCTACATCCATTACTCTCTGGCAGCGGGGCTGATCAGACCCTCGTCGTCACCCGGGTAGCTCGGGGGGGGTTTTGTCCAGAAGAAGGATCACACCCTACGGCCGGTATCGATTTCCGAGGCTTAAACAGCATTACGGTAAAGAACAAGTACCCCCATAGACCCAGCATTCAAGCCGCTCCACCATGCAGCGGTGTTTTCCAAGCTAGACCTGCGCAACGCCTATCATCTCGTCCGGACTGGGTCATTGTGACTGCGCTGGGTCATTTTGAGTGCTTGGTCAAGCCCTTCGGTCTCACTGGTGAATGAGGTCCTCCGTGACATGCTCAACCTGTTGGTTTTTGTTTACCTGTATTATAATTAGATTTTTTTCTCGGGACAAGAGGGAGCATGTACAGCACGTCCGGTTGGTTACTGGAGAATAAGCTGTTTGTGAAGGCGGAGAAGTGCAAGTTTCACGTATGATGTTCCTGGGCTACATCATCGAGCCGGGACAGGTACGGTCAGACCCAGCCAAGATCCAAGCGGTGGCTGAGTGGCCAACACCTACCTCTCGGAAACAGCTCCAGCGGTTCCTCGGCTTCGCCAATTCTACCGTCGGGGTTCGTCCGGAACTTCAGCAGCGTCGCAGC
The DNA here is from genome assembly GCA_027704905.1 of Muraenolepis orangiensis. Classification (NCBI taxonomy): domain Eukaryota; kingdom Metazoa; phylum Chordata; class Actinopteri; order Gadiformes; family Muraenolepididae; genus Muraenolepis; species Muraenolepis orangiensis. The sequence continues at coordinate 30,646,475 of CM051005.1, read as the reverse complement.
CCCGATCACCCGGCTCACCTCCACCCTCTCTCCGTTCTCCTGGCCCCCCGAGGCGGGTGCGGCCTTCACTCACCTCAAGTGCCTGTTCTCCTCCGCACCAGTCCTGAGGCATCCAGACCCGTCAGCCCAGTTTGTGGTGGAGGTGGACGCATTTGACTCCGGCGTTGGGGCCGTCCTGTCCCAACAATCCTCTGGGGACCAGAAGTCTCACCATGTGCGTTCTTCTCCAAATGGCTCTCATCCGTGGAGCGGAACTACGATGTGGGGAGTCGGAGCAACCGTTTGCAGTCTGGACGGACCATAAGAACCTGGCTTACCTCCGTTCCGTCAAACGGCTCAACTCCCGACAAGCGCGGTGGGCATTGCAAGGCTTTCTGTCAGGCTCTGGGTGCCACCGTCAGCCTCTCCGCCGGCTACCACCCCCAGTCCAATGGGCAAACGGAGCGGGCTAACCAGGACCTGGAGGCGGCCCTCCGCTGCATCACCGCTCGCCACCCGTCCTCCTGGAGCTCTCACCTTCCGTGGGTGGAGTATGCTCAGAACTCCCTCAGCAGCACCTCCACAGGGTTGTCGCCGTTCCAAGCGTCGCTAGGGTACCAGCCCCCCCTGTTTCCCGCCCTGGAGGAGGAAGTGGCGGTGCCGTCAGTACAGGCCCACCTCCAGTGCTGCCGCCGGATATGGAGGACTGCTCGTGCTGCTCTCCCCAAAATCAGCGTCTGGCGGATCGCCGGAGGGTCCCTGCCCACCTACCGACCTGGGCAGAAGGTGTGGCTCTCCTCCCGGGACCTACCACTACAGGTCCAGTCCCGGAAGTTGGCACTATACCCTAAGGGAGGATCGTCCTCCCTTACTGCCGTACACACTCATGTTAAAAACCAGGACTCACCGGCCGCTCAGGTCCGGCAGTTTATAATGGACTTCAATGGGGAGCTTGGGGAGGACGATCCTCTGTACAGTAATTGTCAGTTACGGGGGCGCTGTTGGTACTTTGACACAGGGACATGATTTTTGTACCTTCGAAGCGTTAAAATAGTAATATTATCAGTATTTTCACAGATGAATCTGTTAAATTTATGTGTATTAATTTTTCTCTTGCAAGTTTATTTTCTTTTCTTTGCCTATTCTGAACTCTGAACTTTTTTCTATTTACTTTTACTTGGCATCTCTAAGAGGGCCCAAGTTGCTGGTACTTTGTTGTTACCAAGGGCTTAAGGCTCCGCCCGTGACCTCTTGACCTCTGGAGGATTAGTGGCTCTGACTGCAGGGCAGGGGCTTTATATATATATATTTGCAGGTGGGGAAGGAGGTGTGGACCACCCGTCCTGACCAAGGGATTGAATCATGCTTTGCAGCTTAAATCAAATACCTTTTTTCCCGATGTGTTATCTTTTAAAATATCTATTTGGTCTGGGAGCCTAATTACAAGACCAGCTTATTTATATATGTTTTTATTCTCTATCTGATGGGGAGAAGAACATTGCTGTTGTTCTCTCGTTCGCGAAGATGAAGTATAGCGATCATCTTTATGTCCACCATTTACGTCCCTTGGATTCCATTGTCCTTTCAATTAACCCATGAATCATTCAGTCTGTGAAAAGTCGGCAATTATCTCAAAAGTCCATCACAAATGTGCAAACTTCCAAAAGTTTGCTTAAAATTTGAATCGACTGTTAGATGGAAACCCAGCTACTGATAAATTTGCCAAGTGTGTCAGTCTGGTGAGTTAATGGTTAACATTGTGCATTTGCATTTGCTAACCTATAATAATATTTCATATTTAGTATTTTCCCTGGTTAAGACTATAATTAGAATTAAATGAACAAATTCATAATCTATTCTTTTTCTGTCAAATGATTCACTAAGGCATGATTCCAGTGTGTAATGGACTAAAACGACCTCCGAAGATGAGAAAATAATCTTCTTGTGGGATCTGGTGGCCAGTAGTGTGTGACCACTTGACCGCTGGACCGCTGGACCTTATATATAGCCAGCCCATTGAACAGCGTAAGTGGCAGCATAATCAAGTCCAGAACAGCCAACTTGTTATTCATCAAGGCCTTGTTAGAGTCCCTTGGATGGCGATGAACTTGATGTTTGGTGGATAATAGCCAAAGCGTTTGTTGTTCACGTTTTGACGAAAGCGTTGCGTCAACAGACATGAAAGGCAGCCACAGACTGTGGGACGGATCAAGTCTTATACAAGATTATCACATTTCACTGGCAATTAAGAGGAAGATTTCAGAGTAATTTGCAGACGGCCGCGAAGCCGAATGGCAACGCTGGTGGAAGAAGCTTAATGGAAGACTCCGGGGCTGTGGCTGTGTGTGTGTGTGTGAGTGTGTGTGTGTGTGTGGTGAGAGTCTGTGTATGTGTGTGTGTGTGTGTGTGTGTGTGTGTGTGTGTTTGTATCTGTGTGTCTGTGAATGTGTGTGTGTGTGTGTGTGTGTGTGTGTGTGTGTGTGTGTGTGTGTGTGTGTGTGTGTGTGTGTGTGTGTGTGTGTGTGTGTGTGTGAGTATGTGTGTGTGTGTGTCCTATAATCTGCTCATGCTGTGTCTTTTTAAGACTCTTTCTTCAGTTATTTTTACTCCCCCCCCCCCTGTGATGATCTCTCTTCTCCCTGGTGTGAGGGCTGTTGTTTCCAAGCTTCCCAGTGCCCCATCATGGGCTATGCTGGGAGTGTAATCACATCCACACACCCAGCGCCACACGCCTGCTACCTATAGATGTATGAGGTACCAGGAGACATCTAACTGTCCTCCAGAGAGAGCACTGGAGTACCATCGCCATCGCTAGGGCAACCAGCTCATAGTAGGGGCTTGGGCTTGTGAACTGTTGGCCAAATGTTGTTAGCAAAGTTAGCGAGAGTTATATTGCTTCATATATAAGTCTGGGAACTTCCTTTTTCCAAATGAACTTAGTGTTGCATTCTGGGATATAGCCGGGTGATCTGTCTGTGTGTCAGTGGGTGATTGTGGGGGATATTGTTCCATCTGGATGTGGAAACTCTTGGGATGAGAAGCTTGGATTGTTAGACATTTCCTTGTTTGGATCTCTGTTTCCACGGTGATAACCTCCAACCGTCCACTGCTGGTCCCATGACTCAGGGAGGCTCTGAGTTCTTCAACCAGCACCAGGATCGGCCCACTGTCCAGAACAGGACCTCTAAATGGTTTTGGTCAATATATAATTTATAATGAAATCAATTATGTGTTGCCAGTCCACATGGCTACATGAATGTTTCGTCCATGGCTTTTGGACTCCAAACTTTAGATAGCGGCAAATCTCCAAGTGTATAGTTTATTTTTAGTAATTATTCAATTTTTTGGTGCAGTTCACCTGAATATTGTTGTCAGAAAACGCTATTGTTGTCACTATAATACATTTTGGGGCAGTCTGTTGGGACCGGATGGACGCCGGTTCAAGTCCATGAAATATCTGGGCACTGCCTAGGTGTCCTGGAGCAAGGCACCAGATCCCCTACACTGCTCCCCGGGCGCTTTATATACAATAGTTGCCCACTGCTACGGATGGGTTAAATACAAGAAACTAAGAAACTCAACAGCCTGCTCTTCATAGGTGAGGGGGAGGGGTGTAAGAGAGAGAGTGTGTGTGCGTGTGTGTGTTAAAGAGAGATATAGAGAGTGTGTGTGTTAACGTGAGAGAGGGAGAGAGTGTGTGTGTGTGTGGTGTGTGTGTGTGGTGGTGGTGTGGTGGTGTGTGGGTGTGTGTGTGTGTGGTGTGTGGTGGTGTGTGTTTAAGAGAGAGTGTGTGATCTACTTGTGACTCTCTCTATCTGTCTTTCTCTCTATATATCTACCTCTACGTCTCTCTCTATATACCTCAATCTGTCTTTCTCTCTCTATATCCCATCCATTGTCTTCTCTCTATCTGTCTCTCTCTATCACCTCATCTCTCTCTATATATCACCTAAATCGTCTCTCTCTATATCCACCTCTCTCGTCTTTCTCTGACTGTATACACCTCTTTATTTCTCTGGATCTATCTCTGGGTCCACTGGCTGCTGTCCCACTCTAAAAAAGGCAAGAAGAGCAAGAAGCTCAGTCCTTGTTCTGTACATCAGGAACTATGCACACGTATGCAACAGAAGCTCTTTATAGTGTAAAGTATTACACAAAGAATCTATACTGTACTAGACAACTTTTCTCAGGTTAGGTAAAGTCAAATGCAGCGAAATGCAGTTGGTTTTAACATAAACCGTCAGCTGGTTCTCAATATTAATAATAATAATAATAATAATAATAATAATAATAATGATTTATTGCATCTATATATCACTTTTCAAAACACCCAAAGTGCTTTCCATCCATAGCATGACGCCCTGAAGCTGCTCCATAATCCACACTCTGTTCAACACCACAGCCTCCGTTTCCCTCTCTCTGATTACCTCTTCGTCACCTTTTAGCCTCAGTGACTCTGTGTAGACCGTCACTCTTCACGCCGGGACCAAAATAAAGATAATCTTTTAGTTGTTATTATTACTATGCACCTTCATCATTTTGAAAATATTATGGATGTTGTGTCTTATCAGTAAACAGCCAGTCCACAGGGAAACTCCACCACAAACACTGATTAGATTGGCCAGAGGCAGGAGAGTAGAGGTGAATATTAATGGATCTTCCCCACCACGCGCTGAATAGCTGAATAGTGAGTCCATGACTTCCTGGCTTGACCTTATATGGTCAACACCTGTGTTGCTGATTGTGTTTACCGTGGGCTTGATTGTAAATCTGAACAGAGTTTGGGAAAGATGTCTGTACAGCTCATTAGAGGATCCAAGATCCAAGAGTGTCTGGAATACACACGCTCCTGTTCTTTGTATGGAGAACAGACCTGGGCCCTCTTTCAAGAAGCTGGATTTGCAGATTAACTGGATATGATATGGTGCCCTCACACCATAGCGATCACCAGTTGCGTATGGTTGCGAATAAAAAATAGTGGTCATAAGTTCTGAACGCAACTCACACGCAACTAATAGGTTTTATAGGTTTGTACGCAACAAGCACGCAGGTGATCGCAGACACACGCAGAGTGTGTTCAATAATTCTCTGCGAATGCCTGCGATCAATTTATACGCAACAGGGACGCAACAGGTACGCTACTCACGCAACACGATCGCAACAGGTACGCTACGCACACAACACGATCGCAACAGGTACGCAACTCAAGTTATGAACGCAGGTCCAAATTTGAGGTATCTGGCCAGGTTTTGGGGTCACTTTTATCTGATTTCTTGAGGTCGGAGTAGCGACAGGTATTAGACCGGCGAGTGACGCGGGATAGGCAATGAATCTGGATTTCCGGGACATCGGCGTGACGATTCCGTACAAAGTAGCAACCATAAAGTAGGACGTACGACCTAACACTGGGGTAACGGGACGCCAGCGTATATATAACCCCAGGTGAGGTGATTAGTAATCCGCCACGGCAATTGTTAACAGGTGTGTGCGTGCGCTGCCAGCGCACGCGGCTTAGCCATGCCCCCTGCCAACCACCGTAACCGTGACATTTCTAGGTTTTTATCACGTGACCGATATTCGCAAATACCACGCAACTAGCACGCAGGTCAAACGCAACTTGTAAGTTTTGAACACTACTCACACGCAACCCACACGCAACCCACACACAACTCACACGCAACCCACACGCAACCCACACACAACCCACACGCAACCCACACGCAACCCACACACAACTCACACGCAACCCACACGCAACTCACACGCAACTCACACGCAACCCACACGCAACCCACACGCAACTCACACGCAACCCATAGGTCGAATAGGTTACAAATTGACATTGACATTGAATTGTTGATCTCGTTTGCGTTTGGTGCGTATACAAATAGTTTTTACACTCAACTCATAGGTTTCAGCATACACTATGGTGTGAGGGCACCATTAAATCAGAATTCAGGGAATGACAGAATTTCCTATTTCAGACCCCAAGCTTGGACTACTCATGGGTCTGGCGGCACAGCGGCGGGGGTGAGGCGTCTGTAGAGGACCCAGACTATTTTTGACACGCCCTGCGGCCGCTTGCTGCACAAGATCATCAGCGATTAAACCAAGATTCCGATTATTAAGAAACTTTATTTTTTTTATAACAATTCAATTGATGGATGTTCAATTTCACTATAGTAGGCTGTATAGTAAACTACAGCCTCACCTTTCTTCAAAATAATAATATAATAATAATAATAATAGACCAGCAATCAGGCCTATAATACACCGTTTTGTTCTTTTTATGACGGATAAAGAGTTTATTAGGTTGAACCTATCAAAGATTTGAGTGAACTTTTTCCTGAAAATCCTTCTTGAAAAAAACTTGAAAATCCTGACAGTCCAGGGAAGCGCTGGCTTCTTAGCACTTGGAGTTCTGGTTCAAGCTTAAACAAACCCTAACCGTAACACCAACCCTAACTGGGACCAGGCCTCTGGACAGCTAGTGGGGTTACATTAGTGAGAGACCCACTTGGCCCATGGTATGTACCAAGTTGTACTGTAAGGTTTTGTCAAATGGTCCGTGCCTCAGGCAAAAAACCTGATAACTTTAAATTGTTAAAACGTTTCCACAAATTGAAATGTGAACCATCGTAGCGCAGCGTGTAGGTAACAATGTGTTCTCAGTATTCTATTTTTGAGAACTTATTACTACTAATTACTATTATAATTTGTTCACACCAAATATTCCATTGCTTCGATGGAGAGACATAAGGACTGACACCATGGGACCAATCGCGTTGATCTCCATTTTAAAACATGGCACCGTGTCTGCACTTCAAAGTAAGAGTTCCTCAGCGCTGCGTCACCCCGTCACCACAGCTAATGACTCATTAACTTCAGTGCTGTGGCGAGCACAGAGATGACACATATATCGATGAACCGTTCTCCCTTGCCGTTAGGAAAAGATGATAATACGTCACTCATTGGTGTGCTGTGTTTGTTTGTGTTCTTGTAATGAAATTAGATTCTGTGCCCTTAAATGAACTAGTGCAGTGCCCATGGAAATTTTGCCGATAGATTGGCCTCTCGGATTGCTGCTTGCAGCAGTTCACCCTCCAAGTGTGAGGTCGATAAGATGAGCGTTTGACAAGGAAATCAAAGGATAGACATACAGAGACTCCTTCCATTTTAGTTCGAGGAGTTCTATCTATCTATCTATCTATCTATCTATCTATCTATCTATCTATCTATCTATCTATCTATCTAGTATCTATCTATCTATCTATCTATCTATCTATCTATCTATCTATCTATCTATCCATCTATCCATCTATCTATCTATCTATCTATCTATCTATCTATCTATCTATCTATCTATCTATCTATCTATCTATCTATCTATCTATCTATCTATCTATCTATCTATCTATCTATCTATCTATCTATCCTCAGTCCCTGGTTCTCATACCATAGTTATGAGGTTTTAATGACCTTTGCGAACGTGGGCAATTATCACATTTTCTCATTTCTGGCCTCCATTTATTTGGCATCTAGAATGTTCCACAGACCCATCGCTGTGATCAGCAACAGCAACTGTATGAGAGGTCTGACATACTGCGTGAATACTTTATATTGCCTGATGTAAATGTTTGATAAATATCATGTGCAATTTCATATGGTATCATGTCTCTGATAAAGGCTCTCGTGTGCTGTCATACGGCTGGTTGGGGTTTTCATATATATGTATATAAGCTTATAACAACTCACACGCAACCCACACGCAACTCACACGCAACCCATAGGTCGAATAGGTTACAAATTGACATTGACATTGAATTGTTGATCTCGGTTGCGTTTGGTGCGTATACAAATAGTTTTTACACTCAACTCATAGGTTTCAGCATACACTATGGTGTGAGGGCACCATTAAATCAGAATTCAGGGAATGACAGAATTTCCTATTTCAGACCCCAAGCTTGGACTACTCATGGGTCTGGCGGTACAGCGGCGGGGGTGAGGCGTCTGTAGAGGACCCAGACTATTTTTGACACGCCCTGCGGCCGCTTGCTGCACAAGATCATCAGCGATTAAACCAAGATTCAGATTATTAAGAAACTTTATTTTTTTTATAACAATTCAATTGATGGATGTTCAATTTCACTATAGTAGGCTGTATAGTAAACTACAGCCTCACCTTTCTTCAAAATAATAATATAATAATAATAATAATAGACCAGCAATCAGGCCTATAATACACCGTTTTGTTCTTTTTATGACGGATAAAGAGTTTATTAGGTTGAACCTATCAAAGATTTGAGTGAACTTTTTCCTGAAAATCCTTCTTGAAAAAAACTTGAAAATCCTGACAGTCCAGGGAAGCGCTGGCTTCTTAGCACTTGGAGTTCTGGTTCAAGCTTAAACAAACCCTAACCGTAACACCAACCCTAACTGGGACCAGGCCTCTGGACAGCTAGTGGGGTTACATTAGTGAGAGACCCACTTGGCCCATGGTATGTACCAAGTTGTACTGTAAGGTTTTGTCAAATGGTCCGTGCCTCAGGCAAAAAACCTGATAACTTTAAATTGTTAAAACGTTTCCACAAATTGAAATGTGAACCATCGTAGCGCAGCGTGTAGGTAACAATGTGTTCTCAGTATTCTATTTTTGAGAACTTATTACTACTAATTACTATTATAATTTGTTCACACCAAATATTCCATTGCTTCGATGGAGAGACATAAGGACTGACACCATGGGACCAATCGCGTTGATCTCCATTTTAAAACATGGCACTGTGTCTGCACTTCAAAGTAAGAGTTCCTCAGCGCTGCGTCACCCCGTCACCACAGCTAATGACTCATTAACTTCAGTGCTGTGGCGAGCACAGAGATGACACATATATCGATGAACCGTTCTCCCTTGCCGTTAGGAAAATATGATAATACGTCACTCATTGGTGTGCTGTGTTTGTTTGTGTTCTTGTAATGAAATTAGATTCTGTGCCCTTAAATGAACTAGTGCAGTGCCCATGGAAATTTTGCCGATAGATTGGCCTCTCGGATTGCTGCTTGCAGCAGTTCACCCTCCAAGTGTGAGGTCGATAAGATGACGGACAATGACAGAGACTTCTTCCATTTTAGTTCGAGGAGTTCTATCTATCTATCTATCTATCGATCTATCTATCTATCTATCTATCGATCGATCGATCGATCGATCGATCGATCTATCTATCTATCTATCTATCTATCTATCTATCTATCTATCTATCTATCTATCTATCTATCTATCTATCTATCTATCTATCTATCTATCTATCTATCTATCTATCTATCTATCTATCTATCTATCTATCTATCTATCTATCTATCTATCCTCAGTCCCTGGTTCTCATACCATAGTTATGAGGTTTTAATGACCTTTGCGAACGTGGGCAATTATCACATTTTCTCATTTCTGGCCTCCATTTGTTTGGCATCTAGAATGTTCCACAGACCCATCGCTGTGACCAGCAACAGCAACTGTATGAGAGGTCTGACATACTGCGTGAATACTTTATATTGCCTGATATAAATGTTTGATAAATATCATGTGCAATTTGATATGGTATCATGTCTCTGATAAAGGCTCTCGTGTGCTGTCATACGGCTGGTTGGGGTTTTTATATATACGTATATAAGCTTGAACCTAAGAATAGAGGGTCTGCATGCTGCGTTTACTGAAAAATAGAGAGGCTGTCTCTCAGAGACTTAAAACATTGAGAGCAACACTCTGAGGAAATATATATATATAATACACATTCCATAACATGACAATCTGAAGTACATAGTGTGTGTGTGTGTGTGTGTGTGTGTGTGTGTGTGTGTGTGTGTGTGTGTGTGTGTGATGTGGTGTGTGCTGTGTGTGCAAACTGTGTGCTGTGTGGTGTGTGTGTGTGTGTGTGTGTGTGTGTGTGTGTGTGTGTGTGTGTGTGTGTGTGTGTGTGTGTGTGTGTGTGTGTGTGTGAGCAGATATCATGCCGTCTGTCTGGCTGCTCACACCTTAAGTGGTTGTCACAGTTTGTGGGGCTGGTAAAAAGCCCTTGTGTGCATTCCAATGCCCCTGAAATCGTCATCACTAATGAGGCTATAGGCTACAAAGGTTTAAAGGTGTTCACTATGCATGTCCTCATATCTGAGAAACTGGGTGAAAACACTTTCACTTTCACTTTTCTTAGATAAGCAATGACATTAAAAACCAAGGAATACACAGCCAGAATCGGCCATTGAAGACGGGAGAAAGGATGATAAAAGGCGGGGAGACGGCGGGGTGGTGGAGGACCAGAGGGACTGCGGGTCATGCGGGAGTGGAATCCTCCAGCAGTAGGCCAGGAACCTAATGCAGTGTGAATATGGCCCTTTTTTATGAGGAGTCGTCCCCAAACGGACCCTCTCAGATCCAGCTGAACGTTTACGGGTTCTGTTCCTCCATTGTCTGCCCCACACACATGATCCATTTTCACTGTCTGCACCCAGATGGAGTCAGAGTCATCAGTGATTACCGTCCTCATGAACTGTTTTTTGACCTAATTAAATGCACATAGAAATACGTAACAACAACAATAACATAATTTGACGGAAACAGTGCAGGCTGAAGCTTTTAAACCTAACCCTTTATCTTGTAGGCAGTCTTGTAGGTTTAGGCTGTAAAAAGACAGGACAAAACAAAAGTACAATAAAACCTCGCAACATGTACCGTACGCAATAATGATCATACCTCAGTGTAGCTATGTCTCTGTCAGCATCTGTTTACTGACCTCCAAGTAGTCGGAATAATGTGTTTTAGTATACCTTAATCAGTGCCTTGAACAGTGTCTAATCATAGTCTGATGTACATGCTGGTCTTGACCTCACCACCAGGGGGCACGGCGTCCAGGCAGAGGGGCTTCCGGGGCTGCATCCGCACGCTGCGGCTGAACGGAGAGACTCTGGACCTGGAGGAGAGGGCCCGCATCACCCCGGGGGTCCGGCCCGCATCACCCCGGGGGTCCGGCCCGCATCACCCCGGGGGTCCGGCCCGGCTGCCCCGGACACTGCAGCAGCTACGGCTGGCTGTGCCTACACTGGGGCCTTCTGTCATAGAGGTAACACTATGGACTATATACTATATACTATATACTATATACTATATACTATATACTATATACTATATACTACAATACATTGTTCACTGGGGACTTCTGTCATAGAGGTAACACTATGGACTATATACTATATACTATATACTACAATACATTATTCACTGGGGCCTTCTGTCATAGAGGTAACACTATGGACTATATACTATATACTATATACTACTATATACTACAATACATTATACACTGGGGCCTTCTGTCATAAAGGTGGAATATATATACATATATATACATATATATACATATATACATATACAGAACATCTGGCGCTGCTCATCAACAAGCATGGTGAGGGGGATGCAGGTTAGGGTTAGGGTTAGAACAACAATAGTAGAGATTCAGAGGCTCATTTGTGGTGTCTTACTTTTTTAATGCCTCAACAAAGTGATGTTTGTTTGCCTTTTTTGTGACATAAAAAAGCTTCGTGATTCGACCGTCTGTTGTCGGAAACTTTCAAAGGTAATGAGAAGCCAATTGTGCGACAAAAGACCCTGTAGCCTGGTTTGTTGTGACTGGGATGTGCAGATGAGAACTGGTGGAACTATTAATAAGGAGGCCACATGCTGGAGCAGTGCAACTCTCCCTCTGTCCTTCAGGATTACACACTTACTGAATCTTGATTAGCGTCAGATCGGTGGAGCTTACATCCATTTTGAGTCTTCCTAGTGCTGAAAAACAGAAAGGTTAAACGATTCTGAATGTTCGTCCATTGTAAGAGGATAATTCAGCCCACAGTGGTTGAATTTATAATTTGTATGCAGTGCCTAATAATTTCACTTTGAAGCAACGATGCAAGTTTTGTTAAAAGCTAGGTATTATATATATATATAGGTGATTACGTATAACTTGGAGGAAGAAAATATAACACATTCAAATTAATTAACTAGAAAGTAAGACAACAGCTGGACTGAGGAACTACTGTAACACAAAGAAAACTGGTCAGCATAATTAAATAAAAGTAAAAGTAAGTAAAAAAAGTACTTCAATGTAACAGTGCGTGCAGTGCCAGTGGTGGACGGTGTGTGTTATTGTGTGTGAAGGCAAGCTGGAGGTGTCCAACACATGGACACACATACACACACACACACACACACACACACACACACACACACACACACATATGCTGCGAGCATGGGTTCTCCCCCCCCTCGCTTGTCTCATTGTTGAAGTGATTGTTGAATGTTAACCGTTATTCTGCCTGCTGTCACACCCATGACTCATATACAATACACCTCTCAGGGACCGGGCTCATCACAGCCCAGCACAGCCAATCAGAACACCCGCTACTCAGTCTGGGACAGCTTGGCCCGCCATGCTGCTGTTGGGTCCATGTTCTCATCTGTGAGAACATTGTTTTTGTAGACGGGTTATTCATAGCCTTTCATTTGAAAAATTTAAGAAAAAACCTGGATGTGTGGGCAATGGGTTTATGGAACTGATGATCGCTTTGCAGTAAGCAGCATATTGTCCTGTTTGTATTACGAAGCAGAAGGGAAATTAGCCTTTACAGGTCTGTGAATGGCCTCTTTTGAGATAATAGTGGATTGTTTATTGATACATGGACATGGTACTTGACAGATGAAGTAAGTCGGTTAGTTGAGTAAGTAGTTAGTAGTATAGTGAGGCTCAAATGCTGCTCTACTTAGAGAAAAGAGTCACGGAAAACAAATATAAATTAAAAAAACATTGATAAGAAAAAAAAACATTTGACCCAATAATAAAGAAGCAATAACAATAATACTAATTGTGTCTGAATATGGCTGACAGGCTTTAGTGTGACACTGAGGTCACTTGTGTCATCTTCTTTATTTGAATGGCTGATCCTCTCCTTTTTGGGTCGAGGGTTTTGTTTTCCGATAGAGGGTTGCACAATTTTGGAAATCTTTTGTCTGTCCTGGCCTGCTCTCTCCTGGACTGTTAACCGGACCACACACACGGCTCATAGGAAGCTGGAGAGAGCGGAAATTGTGTTTCGGTAGACCGGACAAGCGATAAAAATCATGGCCTTCCCTCAGCCTACTCGTCCCCTGTAGTCACTCCCCTAACCCTGACTGCCAATAAAAGGCCCCATTGAGTCTCTATGCCAAAAGCCGACGTCTTTATCTCCAGAGGGGGATGTCGTATCAGCCGTGAACAAAAGGTCCAATTTAATAAATGACTTTGCGACTCACGCACGCACACACACACACACACACACACACACACACACACACACACACACACACACACACACACACACACACACACACACACACTCACGCACGCACACACACACACACACACACACACACACACACACACACACACACACACACACACACACACACACACACACACACACACACACACACACACACACATTACATTACATACCATTACATTACAATACAGTCATTTAGCAGAAGCATTTTTTTAAAGTGACTTACAATAATGCATTCAGCATTAGGTATGCAGGAGAACTAATAGTCACCAGAAGTCATAAGTGCATATCCTTTTGTCAGTGCTCCGGTAAAATAACAATACGATGGCTAACAATAGCACTAACAATCGGCTAAAAATAGAGCTAACAAGCAAACAACCAAGCAACCAAATAGAGCTAACAAAATGCTGAGCCCTAAGAGGAAGGATCGGGGTAATGCTTCCTGAGGAGGTTGACACCACCACAAACCCCCTGACTCATTCCACCATCATTTCTAGCAGGGATTTTCAAATACTTCCTGCTCCATTAGCATCAAGGGAAACCATTTAAGGCAGGTCACAGAGCCAGTTTCACAGGTTCATACTCCACAACAAATCGATGGGTTGGCGCTGAATGGTGAAGGTTGCATGTGACTTGGATTGTGGATATGAAGCTAACCGAGGGCTGTAACTCATGTGTCATACTCTATTTCCATGGCAGTATGTGTACGAGTGGTGGTGCAGTCAGTGGGTCCCAGAGGCCATGGGGTGTGGTTGTAATGTACATACGTCCACATGGTGCCCAGATTGTTTTCTCAAACCATGGGTTGTTTTGTATCAAGGCCCCTTATTACCTGTCATACAATATTCAATATATTTACGACATTTTATATGTATAATATACAATATGAATTGTCTTAATTGTACCCAACTATAGCCAGCAGCACAAATAATTAAGTAATTGGGAAACGTTTTAGCCACCACTAAGTGGAGCGCAGCTGCACGAAAACTGTTTTATTTATATTCTTAAAGTCTCTCAAACATCTCCATTACATCTCCCAAAGTCAACCCTCTCAGTTACTTTAGACTTTAGAATTGAGAGCTGCTCCTTGCTCATTGAAAGGAGCAGGTATGTATTCAGAGTGAATCACAAAGTGTGCTCCACCTGTGCACTGCTAAGGGAATGGTGAGATAGATCCCATATTAGGTTGAGGTATCAAGAAGTCCCATATTAGGCTATTTTAGGTATTCATTCATTTGAACTGGCAATTAATCCAATGTGGAAAATGTGGATGGGGATATATAGCCTACCTCAATATATTGTAATTATTGTAATTATTATTATTTTTTAAATAGTTTTTAAAATAAAAGAGGATTATAACTCAGAGGTCAGAAATTCCAACTTCCTATGGGAAAAAATAGAATATAACAGACTCAGAGTTCCCAGTCGGAAACTGGGATACGATTTCCCAACCCTCAGGCCTGTCACGATCCGACCCAGCTCCTCCCACTCCTAGTCCTGGATCTCCGCTGGCTTCCTGGATCCGCGATGTCACGACTCCGTTCCAAAATGCCACTCCGTGTTTTCCCTGTCAGCCGTTTCCTACTGAACTCACCTGTTGTCAATCACACCTCATTACCAAGCTGTATTTAAGCCTTGTCTGTTGTCTAACTCATTGCTGGATTATCACCCCGATTTTCAGAAAGCATCACGTTGGTATCAAGCTAAGTTCATTGTTGTTCTGCCTGTTGATCCGCCGTGTTCTGACCCTCACCTGGATAACAACCTTGTTTTTTTATTGCGTCTTTGTACCTCTGCCTCAACCCTGGACTACCTGTTACCGACCCCTGCTTGCCTTGACCACGTGTTGGATTGGCCCTGTCTGTCCCTCTGCCTTTGATCGGCTATCGGCGTGTGCACCGACATAAAAGCACCTGTTCCATCTGACGTCTGTCCTCTCTGCTTCTGGGTCCCACCGACACCCGGCCGTGACAAGGCCTCATTGTAATTTGGCATCATTGCAACACGGCCACCCACAACCTGTATACAGTGGGAAAATACACTTTATAAGATTAAAGTAAATCACATTTTTGGCACATTTTTTAATTTTCATAGACCAATACAGTAGTTGGTTAAACCCATACAAGTAAACATTAATGTTGTTATTATCCGTTTTATGAGAACATTTAAAATGCACAGCACAACGTTTAGTGTGAGCATAATTGCATCTTGCATTCCCAGCTCCCACCCCCTGACCATAAACAAACACAGCATAGCATCGGACCACCGTGTGATTGGATAACATTAGGAGCCGTATCAGAAGAAGTGCCCCAGTAATGTCTACTGGTAACGGGTCCCAGCCCAACGGTGGCACTGAACTGACAGGTGTTTGTTTCAATTCAACCACTGCAAGACAGGTCAAATGAACAAACCCTCTATCTAACCCACTATCATCACACTCTTATCTACCTCAACGTGGCCAAGATCTCTTTTACAGTGGTGCTCTGAGTACTAAAAACAAGGATAACAAGGATAAAACAATGATACATAATAAAATACATTTGTTTAAACAATGAGACTTTTAAGATAAATAATCCATAAAAATTCAAAAATATCTTAATAAAACAAGGTCCTGCTTCAGGACAAGCAGTTCATTATACCATCATATACTGTAAATACATGTTGCCTAAAGCATTATTATCATTAGGGAAAATTGTCATCTTTGCCATTCTGAAATGTTCTGAATCCAGTTTTCTGCAGACATGTCATTAATTATAATAATAATTATTTAATAATAATAAATAATCATTTTGTGGTTCTGTTTTTTTTCTCCAGATTGACCACAACGCCAGAGAAGACTTGACTGTCAACCTGACAGTCGATGGGGAATTCAACGCCATCAAGTCATTAGTCCTGGGCAGAGTGCCCGGCAAGTACACGGTCTGAGGAATCAGACCTATAGGGATACAGAGCACTCTGTGAATTATTAAAAACACACACACACACACACACACACACACACACACACACACACACACACACACACACGCACGCACGCACACACACACACACACACACACACACACACACGCAAACATGCACACACACGCACACACACACATACACACACACACGCACACACACGCACACACACACACACATACACACACACACACACACACACACACACACACACACACACACACACACACACACACACAACACACACACACACACACACACACACACACACACGCTTGCCGTAGCCTTATTCAACTATCAAACACTGTACAGGCGTCGTAATGGAATCTTAAAGACATAGCTTACACCCCGCGACCGCACGATCATCATCATTCAAATCATCAAAATGAAGCATTGAACCGTCTGAGATGTAAATGAGAAGCTGCTTTCGGACAACAATAAAGTAAAGCAGGATTGCTTGTCAAGAGTTCCTCCCTCCTACGAGATCATGTTACGCTTAGAATTCAGCACAGGGATTTACCCGCCGTACTGAAGGACTTAGGGTCAAACGCGAGTCAAACTGAAGTGTGAATATGGGGCAGCATCTCTGTCCTCTTTAAAGTGTAACTGGGTAGCTCTCACCGCCCCCTCCCCCTTTCCATGGACATGGGCCTTTGTTGAATTGAATGCAGTGTGTGTTGCAGATCAGCAGGAGAGTTCTTCAACAGGTCACACCGTGGTTCATCCATCCCGGTTGCGTGTTGCTATCAACCAACTCAAACAGATACAGCATCGGAGAACAAAACATGCAAGTGGCTCATTTGTCTATTTGTCCAAACTGCCGGACTGTCAGGATATTTTTTTTTCAACCTGGACCATCATGTTGGATCTTACATGACTAATGCAGACAACAGTCTTTCAACACTGCATCCGATTTCTAAGCTCACACTCTACAGTTCAATTGACAAACCATGGTGTGGGTACTCACACAGCATGACACTTTCTGACACGTATTTTATGTGAAAATTTCACATATTCCACCGTTCAAAACAAGATGTTGATACTCAGCAAGAGAACGGCAGTGTAGCTGCAAAATTGTAATAAACCACAGACAGACATCATTAAGTCCACAATCACTTTCTTTAGTTTCCTTCCAACTCTCCCCCAAAACCATAACAAAGCTTGGATCTACAGCAAGCACATTAGGACATAAACATACACAAAACAGCAGCATTACTTTAAAAAATGGAAATATATACATACCTTACAATATATATACAACATTTTCGTCTTTCATGATGGTCACAATGTCAAACTAGGTGATTATTGAATCATCAAATCTTGGCGTGACTTGGTCAGCGGACAGGGCGCACTGCACAACACAACTTTCAGGCCTATTTAGTCTTGGACTTTTTCTACCTTTTGCAGGAGTTGTCAGACAATACGACAAAACAGTCAAAAAATACATTCGGCTAGACTTTACGTCGGGGGATCAGAGTGTGACGAAGTTACACAACATTGGGTCTGAAAGCGCTCATATTCAAAATCATTTCCATGACGACAAAATCGTGTTAGAATCGTGCTAAATTTGTGAAGTTTGATCCTTAGTTTCACGTTCACTATTTTGCAATTGAGATCCAGACCATATACAACATTATACCTAAACCATATTATCACCATGACCACATTTCCTACCTGGAATTACATCTACTGAGTACATCTGCTGTATAGCTTATCGATCTATCTATCTCTCCATCTCTCTATCTGTATATGTATTGTCATTGCACAGTACAGTACAGTACAGCGAAAATAATGTGCCATCTAACCAGATTGAACTTTTTTCAGTAAAGTGCATGGTAATATAAAATGTACAGCTGTTAATAATAATATTAACATATATATATAATATAATATATATATATAATATGTAAAAACAGTCTACTAAAAAAGATACTAGTGAAAACAGGTATAAAATAGCTTAGAGTAGAGTAGGTATAGGTATATATACACAAGGTAAGTATACACGTATAAACAGGTAGTGAGCAGCGGTATGCAGTTGTATCAACAAGATAAATATATATAAATGTTTACACAGCAGGTAGTGAGCAGGGGTGTGTAGTTATATCAGCAGTTGAAGATTAATATATATATATATATATATACTGTAAGTACAGTAAAAATGTACATGACAATCATACAGGTATGTAAACACTAAATATGTAAACTATAAATATGTAAACGATAGGTAGAGGTAGGGAGTTATGATACAGTGCAAGGCCGTTGAAGACATTGATGGTGAAAGGGTGCGGTCAGCAGAGTTTGTATGTTGGGCAGCAAAGGGGGGGGTGGGGGCTGTGGTACAGAGTTCAGACGGGGGGGGGCTGTTATCGTGGTACAGAGTTCAAAGAGATGACAGCTGAGGTGAAGATGTTCCTAAGCAATGTTCCCTCTAATTGTTCATGTGTCTGGGCATACACACGAGCTCCCTGAGCACACTGAGGACCACTGTGAGCAACATCAGATGTGCATGCTGTGGCCACACACCAGTTCAAAACTTGGATCATAGCAAGTTACATGGCTTATTAAAAGAATCAAATTACAGCAGCAATTTTCACTAGTTTACTTTTAATATAAGTGATTTGACAAACTTTAAAGGAAAAAGACAAAAATCTTGTTGTTCATGAGATGTGTAGTATGTTTTATGTGAGAGTCCTGCTTGGCCATGGGAAGAGTCTTGCTTTGGCCTGTGTGAGGTCCTGTTGTGGCCTGTGTGAGGGTCCTGTTCTGGAGGAAATGATACATATACACCTTTCAGACATAACATTTTGTTCACATTAAAACATTCACATTTTGCACAATGACGTGTGCTGTAGCTTGTGATACAGTGTAAATTCCTGTAACTCTGTCTGTAAAATATGTAATTACTCAGTTTTTTATTATCATTTCTACTACCCATAAATTATCTAGTAGTAACATAATTTAATGATTAATATCCATAAACAAAAAATATTAATAAATGTCACTAGAATATGCACAAATCTGACTTAAATTTTACCTTATTTTTCACGTCTGTCCTTCTCACTTCTCCAATGGTTGTACACTTTGTCCAGGTTGATGGCTTCGTCTGCTTCTTGCTTTGACTTTATGCGCATCAGCTGGTCCAAATGTGCCACTTCAAGACGATTTCTGGATGCTGTTTTGATACGATTCATTAAACTGAACGTGCTAACCTGCACGGCGCGAATGGGCAGGGCAATAGTGTCAATGCTATGATTGGCTGCGTAGCGTAAGTGAACCGAATCGTATCATTGGCTGGACACCTGTCACTCACTGAGTTACGTTGCAAAATAGTACAGAAAACAAAATTATTATTATTATTATTGGTTTAATTGATTAGATAAGATTAGGACTAATATTAGATATTAATTAATACGTTTATGTTGAATTTTATTTTATGCGCTGCATAGATTTTCTTGTGCGCTGAGAATGTGCGAGCAGTGCGCGATTGCCCAAGCGCGCAGCTTAGAGGGAACATTGTTCCTAAGCCTGCTTGACTTGGAAAACAGGGGGATGTCTTTGAAAATTGTTTGTGCCTTCCTCAGACACCGTTTGTGGTTGGTAGTGTTTTTTGCAGGGAGGGGTAATCCACCAATGCGTTGGGCGGTTTTCACGGTCGGAAACAATGCAATTGCCGTACCACACTGTGATACAGTTGGGGAGGATGCTTTCAATGGTAAAAGTTCACCAGAGTCTGAGGGGACACATGGTCTTTCCTCAATCTCCTCAGGAAGAATAGACGCTGGTGAGCCGTCTTTACCAGTTATGCAGTGTTGAGGGACCAAGAGAGGTCCTCGGAGATGTGGATTCCAGGAATTTGAAGCTGGAGACATGCTCGACCTCCGCTTCGTTGATGAGGATGGGGGTGTGTGGGCCAGCTCTGGTCTTTCTGAAGTCCACGATAAGCTTCTTGGTGTGGTTGGTGTTGAGGGCCAAGTTGTTGCCAGTGCACAACGCCACCAGTTGCTGGACCTCCTCCCTGTAGGCTGCCTCATCAATGTTTTTGATGAGGCCCACAACCTCAGCAACCTGTGTCGTCTGCAAACTTGATGATGGTGTTTACCATGTACAAGAGTGCAGTCGTGGGTGAAGAGGAAGTAGAGGAGAGGGCGCAGCACACAGCCCTGTGGGACGCCGGTGTTCAAGGTGAGTGTGGAGGAGGTGAGATTGGCAAATCTGACAGACTGCGGTCTGTTGGATAGGAAGTCCAATAACCATTTACAGATAGAGGGGTTTATGTTAAGATTCTGGGTTTTCATGAAGTCAATACATTTGAAGAAGAGTTTGGAGAGGATTATGGTGTTGATTGCTGAGCTGAAGTCAATGAACAGCATTCTCACATGGGTGTTGCTCTCGCAGAGAGCAGAGTGAAGGGCTGAAGAGACGGCGTCCTCCGTGCTCCTGTTCTCACGGTAGGCAAATTGGTGTTTATCCAGTGAGGGTGAGAGGCCAGATTTGAGGTGAGCCACTTTATGATGATGGGGGTGAGTGCAACAGGGCGGAAGTCGTTGAGGCTCGCTGCAGAGGAGTGTTTTGGCACTGGCACAATGGAGGTGGTTTAAAATTGACTGTAATGTAAAAAAGGACTGTAATGTTTAAAGCACGCTGGGACAACTGCCTGAGCTAGTGAAATGTTGAAAATGTCAGTAAGGACCTTAGTTCCTGAGCTCACGACCAGGAATGCCATCAGGACCAGCTGCCTTATGCGCATTTGTTCTGCTCAGTGCCGCACACACGTCTGTGGGGCAGTTTGAAGGGTTGGTGGTCAGCGGGGAGAGTAGCCCTGGTGGGCAGTTTGTGGTTGTCCCGGTATAAGCGGGCATACCAATTATTGATCTTGTCAGGGAGGGATGAGTCAGTGTTTGGGGGGTAGTTGTTGGAGGGTTTCTAGTCCATAATGGGCTGGATGCCCTAGCACATGCGTCGGGATCAGAGTTGTTGAAGTGGTCTTCAACCCTACGCTTGTCAAGTCAAGTCAATTTTATTTGTATAGCCCTTAATCACAGTTACAGTCTCAAAGGGCTTCACATGCCACAACACCCCCCCCCCCCAAACCCTAGCCCCTTCTAGGGCAAGAAAAAACTCCCTTAATTATGTAGGAAGAAATCTTGAGAAGGAACGCAGAGTGGAAGGGGATCCCTCCTTCCAGGGATGGTTCAGGAGTGCAATGGGTGCCATAAGTGACAACATACAAATATTAAAATGAGAATATCATTTGTGCGTGGTACTGGCCGGCACACTGGAAAACAGAAGCAGACTGCGGTATCAATCAATCAATCAATCAGATTTATTTATATAGCACATCTAAACATGACACACGTCAACCAGAGTGCTGTACAGAGTGAATCAAAACAAACACTAAACAAACAGCATTACACATTTAGACAAAATACAGTTGGAAACACACAGTTAAACAGGGGGACAAATCAGGGAAACAGGGCACAAGTCAGGGTGAATCGGGGAACGCTAAGGAGTAGAGGTGTGTTTTGAGCCTAGACTTAAAGGTTTCAGTCGAGGGGGCAAGCCTAATGGAGGTGGGGATGCTGTTCCACAGGTTAGGGGCTGCGACAGCAAAGGCACGGCCCCCCTTGAGCTTAAGATTAGACCCCCGGACCGTCAGGAGCCTCTGATCAACTGACCTGAGGGACCTGATGTTGGAGTAGGGGGAAAGGAGGTCTGAGATGTAGGAGGGGGCCAGTCCATTCAGGGCTTTAAACACGAACAACAGAACCTTAAAGTCTATTCTTTGGCGGACTGGAAGCCAGTGAAGGGAGGCAAGGACAGGGGTGATATGGTCTCTCCTACGAGTTCCGGTCAGTAGTCTCGCGGCAGCATTCTGAACCAGTTGTAGGCGGGATAGAGATGACTGGCTGATGCCGATATAGAGGGAGTTACAGTAATCTAAGCGGGATGAAACAAAAGCGTGGATAATCTTTTGAAGGTCTGCGGGGGAGAGAAGGGGTTTGAGCCTGGCAATGATGCGAATTTGAAAAAAACATGACTTCACTACTGCATTCACTTGTCTGTCAAATTTGAATTGTGAGTCAAAAATCACCCCTAGGTTCTTGACATAGGGCTTGACAAGGGTGGACAGGTTGCCTAAACTGTTGGTGAGGGAAGTGACAGAATCTGGGGGGCCAAATAGGATTATTTCACTTTTGTTTTCATTGAGTTGGAGGAAGTTTTGTGCCATCCAACATTTAATGTCCTCTAGGCAGGACATAAGACTGTCTAGTTTGGACCGGTCATTGGGTTTCAGGGAAATATAAAGTTGTGTATCATCGGCGTAGCAATGAAAAGAAATGTTGTACTTCCGAATGATAACACCAAGGGGTAGCATGTAAAGGGAGAATAGAATGGGGCCAAGGATGGACCCTTGGGGGACACCACAGGAGAGGGGGGCGGAGGAGGAGGAGGAACTGCCGATGTTGACTGAAAAACTTCTATTGGTGAGATATGAGGATAACCAGGCTAAAGCAGTGCCACTGACACCTACTCCATGTTGGAGACGGTCTAACAAGATCATGTGATCTACAGTGTCGAATGCTGCGCTAAGATCAAGCAGGATCAGGACAGAGCAGTCACGGTTGTCAGCAGCAAGGAGTAGGTCATTGGACACTTTGAGGAGGGCAGATTCTGTGCTATGTCCAGTTCTAAACCCTGACTGAAATATCTCTAGGATGTCGTTCTGTTGCAGGTAGGCAGACAGTTGGCGCAGAACGACCTTTTCAGCTAATTTTGAAAGAAACGGGAGTTTGGAAATTGGCCTGTTGTTAATGAGCTGAGTGGGGTCTAGGTTGGGTTTTTTCAAAAGGGGCTGTACCACTGCATGTTTAAAGCAGGTTGGGACGGTACCAGTTGCCAGGGAGCTGTTAATAATGGAGAGGATGCTGGGACCAACTGTGTGAAATACCTGCTTCAGGAGAGCAGTGGGGACAGTATCAAGGGGGCAGGTAGCGGGTTTCATAGAGGAAACTATCTCTGTGAGGGTGGGTAGAGTGATGGGCTGAAAACAGGGCAGGTTGGATGAACAGGCCAGAGTGAGAGCTAGGTTACGTGTGGGTGGTGAGATGTTCCTCCTGATGTCCTCAACTTTGGTGGTGAAAAAAACTAAAAATTCCTCACACTTAGTTGGGGACACATCCAGGTGGGTGCTACGGGGGGGGTTAATGAGAGAGTTGATGGTAGTGAACAGGGTCCTGGGGTTGTGAGAGCTGTTGATGAGGCCGGAGAAGTATGTGACTCTCGACGCCTTAACCGCAGCCTGATAATTAATACGGCTGTCTCTGAGCATTTCAAGTGAAACATGCAGTCTATCATGTTTCCACTTTCGCTCCGCCTTCCTATACTCTTTTCTCTGGGCTCTGGTGTTATCATTGAGCCAGGGTTGTCCTTTAGGCTTAGGCTTTTTCTTTCTAAGAGGGGCCACAGAGTCTAGGGCAGAGAGGCAGGCGGAGTTGAACAGGGAGGTAAGTTCTTCAGTGTTAAGGTGGGAGGGAGGGGCTACAATAGTGGAGATGTTAGGGGCAACTAGGAAGGCAGAGGAGAACTTACTGGCAGTCGAGGTGTTAATGTTACGAGAGAGACATACAGGGGGAGGGGATGCGGGTGAGGGGAGTGACAGAGACAGGGTAAACACAACAGCAAGATGATCAGAGGAGCATGCATTCAATGTGTTTACATTAGACACTGGGAAACCAGATGTTAGCACTAGGTCTAGTGTATGGCCTAGTCTGTGGGTAGAGTCAGTGACATGCTGAGCAAGACCAAACGAGTCGATCAGGTGTAGAAAGTCCGACACCATAGGCTTTGACGGGCAGCATACATGAATGTTAAAATCACCAACAATCAAAATTCTGTCATGATTCGACACAGTATTGGAGAGAAAGTCAGAGAATTGTGAAATAAAGTTCTTACTACTTGGCGGACGGTAGACAAGAACGATTAGGAGAGGAGTGTCCAAGTCACACATGATCAGCTGTACCTCAAAGCTGGAGAAATAATCACACTTGAGAATGCGGCAGTTGAATGTGCTTTTAAACACCACGGCTAGACCTCCACCTCGTCCGGTGGATCTGGGTGCACTGAAGAAATTACAGTCACTAGGACACATTTCAACAAGTGGTGCAAACTCACCAACGGAGAGCCAGGTTTCCGTCAACAGTAGGAAGTCCAGACCATTTGTGGTCGCAAAGTCATTCAAGACAAAAGTCTTATTGGAGATGTGATTCGCGTTGATCAGAGCCATTTTCACTTCAACCGGGTCCGGGGCAGCAGCGGTACAATCCGACGGCCATGGGATCCACACCAGCGGGCGAAGGTTGTCGGGGACTGCCCCTCCGCGCTTCACGTGCGGCCTGGCTGGAGTCCCAGGCGAGCCCCCGGCCAGCCGATCCAGGTTTGCGTCCGGTGTGATCAGGCGAAGTGAGGTGTATCTCGGCTCCAGAGAACGTCGGTGGATGTAGTGCGGGCGCTGGTCGGGTCCACCATCGTAGAGCTGAAGGTGATAGCTCGGTGGAGACGGAGAACGGGAACCAGCGAGGCTCCGCAGTTTGACCGAGGCACCTGCCCGCCTACCCCGCCTCCTGGATCGTCTCCTCCTGCGGTGACAGGCGCAGCACGGCGCCCGCAGTCCCTCCGGTAGACGAGGAAGCAGGTAGCGGTGGATATTCCGGCCATTGGTGTCCAGCGCACAAACATCCATAAAGGAGGCTCGAATGTTCAATAGCGTTTGGCGATCATAGACTGTGATGCCTTGTGATGGTGGTACAAACAAAACAAAAATAAACAGGACAAACAGGAACAGTAACACGCGATGACAAGCAGCCAAAAACACCGGCGCGGCCATTTTTTAGAATGGAGAAGCAGACTGCGGTATGGTTAGATGGGGTAGGGTGGTAGGGTGGACACATGTGGACACATGTGGACACATGTGGAAAACCTCTAGTCTAGCACCTATTGGCAGCAGGGGTAGGCTAGTGCTGGCTAACGGGTTGATTTAGTTGTAACAAGAGCTGGGGGGCACTCCCAGGCGCCAATGACAATGTAAAAAGGTAGGTTTTAAGTTTAGATTTAAATATTTCAACAGAGCCTGCTTCTCTGATTACAGGTGGCAGACTTTTCCACAAATAGGGCGCACGGTAGGAGAACGCTTTATTCCCTGCTGTTTTTATGACCCCTTTATGACCCCTCCTGAAGTCCTTCAGGTATGAGGGTGCTAATCCGTGTAGGATTTTATATATATAAGTAAGCAGTAGCACCTTGAAATCTGACCATGCATTAACTGGAAGCCAGTGGAGCGAGGACAGAATAGGAGAAATGTGGTCAAACTTTGTGGTCCTAGTCAAAAGTCTAGCAGCAGCGTTCTGCACAATATGGAGGCTTTTCATAGAGGAGTTCAGTAACCCAGAAAACAGTAATGACAGTAATCTAGGTGAGACAATATAAACGCATGGATGAGTGTCTCTGCATCCGCGGCAGACAGCATTGGTCTAATTCTAGCAATGCTACCTTGTGGTTATGCTCGGCCAGCTTGATGCCCTTGTTCAGGTAAGCCCTGTGGCCTGTGCATCGCCTGACCTAAAAGCAGAGTCACGTGCCTTTAGGAGTAGGCAACAACCGAAAATACTTTAGGTATATTTCTCACACAGAGTTGCTTTCCAACAGTGTGTGATCTGACTACCATGTACACAGGCTGAAGTTTGTCTAGGACCTCTTGCACATGAGAGCATGAACCACTTTGTGGTCATATATGATCACTTTTTGGCCACGTAAACTTAAATAACAACTTCACCAAGACCATTTCAAAGAAAGACACCACACTCCAATGGACAACAGTAAGATGGGAGCCAGCGAGGGACACAGAGAGGAGCAGAGATGGAGGCTCAGGCCCAAGTTCAGTGAAGGGTGGATGGGTTCTCTTCTTCATATTCAATTCTCATACTCATTACACAGAACAAAAATACTATATATATTTTCTTTATCATTTATTTACACGTTTCATGCTTGGATACCGAGTGTTGATTATTCTTTTGAGTCAAAAGCATAAAAAATAATTAGTTTAGGAACGTGTCGGCAGAATACAGTAGCAGCAGCAGAATAGTTCATATTCCACTTTTCTAGTTATTAGCGGAACTCAAAGTCGCCGGGACGGGTGAATCAAACCTTCCACGTGCTCTAGTACCTCCTCAGCTACTGCAATGGCTACTGCAATATCAGTAGTACATTCTTATTCTAGCTTCAAAAGGAATACATGTATATATATAATATCAATTATATAATATAAATGCGCTATCATAAGTCTGAACCCTATGTTCTATTCAGCGTCTCTCTCTTGCTTTAATCCTTCTTCCAACCAACTACTCTCTAATTATCCATATTATCTCTGTGCCAAGAATGCCACTTCACGTCATGATGAAAACTCCCAAAAATAGGCATGAATTTCTTGACTATGAATATTATAATTAACTACAAAAGAGGAGTGGTGCAGCGAGGTCATTCTCACTCATCTCATGAGGGAGTCCACACTCTGGAACACCAATATGTTAAAAGCACTGCTACAAGTCTCTGAGAGTGGCTTAACCCAAAGATAAAGGGACAGCGTCTTTAATGATGAATGGGATTCTGTAAATTAAAACCTCTATCGTTCCTGAAGGGTTGGGTTGAGAGGAGAGATAGTCAGCACCTACAAGCATGGAGATGTTCTTTTCAGGGTTTATTTTACAGACCGGCCCATTTTACAAACATGAAGGGCATTGGGGAAAAAGAGGGCACACTACTCAACTGATCCAGGAAGAGGACATGGGAGAGGGATGCAGATAATGGACGTGGGCAGAGAAATGAGCCGTCTGGAGGAGACCTGACTGATCACAACGGATCAGAAAACACAGCAACAGTTGCTCAGTCTGCTCATGTATGTGACCAATGAAGAGGATTCAATGCACTGTGTTTATTGTAAGGGCCATTTAAAATGCTTAATGTAATGTTATAATGAATCTCGTTCATACGTCCACAGTTTTTATTTTATACCTAATTAAAACCCTTACATCCATGGTAATTATTCTATGTGTAATTAAATCACATACATCCACATTATTATTCTATATCTTATTCAAACACATACATAATGTTATTATTATATATCTAATTAAATCACATACATCCATGTTATTATATCTAATTCAAACCCATTCATCCACATTATTATTCCATATCTCATTAAACCATTCCATTCATCCTGGACAGATGACCATGAATGATGTTTGATGTGCTAAACAAACTGGAAGTTTTGCCATTTTAAACAGAGAGAGAAAGAGAGAGAGAGAGAGAGAGAGAGAGAGAGAGAGAGAGAGAGAGAGAGAGAGAGAGAGAGAGAGAGAGGAGAGAGAGAGAGAGAGAGAGAGAGGGAGAGAGAGAGAGAGAGAGAGAGAGAGAGAGATGGAAAGAGGGAAAGAGGGAAAGAGGGAGAGATAGTGGGCGGCTCAAGAGGTAGAGCGGTCGCCTCACAACCGGAAGGTTGCTGGTTCGATCCCCGGCTCCTCCTAGCAAAAAACTGTGGAGGTGTCCTTGAGGAAGACACCCCATCTGCCCCGGGCGCTGTATAAACAGCTGTACGCTGCTCCTAATACTAGGATGGGTTAAATGCAGAGAAATGCATTTGAATTATTATTATTAGAAGGGCAAAAAGAGAGAGAGAGAGAGAGAGTGACATTCAGAGAAATAACCCTTTTTAGACAGAAAAAGAGGGTCAAACGATGGTTTCAGTTTGAGAGAGAGTGGGTAGGAGATATGTGACATATAGAATATAGAACGTCAACAAACAGCAGACAAGCCCCAACAGAAGGTCCACCGCTAAGACATCTCTCTCCCGCTCGCTGCTACAAACAGTATTCTCTCTTTCAAAGGAAATTGTTTCTTTGTAAAAGGTTTAATTAACGTGGCGCTCTTTCTCTGCCATTGCTCTCAGAGAGAGGGATAGGGCCGGGTAAAGGAAACAGGTGCTTATGGTTTTCTCCAGTCCTGTGATTGCACCAAACAGCACAGAAATTGCCAGTTCTGTTTGCAGATGGGCAGTCGTGGTGCAGGTTAATCAACGTCAGTGAGTGAGGAATTCAGCCTATTAGCCTATTAACAGCTTTGATTCCGGTACACAACAGGAAAATAAACAATCTAAATTGTAAATTGTTATATTAGATAGCGTATATAAAATGGAGGGGATGTCACCACAATATTCAACTGCTAGCATGTAGATAGTGGCAACATGACGTGTCCTAGTTATCTGCCTTCTAAAGAGAGAGGGGATTCTTCAAGGGACGAAATACTATCTGTTTTGAAAATGAAGATATGCATCTTCCCCTTTGGGTGAATGTGTTCCTGAAGATGGGTGAAGATGGGAGGGTGAGTCTCATTATGGAGAAAGAAGGCAGGCTCGGTTCCTAGGAGGAGGCGTACTTGATGAGGTGCTTGTGGGATAGCAGATGGTTAGCAGCCAGATGGGACGTCTGATGAGAGGTTAACCATAAGGTACTGAAACAGGCGGCAGCACACACAACCACACACACACACACACACACACACACACACACACCGACATACACACACACGCACGCACACACACAAACGCACACAAACACACACACGCACACACACAAATTCCCACAACCACGCATGCACGCATACACACGCCACACACACACACGCACACACACACACACTGTCATGCACAACAACCACGCACACACACACGCACGAGCACAAAAATAGCACGCACACACACACACGCACACACACAAAACACACACAAACACATGCAAAAGCCACACAACAAAAATCATACACACACACACATGCACACAAGCACAAACACATACACTATTAAACTCCCTTAAGAACATAGTATACTCACACAAATGCATTTGTATCACACACACACACACACACACACACAAACACACAGAGACACACACACACAGAGGCAGAGGAAGAATTCCTATTGGTTGGGAGCAGTGCTGAGCTCTGTTGTGTGGTTGCGTGAAGGCCATCCCTCTACGGCGGTTGATCTCCACAGGCGGCCAAGATTATCTGACTCCAGCCCAGCTTATGCAATGTCCAAGGAACCTCAGCTATAGTCAATTTGTTGGCCTGATCTTGTGCCGCTGTAATATTGTTTTCAAGAATACAAATACCATCTTCAAACTCGAGATCCAATTGTTTGCATTCAGGATGTCTTCTTGATTGTCTTGGCTTAAGTATGAACCCTGTTTCTCCTTTATTGGCATGCTGCATAATCAAATCAATGACAATAATAAACAGGAATGGAGCGATCTCCATGCAAAACTCTGGTTTGGCCGAGAAATACTTTCGAAGGCCTTGTAGAAGTCGACGAATATTGCCACTCCTGGAAGATTTTGGTCTATTGCACCCTCAAGTATTCTCCTGACCATATGCATCTGCTCAACTCCACTCCTTCCTTTTCTAAACCTTTTCTAAGTTAGCCATGCATCATACGGTGCTGTGCTTCTCCACCGTGGTGAACACATGTTGGGCTGACTGCCCCATCCATCACAGGTACAAGGGGACAGAGACACAGGCGCAGCCCGCCGCTTGTCTGCACTGCTAAAGATTAGCATATTTAGTTTCCGCCGGCTGCTCTGAGAGGTTCCTCCTGAAGAGCATCTCTTGAGTGGTGGTATTTCTTGGCCACTAGTTATTTATGCTGGTTCTAAATAAAGAACCCTGTGGATACAATCAGAGATATGCAATCATGTGAGAATTTAAATACCAGCAATTGATATTTTTTCATTTATTTTTTCAGAGATGTTCTCATATCCTGTGTTTGCTTCAGAGCCTTTTGGCACCATGCCATTGTGTATATGAAGACTTAGAGAGACGTGTCCTTGGCTCATCTATAGGAGCAGTCAGCCACTACTGCCTCTGGGGGGGGTGACTCTGGGGGGTGACTCTGGGGGGGTGACTCTGGGGGGTGACTCTGGGGGGTGACTCTGGGGGGTGACTCTGGGGGGTGACTCTGGGGGGGTGACTCTGGGGGGGTGACTCTGGGGGGTGACTCTGGGGGGTGACTCTGGGGGGTGACTCTGGGGGGTGACTCTGGGGGGTGACTCTGGGGGGTGACTCTGGGGGGTGACTCTGGGGGGTGACTCTGTGGGGGGTGACTCTGGGGGGGTGAATATCTAGGGCCACCGACTGGAGTCCATCTCTTGGGTTCAGGGGGAGGCTGGAACTCCCCAAGGAAACCCACATGTCGCTGGGTAGAACTGACAAACACACCACACGACCTGCCAGGGGGCTCAGTGCTGTGTGTCGCTCAGCAAGATGGACCAGTGATAGGCCCCACAGACTGTTGGTACTGTGGTATGACTATGGTTGTTCAGATGGATCCACCCCACCCGGCCAAGGCTACAGCAAACCGAGGTCTGCAGAACCGCCACCCAGAACTGCTTTCAGTCATGATAGCACCAATGTCAAATACAGCTGTGCTCTGTCTGCTGTGTACATACATCTACTGATGCCTAGTCTGGACACATCTTCAGTGATGTTCCTGGAATCATAGGACGTTTCGGGTCTCGCAACATCATACGCCCTCCTCCAGGTGACCCAGCCGGGGCTGATCAGACCCCAGCTTGTGTCCAGATGGCTAGCTAGCTACCATGACTCCATGGCTCCCCTCTTTTGAGCCACAACCATCTTGAGGCCCTCTCTGCCGCATCGGTGGTACTGCGGATGGCTCTCCTCTTTCTCACTCCCTCGATGCCTAAACTGCTGAAGGCTCTGACCAAGGAACGGGCTGCGAATCCTCTGCATCCAACTTCCACCGGGAAACACCTTGCTCTCCAACCAGCCTGCTGACAGTCGCTGACCAGTCCTGCGTACTTGGAGAGCTTCCTTTCAAAGGCTTCTTCCAAGCGATCTTCCCACGGGACTGTCAGCTCCAGCAGCACAGCTTGCTTGGTGGACTCAGACACAAGAACAATGTCTGGTCGCAGGGTGGTGACTGCAATATGGCTGGGGAACTTCAGCTGATGTTCAAGGTCCACCAACAACTGCCAGTCTCTTGCAGACGTCAGGATGCCTGCAGATGTTTTTCTGGCAGAAGTTGGCTTGTCCCCAGCTCTGACAAAGGCGATGGTGTCCTTGGAGTGTCGGAACTGCTTTGACCACGCCAGTCCTGCGCTGATGGCTTCAGCAATGGTCTTCAGGACTTGGTCATGCTTCCACCTGTACCGTCCATCTCCAAGTGCCTTTGTACAGCAACTGAGGATGTGTTCCAGGGTTCCTCGCTTGGAACACAATGGGCATGCTGGTGTCTCTGCTATGCCCCATGTGTGCAGATTTGACAGGCTTGGAAGCACATCATACACTGCCTGGATTCTCAAAAGCAGTGCCGTGCAAATAAAGACCTAGAATTTAAAAAGAGAAAAGTAAAAGCACACCGTGCACAGATAAAGAAATGAAATAACTAATGTTGTGATAGACTATACACAATATGTATTATAGCCTAATTTATATAATAATGGACACAGGTACACTTCGAGTTCTTAGCTTAGCACGGGAGCCTTCTGTTTATTCACCGTCTCTGTCTCAGTACGGGGTTTCCTACCTACTTCCGGTCCAGTGCTTGTCACAATAAAACATCCTCCTTCTAGCAGTGGTAATAGAAACAGTACCAAACATTACAACTAAAAGGAATACTTTAGCACACCACTTGCCAATAAAACAAAATAAAGACAAAGAATATATAACCACAAAACACCAAGTGCTGTCAGGTCCGACTGTCAAAATAGGCAGAGCTTGGTGGGGCGGATAGTATACAAATACAACTCTAGAGACTAAGACGATTAAGTTAAGTTATGCTCATTACAAAGCCAGCAGACAAGGTCTGAGTTTAAGGTGTTGTTACTCACTGGGGTGTGGCATGTGCACAATAAAAGCAACGTCACACTCTTGAACGTTTTTTAGCCCTGGCAAGGATGGGTGACAACGGTCCCAGATATACAGTTGCAAGAAAAAGTATGTGAACCCTAGGAATTACCGATTTTGCATAAATTTGTCATAAAATGTGTGGGACCTTCATCTAGTAACAATAGACAAAACACAGTCTGAGGAACAACTAATACCACACAATACAAGTATATGTTTCATTTTATTGAAAAACACCTGTAAACATTCACAGTGCAGGGTGGGGAAAGTATATGTGAACCTGGATGTAAATAATAGTTGCCTCTTGGCAGGAATTAACATCACCCAAACGGTCCGTAGTTGCAGATCAGACATGCACAACGGTCAGGAGCAATTTGGACATTCCTCTTACAAAACTGTTTAAGTTCAGCGCGACTAATTCTTGGTGTCCGGTTGTGAATTGCCTTCTGGGTCATGCCATTAGCATTCAATCGGAGTGTGAGTCAGGACTCCTGACTGGGCCACTCCAGAAGGTGATTTGCTTCTGTGAAGCCATGATGTGTGATTTTCTTCTGTAGCTTGGGTCATTGTCCGTGCACACCATCTCGTTTAGCGTCAATTTGGGAAAGATGGCATTAAGTCTCCTGCTAAATGTCTTGGTAAACTGAGAATACATTTTTTCCGCCGATGGATAACAATTGTACAGGCCTGAGGCAGCGAAGCAGCCCCCAAACCATGAGGCCCTCCACATACTTCACAGTTGGAGATGAGTTTGATGTTGGTGTGCTGTGATTTTTTTTTTTTTGCTAAACATAGTGATGTGTCCTTCCAAACAACTTAACTTGTTTCATCTGTCCACAGAATTTTGTGCCAGTAGTGCTGGACATCCAGGTGCTGTTTGAAACAACTTCAAACGGCAGTTTGCAGCAATTGTTTTTTGGACGCAGTGGCTTCCTCCATGGTGTCCTCCCATGAAGTCCATTCTTGTTCAGTGTTTTACGTATTGTTAGCATGTGCCAGACATTTTTGTAGGTCTTTAACTGACACTTTAGCTGACAAGGTCTTTAGTGCTGAACTTTCGCCATTTATAGACAATTTGTCTTACCGTGAACTGATGAACATCAAGGCTTTTAGAGATACTTTTGTAACCCTTTCCAGTTTTATGCATGCCAACAATTCTTAATCTTAGGTCTTCTGAGAGCTCTTTTGTGCGAGGCATGGTTCACATCAGGCAATGCTTCTTGAGAATAGCTAACTCAAAACTGGTGTGTGTTTTTTATAAGGCAGGGTAGCTTCCACCTCCAATCTTGCCTCATTGATTGGACTAAAGGTTGGCTGACTCCTGACTCCAATTAGCTCTTGGAGAAGTCATTAGCATAGGGGTTCACATACCTTTCCCACCCTGCACTGTGAATGTTTACATGGTGTGTTCAATAAAAACATGACAACATATAATTGTTTGTGTGGTATTAGTTTAAGCAGACTTGTCTATTGTTGTGACTTAGATGAAGGTCAGAACACATTTTATGACCAATTTATGCAGAAATCCAGGTAATTCCAAAGGGTTTACATACTTTTTCTTGCAACTGTAGTTTGTTCCTCCTGAGATCTATAAGCCTATATATTATGTGTGCAATATATGCATATGGCACTGTAATCTATAGCAGGGACACCAAATAATGAGGATAGCAACTGTACAGGCAGTATTGTGAGGTAAGACTATTATCGTTATGTAATCTATGTAGTATCCTACAGTATTTTGTATAATAATATCTGTCTAGCTTAAGATGAATATAAATATATTGAAAGGTTTAAGCAGCCTCACCTGGCCTGATTACTCTATGGCTGGTGAGGCTGCACACCTGTGGGTGGGTGGTAATCAAGGCCCACAGGTTAAACCAGCCTTCACCACGCACACTCAGGAGGAGTGCGGACATGTCGGCAGTGGCCACCTGCTCTGGGTTTGACGTCTTGGCAACGCTCCAATAAACTGCCTTCTATAACGTTCACCTGTGTCCTGTGAGTCGGAGGTGCCTAGCAAAGCCACCGGATTGCAGCTGGCAGGGTTCACTGCTACACAGACCTTTGTGTCTTTTCAGATATGGCAAAAAAATAACAAACCAACAGCAGTCGATTTGTAGGTGAGAGTTTTTTCCATTTACGGACAAAACAGTAAAGATGGACCACAAAGTGGACCGAGAGAGAGAAAGGGAAAGTCATGCAAAACATGGCTGCAGGCTGGAATGGAACCAGGGTCAGGGCAACACGTTTTTGCCTCCATGGTGACAGACACACAGGGAGAGCCACATAGCTGCCAACAAGCTACCACAGAAAACACTCAATAACCAGAGAGAGTCACACACTAAAAAAACACTTTTCCACGACATACACGCTGTCAACAAACTACAAATGCCTAGAAATGATTGAGGCAAAGCTGACACCCAACATGTCACCGGCGTGGAACAATCCTTTATTTGAGACGAAAACAAAACGACCGTCTTCAAAATGTAACAAGACTATTGATTATGCATCATACTGGTAAGAAAACCCTAATAAATGAATAAGATAGAACAGAAGGGAGTAAGATCCAAGTACTGTGCAATGGCTATAAAATCTGTATCTGATCTTGTAAAAAATCACAATCACAACTGGCAACTCAAATTATTGAGTTGTTATATAAATAACTACATAAATAAATCCAGAGCAAATCCAGCAGCGTGTGGTATAGTGAAGACGTGTACCTTGTCTGAGCAGCAGCCGCAGCTTCCCCCTCTTCAGCTCCAGGGTCAGGCTGCGCTCCTCGGGGCCCTGGGCATGCAGCAGGGTCCCGGAGTTCTTCAGGGTTTTGAACTTCAGGGAGATGCTCTCCTTGGCCCTCTGCCTCGGCCCGGGGCTCCAGTGGTACGACAGGCCGCTGCTGCCGTCAAACCCCACCACGTCGGACGCTGAAACCACCGCACAAAACAGGCTGCTTAACCATCCAAGCCAGTGGTTCCAAGAATCAGGAGTAGCTAGTGACTCAAGAGGCACACCTATTCTGGCTTCCAGGAAGCCAAAATAATACATTGTCCACAGTAACACAACACAATAATATTATTATCCTAATATAATTGGTATTATTTATGATTTGCTATAGTATTGATTTGTTGTTCCAGCTAATGCCTAATAAGATGCTCCATTTCAATGCCTCTTTGATGTAGGTGTATTGTTTTGTGTGAAATATTGAGACAATGATAATATCCTGGTCATTATGAGTGTGACGTTTATCTTAAGCATGCCCTACAACTTTAAGTCAACGTGCCTTGATTTTCTGGTTGGGCGGTGATGGGCGGTGATCTGGTGATGCCAATCAGGGCAGTTCTTCCCTGATTGGCTCGAAGAAATCCATCGTGCCTGTCAATCACAGGTGTGTGAAATGCAACACTTGTCAACGGTGTGGAAACGTGTCACGTGAGTTACGGGGACTTGTTTTAATATATATTCACAAAGGAACACATGTAACTGTAGTCTGTGCTTCCTCAGAGGTTGGACAGGTGGACCCAGGAGAAGAGACATCCAGTTAAGGAGTTAACAGGAATAAGGGACATTAAGGCGTTAACATCCACTTGCTCCACTAAATAATTGAAGCTGGTTGAGTCTTCTTCTTAATTATTCTACTAATGTCTTATCTGGTCCTAATATATTCTCAACTAACCAAGATAATGAGAAGGGGGAATCACTGGTGATGAATGAGTAGGGAATATTAGCCATCTTCAAGACAGAAATGGTAGTCATGGTTTATATATGCACACACACACACACACACACACATACACACACACAACCCCTTATCCTTCATGGACTCAGACGGGGACACAGATTCAGACATGAATTCTTGTTGTTTTTTCCGTGGCTAAAGAACCAACACTTGTATTTTGAAGTCCCAGACGCCTTGTTGGGGACTTCCCCCATGTTTCTCCTCAACTCATTTAATCATTTTAAACTCTGATAAAACTCTGATGTGTAGACATGAGTTGTTATGTCTCTGAATTCAGGCCCCGTGCTTTGTTTCTTGTGAAATACGATGGAGCGATAATCAGCATTAGGACATTAGTAGCTTGAGGATAACAGAGGATGAATTATTAAGATCAATGATTTTAAATTGCCACTTTATTTATTTACTTGTGTACGATGGAGACCCTCAAGTGAAGCTACAATCAGTACTCTACTAAAGCACACTAAGTTGATGTTTTTGGCTTTTGGGGAAAATAACTTACCTTAAGTATTTGAACCTGCATTGTGTGTGTTTTTGTGTGTGTCATTTTTCATCATCACCGCAGTCGTAACTTGTTCCAAAATTCTATTCTCTCACCTTTTTGCTCCCGAAAACCCAATTGATTTGCAGAAAAAGGGAACACAACAACCCCCTGAGTTAATTGAGGTGTGGGAAGTCGGGTTTTACTATTTCAGAGTCATTGAGATAACTTCAAACAACTAAAGTCATGTGACAGAACGTGACTTATTCAGGTTGATGTCATTCATCATTTACGTGTTTGACCCAGAACCACACAGTATGAGGGTTGAGTCTCATCCATTAAGCTGTAGGACTACCTCCAGGTCAGGGCCTTTCTGACTAACCCTGTCTGTTGTGCCACACGGATTGTAGCTGATGGAACCCTTTGGTAGTACAGACAGAGTCAGAGGCAAAAAGGAGCTTATAACCCGTAGGCGTCATTATTGTCTCGGGTAGAAAACTGTATCTATGGTGCACCAAGGAATAAACAGATATGAGGTGTGAACTGTCAACTATGTTTGTGAAAATTACGGAAGTAATAATACCATGTGTAAAGTGACTTACGTGTGTGCAAAATGGAATTCCAACAAGGGGGTGTTGTATTATGTGCTGCTGGGAAAAGGCTGAAGTCCAAACAAACAGTAAAAGTAACAAACAAGAAAAATAATATAGGATAGGATAATAACAGAGACAAACAAAGAGTTTGCGGAGCTTGACAAAGGGCTCTTCACGGAGGAATCGGCTCCAGAGTCTCGGGTTGTAGAAAACTGGCCACGTTGATGCTGGCATCACAACACCGTCCTTCATAAATCCTAACCGATTTCATCAGTGAAATATATTAAAATGTATTATTTAAAGTGAAGGACAACATAAATATGTACCTGACTGAACTCTAATAACATTATTAAGGGGTTTCAAGGTGACGGTGCAGCTGGATGAAGCGACGGAGTTTCAGACTTCAACCAACTACACCAAACTGAGGTTAGGGGAGGGGGATTCAGACCACGCCCCGACAACCCTGAGTTGATTAGCTGACTTTCAGATGTATCATACGTTCCTGCCCAGATATGTCATGGACCTTCTGTGGTATGTTGTGGCTATTTAACTTTTTTACTTAATTCTGCTTTAGTGTTGAAACATTTCTGTAGTTTGCCAAATAGCAAACAGCTAAATGTCACAGCAGTGGATAATCTCTCACTTTGTGCCTTTAACATTTTCTCTTTTTAAATATTGTGTTTGATTGTAATGTTGGCGCGGGTGCAGTTGGTTTGCAATTAAACATTCTTTTTTTTTTTGTGTCTGTTGATTTGAGGGAAAAAACAATTGAAGCATAACAGATGACACAGAAAAAGCCGGTGATAAAAGTGTTTTTTTCTTTCTGTAACAATATGTTCCTGTGCATGAAACAACAACAGGTAGGCCAAAATGAGTTGACTTTTATAAAAACACATATGTGTTAATGTTAAAAACAAAAAACAAGAGGAAACAAAAGCACTAACAAGGTAGTATTAGTGAGTAAGGACAACATGTTTTCAATAAATCCTGAATAACACAATTGAATAGTAACACACACACACACACACACACACACAAACGTGTGTGTGTGTGTGTGTGTGTGTGTGTGTGGTGTGTGTGTGTGTGGTGTGTGTGTGCGTGTGTATTTTTGTGTAAGGGTATAAATCTCTTTTATCCGACAGAGAGCAGAGAGAGAGCAGAGATAATGCAGAAAGAGAACGAGTGAGAGAATGCAGAAAGAGAGAGAGAGAGAGAGAGAGAGAGAGAGAGAGAGAGAGAGAGAGAGAGAGAGAGAGAGAGAGAGAGAGAGAGAGAGAGAGAGAGAGGGAGAGAGGGAGAGAGGAAGTGAAGGAGTGATGCTAAGAGTCCTGGATGGTAAGCAGCGGGGCAGGGATGGGTACACAGAGCCAGCTCACCGTATGGACAGCCGTACGTCTCCAGTCTGAGTCCGATGCGTCCACTGGGGTTCCACTCCAGAGGGACGAGGCGCAGGTAGCGGGCCAGGACCGGCTGCTGCTGAGTGTGCTGCACCACGCTGTCAGCATTGGAGTTACTTGAAAACAACTGGGGGAGAAGAAATAAACACACTCAATATAACATAGGAAATACTATTCTTGATGACTGTTATCCTAACAGATGGCTGGTCATTCTTAAACATTGATTTTCTTGTCCATGTTGTGACTTTATTTCTTGATGCATAGGTAAATACATCCATGTAGTATTCCATCAAAGGGTAAATTAACCGAACACTTGAGATTGAAAATGATGTGTTTTGTGTTGATAACTATTGTTGTGTTATAATGAGCGATGCTTTGCATGAAATAACATTATACTGTAAGTGTCCGAGAAGCTGAACCCTCGCTTTGGGACACGGACATCAAATATCAACTTCTGCCCAGAAGGAGCTCCACACCTCACCACACACCTCACCACAGGGGTCTCTGCATAGTGACGTAGAAGTGTCTCCGAAAAGACACTTTGACATCACAAAAACAGTGCTACCTGCATTCAGAGCAGAGTGGAACACTGAGCTGTTTTTCCTCCTTGTTTTAGTAACAGTGATACAATGGCATAGATGACAATGTTGATGATCAAATAACACATAAAACCACCTATAAAATAAAATAATAAAAATGTGGGGTTGACTGCCCCTTCAAGGTGGTACCGGAGGTAGCTTTTAAGGCTCTTCTGGAAATAAACAAACCTATTCCCGACCAGTCTGTTCGCTCATTCCCGAAGCGCAAACCATGGATGAATACTGACATACGGAAAAAACGAAGGGAACGGAGTACTGCTTTCACAACAGGCGACTCTGTGTGACTATGTGGCAAGGTGAGGGCTCCAACTACAAGGGGAGCTCAGGGGCAGTCACCAATAACGACCCCAACCTACAAGACGAGTTAAACACGTTCTATGCTCGCTTTCGAAAAGGGGAACTCTGAGCCGACCAACAAATTGACTACGTTCTACAACTGTCTGGGGCGAGGTCCACAGAACCTTCAGGAGGGTGAAGGCAGCCGGCCCAGACGGAGTTCAATCCCATGTCTTGGGATGGAAGACCTACACTGACCTCAAGACCAGCACTGACCAGATGGCTCCTTTGTTCCCGGACATCTACAACACATCACTGCAACAGTCTGTCGTCCCAGCATGCTTCAAAGAGACAACCATTGTGCCGTTAACCAAAAAGACCAAGCTAACACGCCTCAATGATTATTGTCCAATGGCTTTAACACGCATAGCAATGAAATGCCTGGAGAAACTTTCATGTTGCATAACTTGTCCATACCTGAGTCCCAAGACCGCTTCCAGTTTGCATACAGACCAAACAGTTCTGTAGACGAGACCATCTCCCTGGCACTACACACGGCCCTGGACCACCTAGATAGGAAGGACAACAATTTCAGACTGCTGTTCATTGACTATAGCTCGGCATGCAACACCATCGTTTCCTCCAAGCTGGTCCTGAAACTGAGGAACCTAGGTCTGGGCGCCCCATCTGTAAATGGATTATGGACTTCCTGACGGGCAGGCCTCAAGTGTTGATGATTGGGAACAACATCTCATCCACTCTGGTCCTCAACACCGGAGCACCAGCAACCACTGCAACGTACAGCAATATTTAGATGATCAATTTTGCAGATGACACCACAGTCATTGGTCTGATAAGCCAGGACAAAACAGAGTACAGAGATGAGGTAGTCCGGCTGATGCAAGTACAGACTCACACTGAATGACGGGACACCAGTTGAAGTCGTCCGCTAAATCCGATTCCTAGGGCTACAGATTTCCGATGGACCCGCAACATGGCGGTCATGCTGAAGAAGGCACACCCGCGTCTCTATGCCCTGCGGTGCCTCAGAAAAAGCGGAATAAGCCAACAGTGGCTAGTGAACTTCTACCGTGGCACCGTAGAGAGCGTCCTGACGGGTGGCGTCACCGTGTGGTACGGCAACACCACTGCACAGGACAAGAAAGCCATCCAGAGGGACGTGAGGACGGCATAAAAGATCATCGGGTGTGCACTTCTATGCATTGAGGAGATCTGTAGGACTAGATGTGTGAAGAAGGCGATCTCCATCATCAGAGCTCAACCACTATGGGCACCATCTCTTCTCCCACCTACCATTTTGTCGCCAGTTCCGCAGCAACAAGAACTTCCAGGTTCAAGGATAGTTTTTATCCACAGGCGTCTACTGAACTGCGAGTGCTGCCACTTTCACTTTCATAACGTGTCATTAACATTACACTCTCATACTTTGGACTCATTACAGTAACTGCACTGTACTGCACTGTATTCATGATGCTGCTGCACTACTGGCACTTTAAATGCATTTAAATAAATTTAAATTTTCTGCACAATTAAAAACATGTACATATCATCCATCAGTCACGTCATTGTTCTTTTTATTATTGTGTATAGTATTTTTATAGTATTGTTTTAGAAATTCATACGACGGGATGGGGAGTAAGTAAGCATTGTACTTGTTGCAAATGGCCAATAAAATCTTGAATTTTTGTGAGAGCAGAAGGCTATCAGTCACACCTTGTATATTGGCATATTGTAAATATACGTATGACTAAATTAGGGAGCAAGAGGCCCAAAACCTGGACTGATTTTACAGCTAAATCACCAACCTTGTCCGCCACTTTCTTCCTCCGCCTTTGTGTTACTTCTCAGGAAGTCCTCTAGTCCGTCACCTTTCCCTCACGAGTGACATGACGCTGCATCTCAAAGTGCAGAGTCAGAGAGAGCAGATGGGAGCGTTCCGGTGAGGAAGTATGTAAGCAGCGTTGTGTGCCGGGGCTCCATTAGCATGGGTCACGACAGCCAGCCACACAATCTGCTGTTCCTCCGGTTTCACACCAAACGCTTTGGTCAGTAGCTTGTGTTAATTGAACACACATTTGACGACCCAGTTGTCGAGGGCGCGTGTGTGTGCATGTTTGTGTATGTACTGTATGTGTGTGTCTGTGTGTAAGTATGTGTGCGTATGTGTTTGTGTGCGTGTGTGTGTATGTATGTATGCATGCGCGTGTGTGTGTGTATGTGTGTGTATATGTATGTATGTACAGTATGCATGTGTGTGTGTGTGTGTGTGTGTGTATTAGTGTGTGCGTATGCGTGTGTGTATGAGTGGATGTATGAATGCATCTGTGTGTGTGTGTGTGTGTGTGTGTGTGTGTGTTTGTGTGTGTGTGTGTATGTATGCATGCATGTGTGTGTGTGTTTGTTACACTGCTCCATGTTAATGTGGCTGTTACACTACTCCATGTTAATGAAGCTGTTACACTGCTCCATGTTAATGTAGCTGTTACACTGCTCCATGTTAATGTAGCTGTTACACTGCTCCATGTTAATGTAGCTGTTACACTGCTCCATGTTAATGTAGCTGTTACACTGCTCCATGTTAATGTAGCTGTTACACTGCTCCATGTTAATGTAGCTGTTACACTGCTCCATGTTAATGTAGCTGTTACTCTGCTCCATGTTAATGTAGCTGTTACGCTGCTCCATGTTAATGTAGCTGTTACTCTCC
Organism: Muraenolepis orangiensis; assembly: GCA_027704905.1. Lineage (NCBI taxonomy): Eukaryota > Metazoa > Chordata > Actinopteri > Gadiformes > Muraenolepididae > Muraenolepis > Muraenolepis orangiensis. The sequence goes on along the minus strand of CM051005.1, from coordinate 30,604,394 downwards.
TCTTCCCTGTCACCCGGGTCTCCCAAACTCAGCCCGTGTCCCGGAGCTGTCACATGTGATGGACAAGGCGGTCCGTGCTACACGGAGGTAGGGGATATGAGTGGCAGGCTTGTTTAAAATGCTGTCCCCCAGACCACCCAGTCAGCACACATTTACCACAAAAGCATTTTTTTTAAGTGATGGCGTGAAAATATTTGTATGCAAAAATGTGTTTTTCCATAATCATGTGCTTCTCTGAGAGCCCAAAATAAAAGCATGCCATTTTCTCATTATGATATGCTAGGTTGACAGGGGGCGTGGCCAAGCCGTGGGCTTTGGTGGCACACACACATACCTGTCGGCAATTTCCAAGACAGATTAGGTTAATCACCTCACCTGGGGGAATATATACCGTGGCGTCTCTTGGGCACGTTGCTCGATCGTACGTTTGTACCCCCTGGATGTTACTCTCCGGTAATTATACATACCTGTCTTCTACCTGTCGCTACTTCGACCTCCCGGTATCCAGACTCCTCGCCTGTCCCAGACCATCCGCCTGTCTACTACCTGTCGGTACTACGCTACTCGACCTCCCGGTGTCCAGACTCCTCTCCTGTCCCAGACATCCGCCTGTCTACTACCTGTCGGTACTACGCTACTTGACCTCCCGGTATCCAGACCCCTGGCCTGTCCCCGACCATTCTACGTTTGTGTTTACTTTAATAAAACCTCCTGTTATCCCTTCTCTGGTCTGTCGTCTGCGTTCGGGGTCCAACCAACACACATCGTTGTGACAGAACGATCGAGCAAACATGGACCTTGGAGACGCCGACCAGATGAGACACGCGATCGTTACCCTAAGAACTCGCGTGGGACAACTGGAGCAAGAGCGGTCGGTTAGGATCCAGATCCAGGTAACTGTCCTGCTAACCGTATGTTTGTGCCCGACTCAGCTAGGTTTCAGGTTCTCCAGTGGGCCCATTCCTCGATACTCACCTGCCATCCCGGCTTTGCTCGCACCCTGGCCTTCCTCAGGCAGAGTTTCTGGTGGCCTTCCATCTCCCGGGACACCCAGGCCTTTGTGACTGCCTGCGCTGTCTGTGCTCGCAGCAAGGCCTCGCATCGACCTCCCGCGGGTCTGCTGCATCCGCTGCCTACTCCCCGCCGGACTTGGTCACACATTGCGGTGGATTTCGTCACCGGTCTCCCGCCGTCAGCGGGCAACACCACAATCCTGACAATCGTCGACCGGTTTTCCAAGGCGGTTAAATTCCTGCCGCTCCCAAGCTTCCTTCCGCCAGGGAGATGGCGGACCTCCTGGTGATCCAGGTCTTCCGGCTCCACGGGATCCCCTTGGACATCGTGTCCGACCGGGGTCCGCAGTTCACATCCCAGCTGTGGAGGGCGTTCTGCCAGGCTCTGGGTGCCACCGTCAGCCTCTCTTCCGGTTACCACCCCCAATCCAATGGGCAAACGGAGAGGGCGAACCAGGACCTGGAAGCGGCCCTCCACTGCATCACCGCTCGCCACCCGTACTCCTGGAGTTCCCACCATCCATGGGTGGAGTATGCGCACAACTCCCTCACCAGCGCCGCCACAGGGATGTCGCCGTTACAGGTATCGCTAGGGTACCAGCCCTCCCTATTTCCCGCCCAGGAGGAGGAGATTGCGGTGCCGTTGGTGCAGGTCCACCTCCAGCGCTGCCGCCGGAAATGGAGGACCGCTCTCCTCCGCTGCTCTCCTCCGCATGGCCGCCCGGAATCAGCGCCTGGCGGATCGCCGGAGGGTCCCGGCGCCCGTCTATCGACCTGGACAGTAGGTGTGGCTTTCCTCCTGGTACTACGCTACTCGACCTCCCGGTATCCAGACCCCTTGCCTGTCCCTACGTTCTACGTTTGTGTTTACTTTAATAAAACCTCCTGTTACCCTTCTGGTCTGTCGTCTGCGTTCGGGGTCCAACCAACACACATTGTTGTGACACACGCTCCTCTGCCTCCCCCTCTGGTCCACCTAGGGTTACAACACCCAGGAGAACACTCCGTCACAGAAGACTGTAGTCACGTCAGCCCACTTGTTCTCTATTACCAATCAAGCTCCCTATTTAGACTCCGCTCTCCTGTCACTCGTTGCCAGAACTTTTCCTGTTACACCCGAGACTCTCTAGCCGATTTCTCCGTGATTCCCCATGAAGACCCTTTTTGCAATCTCCCGTGAACTCCTGCTTTTTCCCCCATTGGACTATTTTGCTTGTTTGTTTCTTTTGTTGGATTTTTTGACTTTGATTTCTACCCCGGATATTTTTGTGTTTGTTCTGGACTTCAGCCTTTTCCCCGCAGCACATTATTACAACACACCCTATTTGGATTTCCATTTTGCACTCATGTAAGTTACTTTACACATTGTATTATTACTTGGAGCAATATCCAATAAAGACGCCTATGGGTTATTGAACTCCTTTAGCCTCCGACTGTCTGTACTACCAAGGGGTTCCGCAAGCAACAATCCGTGTGTGGCATAACAGTGTGTGTACATGTATGTGACCTTTAAATAGGATTCAATCCTCCAGATATCGATTTAGAAGGACTGAGCAGCTGCCTGTAAGACAAAAACGACTCACCTCTCAGAACGGACAACGGAAGTAATAATACCATATAAAAGCGATTTCCGCGTGAGAAATGGAAATCCAACACGGGGGTGTTGGACAATGTGCTGCAGGGAAAAATGCTGAAGTCCAAAACAAACACAAAAACATCCAAGGCAAAAGCTAAATCGAAAATCCAACAAAAGTTGAAAACAAGAAAAACTGTCCAACGGAGAAAAACAAGGAGTTCATGGAGATTGACAAAAGGGTATTCACAGGAGATTGCAGGAGGGTATTCACGGTGGAATCGGCTAGAGAGTCTCGGCTTGTAGAAAACGGGAAAGTTCTGGCAACGAATGAACAGGGGAGTATAAGTAGGGAGGTAACTGGTAGGGCGCTGATTATGATAGGGAAGAGGTGGGCTGAAGCGTGATCATGGTCTACTGTGACAGCGTGTCCTCCTGGGTGTAGTAACAATCATAGCTTGAAACAAATGGGAAATAGGCCTGAGCTACAGTTCTGTACAATACACTGCAGTTCTGAACAATGTTTTTCCCTCTGTCACGTGACTGAAAACTATGAATAGGGTGTGAATGGGTATCAAAGCTTATTGAGCCCTGGAGGGTGATGAACAGCCAAGGCAACGTTTGCTGTTCAAATTAAATTGGGCTGGCTAATTAACAGATTGCTTCAGAAAGCAGAGATGTCAATGGACGATCAGAGATTCTCACAAAAAATGTTCTGCGGAGCTCAAAGGACACGACCAACTAGAGCTTTCATTCAAGGCCAATGACACCACCGTGCCAAGCAACTGTCCTCTTGCTGAGGAGTGCTAGTCATCTTTTATTAAGTTGAGTCTTACTTTTTACATTATTCAAATTTTGTATTGTTTGTGTCTTGAGGATTTCGCGGCAATTTTGTTGTTTGTTGACAACCTGGCCTTCTAATCTGTTTATGTGTATGTTATTAGTTATTTTGTCTTTTTTCCCCCTAATGGACACCTGTAGCTTCGCTGTATATCAGGATATAAATTCAGCAATCTAAGAAGGACAGTATGAGATCAGGAAAGTTGACACTGGAGGACAAAAAGCTTCTCAACTGTTAGCTTTTGTCAACATCCATAAGTATCCATAACAGCATCCATAACAGTGTTAAAGTGTGTTCCTATTGTGGAAGCTTAAACACAAAACTAAAGGTTCAACATAGGCAGGTACAACATAGGGTGGTTAGACATACAGGTTAAATATAGGCAGGTTAAATATAGGCAGATTTACTATAGGCAGGTTAACAGTGGCGAACCGTGTCTATAACAACTGGACCTTCTGTAGACCATCACTCCCCCCTCCCCCCCCCCCTAAAACGCTTAACATAACCTAAAGTTCCAAAACAGCGATCAATAATTACCAAATTTCTCTGTCATTAGCACTTTCACCTTTCAAAATATCAAAACCTAAATCATAAATCATAATACTATTACGGAAGTTATGTTACATTAAGTGTTTTCCTCTCATAAAGCTGCTTTAAGACTTTTCCTTACTGGCTCAATAGAGAGGAAAACACTTACTGTCACATGACGTCCATAATGGTAGAATTTAAGGTGGAAGTGCAAATGACAAGACATGCCAGATACATTTGGTGATTATTGTATATTATTATCGCAGTTTTATAACTCTTAGTTACGTTAAGCCTTTTCTTTATAATGGCATGGATGGAGAGGAAAATACTTAATGTAACATAACATCCGTAATAGCAGGATTTAGGTTTTGATTTGACACGTGAAAGTGCTAATGACAAGACATATGCCAGAGAAATGTGGTGATTATTGATTGCGGTTTTGTAACTCTTAGTTACGTTAAGCGTTTTCACGTTAAGCGTTTTAGACTGTCCCTCGATGAATGCCTGTCCTGGTACTGTACTGTAGCTTGCTACATCGTCACACACCATTAGGGCCTACTCCACTCAGCTAGGACAATTACCAATGCAAAGAAAGATCAAGTCAAAACTCTCAATTTAAATGCACAACAATGCTTAACAAACTCAAGACAGCCATTAACTAGTCATTCAACAAGTGAGTTGCAACGAGATGCAACAACCAGCTCAACGAGATGCAACACTGCGGCAAAACCAGCAAAGACAAAATAGTCTCACTCACCAATGGTGTTCACTTAAAGACGAAATCCATTCTCCTGTCCTTCTGGATGGATCGATAACCCGGTCATAAAGCTGATCACTGCTTTTCAGATCCAAAATAAGATGCCTTTCAATAGCTATGGAAGCTAATGCAGTGAGTCGGGATTGTCATGTTCTGTTCCTCCATATGTTTTTATCCGTTTTGGGGCGGAAAATGTCCTTTCCACAGATATAGTGGTGACAGGGATCATTAAAACTTTTTTATAATACTGAATCACTGAATGGTCGTCTTGAAACAACAATTCGGCAACATCATTGATCAAATTGTCAATCCAAACGTACGCTCTCATTCAGTTTACGGGCCAAAGCATTCGCTATTAGAAAAATATCTGATTGGTTGCATTTTTTTTCAAACACTAGAATGCGTAGTGCATGGACTGAGAAAGACAAACAAATCAATGTAACTGTAATATAACAGATCAACAACACAGATACCATTCTCATTTTTTCATTTTTTTTTTATATAAAATTGTATTGTTTTTTTTATTGTTTCATCTGAGGGTTCCAGGGTCTTCTCTGAATACCTTGAAGGCCCTGACGCTTCACCACTGCAGGTTAAACACTACACACATTCTCTCATGTGTTTCCTGCATCTCTTTGTCCATCACTTTGTCAAAATGGCCCCCGTGTTTCCTCTTACGTGTGTCGACCCTGAGGAGAACTCATCAGCGTCTAAAGCATAACGTAATCCTCGTAACGTAAAGCCCTGCCGGCCCCCGCAAATGTTTTGTGTTTTGTTGGTTTGACTCTTAACTTTACTTGAGAGGAGAGAGGAGAGAGGAGAGAGGAGAGAGGAGAAAGGAGAAAGGAGAGAGGGGAGAGAGGAGAGTTGCAGTCCTTTGTGATGGACATGGCCTACATCTGGTCCTAAAGATCTCCTCAAAGCATGGAAGTGCACACCTGATGATCTTTTCTGCTGTTCTCACGACCCTCTGGATGACTTTCTTGTCCTGTGCAGTGGTGTTGCCGTACCACACAGTGACGCTACTCATCAGGATGCTCTTTATAGTGCCACAGTAAAAGTTCACTAGCATCGTAAGGGGGTCTCCGGAGGGGGTAGGGAGCTGCTGGAGGCTCTCTGGTTTGATTTCCATTGTCTGTTATCGTAGGGTTTATATAAAAAGGAGGTGTTTACTCACCTGCATTTCCTCAATATCTCGCCAGCGCATGCTTATACTGCGGTGCAATAGTGATTCAACTGCAGCCCTCGAGTTTAGTGTTGCTCAAACATATTCCCCTCGTCTCTGATCTCATTTTTCGGAGGTCTAAAACTTATTGCAACCCTAAATTCTTTCCATTGTTTTTGTGAATCTGCTTCCCCACACAGTATTAAAACCCATCAGCTATAGTGCAGTTATATCCATGTTCCAGTGAACACATGCACACACATTTTCTTGCTGCTTTTAGTCGTTAGGCAATATGCTTATATATATATACACCAGTGGTGAAGCATCAGGTATTCAGAGAAGACCCTGGAACCCTCAGATGAAACAAACAAAAAAATAAAAAATTGTATTAATAAAAAATTAATACAATTTTTGAATTTAAATAAAATGAATAAATCTTATCTGTGTTGTTGATCTGTTAAATTACAGTTTTACATTGATTTGTTTGTCTTTCTCGGTCCATGCACTACGCATTTGAGTGGTTGTGTTAGAAAAAAATGCAACCAATCAGATATTTTTCTGGGTTGCTGGGAAGAATATCCTTCAACCAAAGTATTCTCTGTTCTTGAGCGAATACTTTGGCCGTTAAACTGAATGAGAGAGTATGTTTGGATTGACAATTTGACCAACCAATCATATATTGGTTTGTAGAAAAGGGCGTATTCTTTCAGATTTCCCCACAGTTCCATAGTGCGCTAGAAGGTATACTGGCTCAAGACAGAGGATCTAGCGTAGTGCTACATTGTTTTTCGGATAAAAAAATATGCAAGAAACAGAACAGGACAATCCCGACTCACTGCATTAGCTTCCATAGCTATTGAAAGGCAACTTATTTTGGATCTGAAAAGCAGTGATCAGCTTTATGACCGGGTTATCGATCCATCCAGAAGGACAGGAGAATGGATTTGGACTTTAAGTGAACATCATTGGTGAGTTAGACTAATTTGTCTTTGCTGGTGTTGCATCTCGTTGAGCTGGTTGTTGCATTTTGTTTCCACACACTTGTTGACTGATTAGTTAATGTCTTGAGTTTGTTAAGCATTGTCGTGCATTTCAATTGAGAGTTTTGACTTGATCTTTCTTTGCATAATGCTTAACGTAAGACTTAACGTAACTAAGAGTTACAAAACCGCAATCAATAATCACCAAATTTATCTGGCATATGTCTCGTCAGCACTCACCAGTCAAAATATCTCAACTTAAATCCTCCCATTATGGACGTTATGTGACATTAAGTGTTTTCCTCTCTGTTGAGCCAGTAAGGAAAAGTCTTAAAGCAGCTTTATGAGAGGAAAAAAATTAATGTAACATAACTTCCATAATAGTAGGATTTAGGTTTTGATATTTTGACAGGTGAAAGTGCTAATGCCAAGACATAAGCCAAAGACATTTGGTGATTATTGATTGCTGTTTTGGAACTTACGTTAAGCCTTTTCACGTTGTGAAAGCGTGAAGCGTGTTAGACCGTCCCTTTCATCGATAGCCTGTGTGTGGTGGTCTGTGTTGGGCTGTTACTTCACTACATGGACTCTGCTTTGACAACGATGGTCAACTTGGAAATTGGCTGCGACAATCTGATCTTCCTAAATGAGATAACGCATTAAGTGACTGGGGGGTCTACAAGTCCAGTTGTGATAGACACGGTTCGCCACTGATATACACCCATATATATATATATATATATATATATATATATATACGGTTCGCCACTGATATACACCCATATATATACATCTATATATATATAGATATATCTATATATATATAGATGTATATATGGGTGTCTTCCTCCAAAAGATGAAGAAGAGTGAGAATCTGAGAAGAAAGAGGAGGAGGGAGGAGGGAGGAGGGAGGAGGAGGAAGAATGAGAAGGAGGAGGGAAGAGGAGGGTGGAGGACCGACAAACGGCCCTTTGTTGGTCCACCTGGACACGTAGAGGAGAAAGCATTTCCAAGCCACTGAATGACATGAGTGCGGAGTGTGTACGGCCCCCATGTATCCTTAATAGGCACACAGTGACATTCTAAAGGAGATTCAGAAGGTCATACCTAGACACCGCCATCCACCTGATGGATCAGAAACCCCCAAAGTGTGTGTGTGTGTGTGTGTGTGTGTGTGTGTGTGTGTGTGTGTGTGTGTGTTGTAAAAAAGACAACTCTGACCCTGGACCTTCTCCACCATTGCTCTCCAGCGGTCAGAAGTCAGCCATAATTCCTTCTTCACCCAATTAGTCGGCTATTTCTCTTGGCAAACCAAACACCTGCTAACCGCTTCGCAGAAAGCACCTCATCACCTCCAGCTGAGGAATGAATGACACCTCACACGGAAAGTAAGGCAGGCCCGGAGTGGTGGTGGGGGGAAGAAGAATTGCTGAAGAAATGTTAAAAGCCTCACATAAATTATGCATTCCTGCCTTTAATACTGAGAGACTCACCCCAATGCTGTCCTCCTGCCTGTACTGCTTCCAGTTGTTTCCAGTGTCACTGAACATCAGCAGGTAGGACATCAGCCAATCAGAGCTGCCATAGCGTCCCTGCGTGGCCGCAGCCGTGATTCGGGTCCGCCCACCGAGGTCGACCTCCAACCACTGGTGTAGCGTAGCCCTGCGTAGCCCTGCTAGCATTTGTCCTCATCTCCTCTCCTTGTGGACGTGCCCTCGTCTCCTCTCCTTATGGACGTGCCCTCGTCTCCTCTCCTTGTGGAAGTGTCCCCGTGTCCGCCCCTTGTGGACATGTCCTCATCTCTTCTCCTTGTGGACGTGTCCTCATCTCCTCTCCTTGTGGACGTGTCCTCATCTCCTCTCCTTGTGGACGTGTCCTCGTCTCCTCTCCTTGTGGACGTGTCCTTGTCTCTTTTCCTTGTGGACGTGTCCTCGTCTACTCTCCATGTGGAGCGTGGCTTGTCAGCTGCCCGCCAGTCACAGAGAATATTGAGCGGCCACACATTTTCACACCATTTCAAAATGTGATCTATTATGGTCTCTGTTGCAACGTATTGAGTTGGGAAGCTAGGAATCTGGCTGGCAGATAATAAAACCGGGGCCAAAAAAACCTCACCTATTGATTATCTGTACATGAACACAGCTTATCACAACTTCCCTGCAACAACCCTCATCCATAGCAGAGGCTGGTGGAATGCATCCACTGACCCTTCCAAAGTCCTTCACAATCTTTTCCCCACAATTTGATTCAACTATTGGACAAGAACACCCACAAGCCAAGGCATAAGACAAAGAGGACACCCTCAGACAACTCACAATGAATTGGCTATGTGATCTACCACCAAGGTATCTCCCTCTACTTATAGTATACTATCCTATCATTGTAATATTCTATACTGTAGTATAATGCAGTGTGTTAAGTGTATGTCTTCTATCTATTTTTTCTGGATGGGAGCAGACATGATTGATGACACTATTACCGTCAGGCAGGCGATACCTCAGTATCAAGTGCCGTACAAATAGGCTTAGAGATAGCTTCCACAGTCAGGCCATCAGGCTGCTGAACAAGGGCGTATAGCATATAACAATGTATATTTTATTACATTGATTTATATATACATATTGCTCTTTTTCTGTGCCGATATTTAGCATTTTATAAATTGCATTTTTATTTTTATTTTTTTCATTCTATTTTTATCTATTTTTATCTTATTTTATAACTGCTGTCTGTCGTCGGGTATTGCACACAAGATTTTCACATCACTGCTTTATACTTGTATACAGTGTAAACTGTGAAGTGACAATAAACTTGACTTGACTTGGAACAGAGGGTCAACGGGTACACCCCCTGGCCCCCTGACCCCTGACCCCCTGGCCCCCTGACCCCCTGACCCCCTGGCCCCCTGAGGTAGGAGGAAGATGAGGAGAGATGAACGGAGATGATCAGAGATGGTCCAAGCTGGGCATCAGAAATAAAGGGTTGAAGATCAGTCAGGTTGGAGATCAGACATGGTCAGAGATTATTGGAGATGGTCAGAGATGAAGGGAGTTGATCAGAGATGGTAAGAGGTGAACGGATCTGACAACAGAGGAGGGGAGATCATCAGAGGTAACTGGAGACCAGTCAGTCAGGCTGGAGATCAGACATGATCAGACTTGGTCAGGGATGGCCAGGTTGCTGATGGAAAGCATGGCAGCTGCAGGGGGAGCGTGTGTTTCGCGTTCTGTGTTGCCCCACTGCGTGAGGTTGGGGGGAGAGTGGGATGCTGGGTTTACCTCCCGGCTCCTCCTTGACAAATTACATGTCGGTTTCTGTCCATGAAGCATTTGATTGCTGAACATGTGGCAGCTGACACTAACGGTTGACGCCCCACTTGTCCCCAGCAGGTGTGTGTGTGTGTGTGTCTGTGTGTCTTTGTGTGTGTGTGTGTGTGTGTGTCTTTGTGTGTGTGTGTGTGTGTGTGTGTGTGTGTATGTGTGTGTGTGTGTGTGTCTTTGTGTGTGTGTGTGTGTTTGTCTTTATGTGTGTGTATGTGTGTGTGTGTTTGTGGTGAGGTGCATGGTTTGAGGGTATAGAGGAAAAAAAAATCTAGTTTAAAAGGAATGTTTTTACACGAAGAAGACACAATTATGAAGAGTGCATGAGGTGTGTGTGTGTGTGTGTGTGTGTGTGTGTGTGTGTGTGTGTGTGTGTGTGTGTGTGTGTGTGTGCACGCCTGTGTGTGTGTGAGTGTATGTGTCTGTGTGTGTATGTGTGTGTGTCGGTATGTCTGCAAACGTGTGCATACTGAAATGTGCTGACTTGCACGGCTAGCTTGAACACCAGATGGACAAAATCAAAAGGAGGCTACTGGCGACACCCCTGCAGAGCACACACACACACACACACACACACACACACACATACACACACACACACACACACACACACATACACACACACACACACACACACACACACACACACATACACACACACACACACACACACACAAAAACACACACAGCCACACATACATACACATACATACACACACACACACACACACACACACATATAGACACACACACACACACACACACAAACACACACACATATACACATGCACACTGCACACAAACACACACACATACATACACAAACACGTACAGAAAAACACACATACACACAAACAGAAACACACGAAAAAAAATACATTTTGGATAAATGTGTATAAGTTGAAGGAAGTCATCCTATCTGCGGACCTCAGGTCATTGAGAGGGACACAGTGTGCTGTGTGCTTTTATAGCCTCACTACTTCAGCAGACCACATATCACCTGACTTCCTCAGGTAAACAACATAAAGGCACCGTCCCTCCCCAGGTACGGTGAACGGTATTGATACCGTGGTGCCACCACACCGTCAAACCTCTCCCTGCTCCCCACTTCCTAGCGGTGTGGATGTCCACCGTGGGTTAGTGCGTGTGTCTCTGGTCGGTGTCTGGTGGTGTGGATGTCCACCGTGGGTTAGTGCGTGTGTCTCTGGTCGGTGTCTGGCAGTGTGGATGTCCACCGTGGGTTAGTGCGTGTGTCTCTGGTCGGTGTCTGACGGTGTGGATGTCCACCGTGGGTTAGTGCGTGTGTCTCTGGTCGGTGTCTGGCGGTGTGGATGTCCACCGTGGGTTAGTGCGTGTTAGTGCGTGTGTCTCTGGTCAGTGTCTGGCGGTGTGGATGTCCACCGTGGGTTAGTGCGTGTGTCTCTGGTCGCTGTCTGGCGGTGTGGATGTCCACCGTGGGTTAGTGCGTGTGTCTCTGGTCGCTCCCTAGCGGTGTGGATGTCCACCGTGGGTTAGTGTGTGTGTCTCTGGTCGCTGTCTGGTGGTGTTGTGAAGAGCAGAGCTAAAGGCCAGGACTCACAGCAGCAGCGTCTGTAGCAAGGCTCTCTGCTCACACAACAAGGCCGAGAGAACAGACGTGATGACCTTCACTCATTAATACTGGACCGCAGGGGGAACATACACACTAATACACACACACACACACTCACTCACTCACACACTCACTCACACACTCACACACACACTCACACAAATAATAGAGAGAGAGAGGAAGAAAGACTGGCGGTGTGGATGTCCACTGTGGGTTAGTGCGTGTGTCTCTGGTCGCTGTCTGGCGGTGTGGATGTCCACTGTGGGTTAGTGCGTGTATCTCTGGTTAGTGTCTGGTGGTGTGGATGTCCACCGTGGGTTAGTGCGTGTGTCTCTGGTCGCTGTCTGGCGGTGTGGATGTCCACCGTGGGTTAGTGCGTGTGTCTCTGGTCGCTGTCTGGCGGTGTGGATGTCCACCGTGGGTTAGTGCGTGTGTCTCTGGTCGCTCCCTAGCGGTGTGGATGTCCACCGTGGGTTAGTGCGTGTGTCTCTTGTCGCTGTCTGGTGGTGTGGATGTCCACCGTGGGTTAGTGCGTGTGTCTCTGGTCGCTGTCTGGTGGAGAGAGAGAGAGAGAGAGAGAGAGAGAGAGAGAGAGGAGAGAGAGAGAGAGAGAGAGAGAGAGAGAGAGAGAGAGAGAGAGAGAGAGAGAGAGAGGGGAAGGCAAGATATGCTAGATAGAGATAAGGAGAAAGTGAGAAGGTAAGAGGTAGTACTAGTAATGAGGTTGTACTATTAATGAGGTAGTACTCGTAATGAGATTGTACTGGTAAGACAAATGTATGATACTGCAATGGATGTTGCAAAATGGATCAAACCCATGAGTAATGCAAGGCTACTGGTCCTCATCCAAATACTTACTTCTAATACTTTGACTGTAAAATATGTATTGATCAGTGGTGAAGCGTCAGGGCCTTCAAGGTATTCAGAGAAGACCCTGGAACTCTCAGATGAAATTTTTTTTTTAAATTAATTGTATTAATAAAATGAATAAATGAGAATGGTATCTGTGTTGTTATCTGTTATATTACAGTGTTACGTTGATTAGTTTGTCTTTCTCGGTCCATGCACTACGCATTTGAGTGGTTTTGTGTTGGAAAAACAATGCAACCAATCAGATATTTTTCTAGGTTGCTGGGAAGAATATCCTTCAACCAAAGTATTCTCGATTGCTTTGGCCCTGAGACTGAATGAGAGCGTGTGTTTGGATTGACAATTTCATCAACCAATCATATAGTGATTTGTAGCCAATGGGCGTAACGAACTTCAGAGGGAGAACCAGTTGTGTAGAGGACTCCTCTACCTCCCTCCCAGGAGAGCTAAATACTTTTTTTTATAATACATCAGATGCCTGAGGAAATACAGGCGTTGTTGGGCCCTTTTCACCACGTGTGTGGTGTGCGTGGACCATGTGAGGTCCTCGGAGATGTGCACGCCAAGGAACTTGAAGCTGCTGACCCTCTCTACTGCAACACCGTCGATGGAGATAGGGCCGTGCTCTCCTCCCTTCCTGTAGTCCACGATAAGCTCCTTGGTCTTCTTGACATTGAGGGCGAGGCTGTTCTCCTGGCACCACTGCTCCAGCGATCCAACCTCCTCCCGGTAGGCTGTCTCGTCGTGTCGGCGATCAGGCCCATCACTGTCGTGTCGTCAGCAAACTTGACGATGACGTTAGAGCTGTGCATAGCCATGCAGTCGTGGGTGTAGTGGGAGTAGAGGAGAGGGCTCAGCACGCATCTCTGGGGGGCTCCCGGGTCAGTGGCTCTGAGGTGGTGCTGCCCATCCTCACCACCTGGCGGCGGTCCGACAGGAGGTCCAGTATCCAGCTGCACGTGGATGGGGGCACGCCTAGACCTCTAAGCTTGGTGTTGAGCTTGGCAGGAACTATTGTGTTGAACGCTGAGCTGTAGTCCACAAACAGCATTCGCACATAACAGTTCTTTCCCTCCAGGTGGGAAAGGGCAGTGTGGAGGGCCATGGCAATTGCGTCGTCCGTGGATCTGTTTTGACGATATGCAAATTGCCATGGGTCCAGCGTGGCAGGTAACACGGAGCAAATAAAGTTCTTGACCAACCTCTCGAAGCATTTGCTGACAATCGAGGTGAGGGCTACAGGTCTATAGTCATTCAGACATGTTACCTTGGGTTGTTTAGGGACAGGCACGATGGTGGACATTTTGAAGACCGCGGGAACAACAGCCTGGGACTGGGAGAGGTTGAAGTGTTGTGTTGCATCTCGTTGAGCTGGTTGTTGCATTTTGTTTCCACACACTTGTTGAATGATTAGTTAATGGCTGTCTTGAGTTTGTGAAGCATTGTTGTGCATTTGAATTGAGAGTTTGGACTCGATCATTCTTTGCATCGCTTAACGTGAAAAGACTTAACGTAACTAAGAGTTACCGCAATCAATAATCACCAAATTTCTCTGGCATATGTCTTGTCATTAGCACTGTCAAAATATCTCAACTTAAATCCTCCCATATGACATTATGTGACATTAAGTGTTTTCCTCTCTATTGAGCCAGTAAGGGAAGTCTTAAAGCAGATTTATGAGGGGAAAACACTTAATGTAACATAACTTCCGTATTTAGGTTTTGATATTGTGACAGGTGAAAGTGCAAATGACAAGACATATGGTGATTATTGATTGCTGTTTTGGAACTTTAAGTTACTTTTCACGTGAAGCTTGTTAGACCGTCCCTTTAACCGATAGCCTATGTGTGGTGGTCTGTGTTGGTATTGATTATAGTATCTGATAAAAATATATATATATGGTGGCACTTCTTCTCAATGGCATGTTAGTTCATTCCTGTGTGAATGACAGCAGGACAACATTTCAAAATCGACATTTTAACTTGCCACAAGGCTGTGTGAATCCTAAAAATGGATCCAGGAAAAAAATACAGGAGAACTACAAACATGGTGTCTACAAAGGAGACAGGAGTCACTAGAACTTCAACGATTCAAATAAAAACTGAAGCAAAAACAATTCGAGTTCTACACAAATGAAGAAAGAGGAAACTTTTTTCACAGGCATGAATACAAAACAGTTTCACTCTGACTGTTATTGCTGTCAATCTGTCTGTCAGTCAGTCAATCAACAGTCTTCAGCAGTAATCAGGAAGCCCTGATATGTATATATATATATATACAGTATAAATATACTGTATATATAATGTATATATATACAATTCAATACAAATAATAGTAATTATTATTAATGTTATTATAATTATTATTATTACACATTAGCATCATTATGCTTTCTGCCTCCCTCAAGCAAGCCACACATGGACAGATTCAAAGGTGAATGTTTGAATGAGGACACCTCAAGTGGTAGAAGTCACTTTACATTTGAGACCCAAACGCATGCCCAGAATAACTAGCACAGCACCAAACTGATGTACCAACATCCACAGCAGGGCCAAGCTAATGGAACGCTACACGCTAAGCTCACTGATGGAACAAACACACTTGCGCTAGAGGTAATAGTGCGGCGAGAACACATATTAGCCCTGATGCTACCTGCTGATGGACCACATGCTACACTGGTCATGCTTGGAGAGGATCGGTGGGTAGCCCCTGTGGGCTATGGAGCCCCCCGCTGTTAATTGATTGCTCCACAATCATGTCCATAATGGGCGGTTAAACCTTATTGCGCTGCCCACTGTGTCAAGTTCGAGATACAAACACTTTTACCTGACCTCTTAGCAAACCGGCCAATCACAGAGGAGAGAAGGGGAGCCTGCAGCGAGTATCCTACGACTACTTCGGTACAGCCTCGGGCTACTTTGGCTTACCGCCTGGTTACTTTAATCTCCTATACAGCCGCTCAGGCCTTCGTAGCCTCCGTCTGTTCAAAATGCATATCTGACCAATCTGTTTATAAAAATACCAAATGGCATTATTGCTTATTTGTAAGCAGTGTTTTGCCTCCCCTTAAGCTAAACTAATGTGCAGCTTTCTTCATCTTTCCTCCTCATTCTTATATGGTTTTGCAGAGTCGTCATTTAAATGCTTCTATAGGCTCCTGTTACACTGGAGCAACACGGCACAACAAAGGACATGGAGATGGGTATCCCAAAGGTATCGATTTTTTATTTTCCATTTGCAACAAGTACAATGGAATGCTTACTCCCCATTCCCTCCCACCGTATGACATTCTTGCCATGTCATTGTGGAAGAATTTTAGGTAAGATTAGATTAGATAACATTCAAGTACAGCGAAAATAAGTTAGCATCTAACCAGAGTGCAAATGTTTCAGTAAAGTGCATGGTAATATACATGTACAGTGGATAAATAGGATGTACTAGGTATAAAAACAGGAATAAAGTAGGACAAGAATGCAGCTCCACTAATGATTTGTAGGAGCTGACGTTCTGCATGAATACCAACACCCAACCAATGAATTCATGTCTAGTTCTCTGGTTCAGTATTTTGCAACTGCCCAACGGATTCTTCCCTAACCTTTCCAGTAGTCTGAGTGTAGAATTGCACTAAGCCTCCGTGTCAGCATTGTCTAATGAAGTCTAATGTCTAATTTAATTTTTTTTTTATTTTGGCAGATGATGGGTCGGACTAAATTTATCTTTGCAAATGCAAATATGAGTAGTACGGAGCACGGGAAGGGACATTGATGGGGAAAAATTTCCGATGTACTTTTGCGAGATCTCGCAATAATTTTTACGAGATCTCGTAATACTTTTTGCGAGATCTCGCAAAACTTTTGCGGGATCTCGCAAAAACTTCATATGACTCATTGTAGGCAGGCTACTACTTCCAGGTCAGTTCAACCACAACAATGGAGGCCACACATCTGTGGGAGAACTGTGGGAGAATAGACTTTAATTTTGAGATTGGTATAAAATATATATAATATGTGGCCTGAAATAATACAAAATAATTGTTAATAAAAATGTATTAACAAAAACATCATGAACTTCTGCCGTTATATTCTACCCCCTCTATGACATTCCATTGCTTGTTAACCCAGGCTGTGCGAGCACAGAAACGCTCAACACATCTGTATTTTAGTAATCTTACAGGTTCTTAAAACCTCAACAGGTCTGGTGTCTACATCAACTTTATTTAAAAAAAATCAACAGATTCAGATATTCAGAATTCAGTAACCAAGGTAGCATGTTTGTTCCTCCTTTATTTGTTTTGTTTTGTCTGACCAACATACCAAATTAAATACCTTCAATCAAAAACTGGAACCAGTTCCTTAAATACAATATTTACTAAATGTATTGACTTTTTAGTTTGAGGTTTGATATCACTTGTGATAAGCTTGATAAGCTTGATCTCTAAACCAACACCAGCTTGAGTATTGTTGTTGTTTTTTGATCCAACCATCAAGCTTCACAGACATGTTGGTCATAAAAAAGGCTCCACCCACTTTACAGCTCAACTTACTGGCCCCTGCAAGACACTAAATATTGTCTTACAAAGATGCACTGATGGCCTCTCTTAGGTGCAGACACACGTTCACAGGCTGATAGGATCTGTTGGTGGAGTCAGATGGGACTCCACCGTGATGATATTGCACAGTTCATAAATATCTGGATGGCCCGGTGTGGTCAGGCGAAAGACACATTCACTTTACACAGTTGAACATGTTTGTCTTCAACTGGAGAAAGGAAGGCTCTTGTCCCATACAGTTCACCGCTGGGGACGTTCATGTTTCTCGATGGCCTGATGGTGTGTGCGTTCCACACTTTCCACGTGCAGTGTCATCCAACTCCTGTTAAAAGTATACAAATACATTGAGGAAGAACTGTACATACATAAACTTAAATAGATAATAAACCGCTACATTATAGCAACCACATGCCTCCCTCCCCTCCTCCTTTAAATATCTCCTATCTGACTCTCTCTGCCTCCTCCTCCTCCTCCTCCTCCTCCTCCTCCTCCTCCTCCTCCTCCTCCTCCTCCTCCTCCTCCTCCTCCTCCTCCTCTGACTCTCTTTAAATCCCCTCTATTCCCACTCCTCCCTCACATACACACACCTAACACCCTAAGTTATTAACTCACCTGGATGAGCCCCATGAAACAAAACTGAAGGATGTTTTTGTCCAGAAACCCTCCATAAAGAACCCGTTGTCTCTCAGGTCTGCGAACAAGCATAACCAGAACTCCACCCACTGGCTACAACATCAATATTAAATGATTTGATTGGCGGTGCTGGCTCCCTCCAAGTAGCTATCAAGGGTGCTGTCTGGCTGATCGGGGACGAGGAAACGCTGAAAGCCTCTAACATGGCTTTTTTTCGGTGCCAAGATTGCCTGTTACCACAGGGGTAGCCCCCTAAACGCTGCACTGCTTCCATGTAATACCCTTCTAATACTTTGGGTCGCTATTTGTTGTGTAGGCGTTAAGCCAGATCATTTTTCTTGAAAAGCCATCGATACTTCCATTGACACATATGCCATACCGCTTAAGTTTAGTCTATGTGCCAGATGAAGTTCGGCCCTTTTGAGAAATAGTTCCGACGTCTGAGACGCCTTGCTTGCCTTAGTGTCACTCCTCTAGGATCCAGCTCCTTCAACACCAAGCGTACATCCTCTTTCCTCACACGTAGTCCATGTTCTCTGGATTTAGCATACATCCACCAGTAACCGTGTAGTTGTCCAGAGTACTGCAGTTGGTTCTAATGAATTCACCAGGACCACCAGGTCAGAGTACGCTGTGCAACGAGTGTCCCCTTGGACACTCGGGTGTGTGGCCTCCATTGTTGTGGTTGAACTGACCTGGAAGTAGTAGCCTGCCTAACTTTTGCGAGATCTCGCAAACATTTTGCGAGATCTCTCAAAAATAATTATGAGATCTCGCAAAAAGTATTGCGAGATCTCGCAAAAGTATTGCGAGATCCGTAGAGTAGAGACATGCAGAGTTAAACTAATAATTACAACAGAACCCACAGAGGGGAAGTGAAGAGTGACAGGAAATCCATTAACAGAGACAAGTGTAGAAGGAAGAAGCTGCCAGATGAAGGGGAGAGAGAGGGAGGGAGGGAGAGAGAGGGAGGGAGAGGGAGGGAGAGAGGGGAGGGAGAGGGAGGGGGAGGGAGGGAGAGGGAGAGGGAGAGGGAGGGGAGAGGGAGGGAGAGGGAGGGAGAGGATGGGAGAGGGAGAGGGAGGGAGAGGGAGGGGGAGGGAGGGAGAGGGAGGGAGAGGGAGGGGGAGGGAGGGAGAGGGAGGGAGAGGGAGGAAGAGGGAGAGGGAGAGAGAGAGAGAGAGAGAGGGAGGGGGAGGAAGGGAGAGGGGGGGTGAGGGAGGGAGAGGGAGGAAGAGGGGGGGAGAGGGAGGAAGAGACAGGGAGGGAGAGGGAGGGAGAGGGAGGGGGAGGGAGGGAGAGGGAGGGAGAGGGAGGAAGAGGGGGGGAGAGGGAGGGAGAGGGAGGAAGGGAGAGGGGGGGAGAGGGAGGGAGAGGGAGGAAGAGGGGGGGAGAGAGAGGGAGGGAGAGGGAGGGGGAGGGAGTGAGAGGGAGGAAGAGGGGGAGAGAGAGGGACAGGGAGAGGGAGAGGGAGAGGGAGAGGGAGAGGGAGAGGGAGAGGGAGAGGGAGAGGGAGAGGGAGAGGGAGAGGGAGAGGGAGAGGGAGAGGGAGATGGAGGGGGAGGGGGGAGAGGGGAGAGGGAGGGAGGGAGGGAGAGGGAGGGAAGGGGAAGAAGGGGGAGGGAGGGAGAGGGAGGGAGAGGGAGGAAGAGGGCGCCTTGCTTGCCTTAGTGTCACTCCTCTAGGATCCAGCTCCTTCAACACCAAGCGTACATCCTCTTTCCTCACACGTAGTCCATGTTCTCTGGATTTAGCATACATCCACCAGTAACCGTGTAGTTGTCCAGAGTACTGC
Organism: Muraenolepis orangiensis; assembly: GCA_027704905.1. Lineage (NCBI taxonomy): Eukaryota > Metazoa > Chordata > Actinopteri > Gadiformes > Muraenolepididae > Muraenolepis > Muraenolepis orangiensis. Next base: position 30,584,782 of record CM051005.1, on the reverse strand, counting down.
AGTTGGTTCTAATGAATTCACCAGGACCACCAGGTCAGAGTACGCTGTGCAACGAGTGTCCCCTTGGACACTCGGGTGTGTGGCCTCCATTGTTGTTGTTGAACTGACCTGGAAGTAGTAGCCTGCCTAACTTTTGCGAGATCTCGCAAACATTTTGCGAGATCTCTCAAAAATAATTATGAGATCTCGCAAAAAGTATTGCGAGATCTCGCAAAAGTATTGCGAGTTCTTGCAAAAGTACATCTTACATTTTTCCCATTCTATGTCCCTTCCCGGGCTCCGTAGAGTAGAGACATGCAGAGTTAAACTAATAATTACAACAGAACCCACAGAGGGGAAGTGAAGAGTGACAGGAAATCCATTAACAGAGACAAGTGTAGAAGGGAGAAGCTGCCAGATGAAGGGGAGAGAGAGGGAGGGAGGGAGAGAGAGGGAGGGGAGAGAGAGGGAGGGAGAGGGAGGGAGAGAGGGGAGGGAGAGGGAGGGGGAGGGAGGGAGAGGGAGGGGGAGAGGGAGAGGGAGAGGGAGAGGGAGAGGGAGAGGGAGAGGGAGAGGGAGAGGGAGAGGGAGAGGGAGAGGGAGGGAGGGAGAGGGAGGGAGAGGATGGGAGAGGGAGAGGGAGAGGGAGGGAGAGGGAGGGGGAGGGAGGGAGAGGGAGGGAGGGAGAGGGAGGGAGAGGGAGGGGGAGGGAGGAAGAGGGAGAGGGAGAGAGAGAGAGAGAGAGAGAGAGAGAGAGAGAGAGGGAGGGGGAGGAAGGGAGAGGGGGGGTGAGGGAGGGAGAGGGAGAGGGAGGAAGAGGGGGGGAGAGGGAGGAAGAGACAGGGAGGGAGAGGGAGGGAGAGGGAGGGGGAGGGAGGGAGAGGGAGGGAGAGGGAGGAAGAGGGGGGGAGAGGGAGGGAGAGGGAGGAAGGGAGAGGGGGGGAGAGGGAGGGAGAGGGAGGAAGAGGGGGGTTAGAGGGAGGTAGGGAGAGGGAGGGAGAGGGAGGGGGAGGGAGTGAGAGGGAGGAAGAGGGGGAGAGAGAGGGAGGGAGAGGGAGAGGGAGAGGGAGAGGGAGAGGGAGAGGGAGAGGGAGAGGGAGAGGGAGAGGGAGGAGGGAGGGAGGGGGAGGGAGAGGGAGGGGGAGAGGGAGAGGGAGAGGGAGAGGGAGAGGGAGAGGGAGAGGGAGGGGGGAGAGGGGAGAGGGAGGGAGAGGGAGGGAAGGGGAAGAAGGGGGAGGGAGGGAGAGGGAGGGAGAGGGAGGAAGAGGGGGGGAGAGGGAGGGAGAGGGAGGAAGAGGGGGGGAGAGGGGGGGAGAGGGAGGTAGGGAGAGGGAGGGAGAGGGAGGGGGAGGGAGTGAGAGGGAGGAAGAGGGGGAGAGAGAGGGAGGGAGAGGGAGAGGGAGAGGGAGAGGGAGAGGGAGAGGGAGAGGGAGAGGGAGAGGGAGAGGGAGAGGGAGAGGGAGAGGGAGAGGGAGAGGGAGGAGAGGGAGGGAGAGGGAGGGAAGGGGAAGAAGGGGGAGGGAGGGAGAGGGAAATACAGAGAGGAAGGGAGGGAGGGAGGGAGGGAGGGAGGGAGGGAGGGAGGGAGGGGGAAATAGAGAGAGGGAGGAAGAGGGAGGGGAATGGGAGTAGAGTAGGCGAGGAAAAAAATTGGAAGAAGAGAAAAATGGCGATAAAGGCTGAATAGGGGAAGTAAGAGAATGAGAAGTAATGAGAGGAGAAAGGAAAGGAGGCAAGGAGATCAATTAAGAACAAAAGGTTGAAATAAAGAGAAAAGCAAGAAACAAAAGGAATGAAAGAATGAAGAGAAATGAAATAAATACCAGGTCATTTATCCTACACAGGCTGAGGTTAAAAATCAATAGCTCATCAGGGCTGTGTCTCCACACCTGCTGTCATTGGCAGTGACTTCACACCTCTTTCGTCAAGTAATCTGCACGGCTACTCCCACAGTTATCACATGTTCATATCAATACCATCACGGCTTTGTGTTCCTCATAAACATATGCTCTCTTTGACAAACTGGTCCACGCTCTACTGGACACACAGGGGTGCAAGGCGGATGCTGTCTATCACAGAGCTGTCAGGGTGACAGAAAGATTTGATTTACGACCAGGACGCTGAGTCTCGATCACTATAGATACAAGATACAAGATATTTATTGGCCATTTGTAACAAGTACAAAGGAATGCTTACTCCCAATTCCCTCCTGCAGTATAAATCTCCAAAACAATACCAAAAAAATTATAATAATATATACAATAAAAATGAACAAAAAAAGGACAGCTAAGTGACTGATGGTGGGATGGTGGGAACGTGCTGTCTTTAACCAATTGTCCTTGTATCTCCACCAGAACTGCATCTTGGACCCCCACCAATCTGGTTTTAAGGCAGGTCACTCGACAGAAACTGCCCTTCTGGCAGTAACTGAGTTGCTCCATGTTGCTAGAGCAAATTTGCTCTCCTCGGTCCTGATACTCCTGGACCTGTCTGCAGCATTCGACACTGTGAACCACCAGATTCTGCTCCCCACCCTTGAGGGGATGGGTGTCTTGGGCTCTGCTCTCGCCTTGTTTTCATCCTACCTGATGGGTTGCTCCTACCAGGTGGCACTAGGAGGGTCTTGTCGGAACCACGCCGACTGACTACTGGGGTTCCACAAGGATCGGTCCTGGGTCCTCTTCTCTTCTCCCTCTACACAACATCCCTTGGTGCTGTTATCCACTCCCAAGACTTATTCTACCACTGCTATGCTGACGACACCCAACTGGTCTTGTCGTTTCCCCCCTCGGACAGTGGAAACACGCATTGCCGCGTGCTTAGCAGACATCTCAAATTGGATGTCGATGCACCACCTAAAGCTCAACCTGGACAAGACTGAGCTAGTGTTCTTCCCGGCAAAGGGCTGAGACCTGCACCGAGACCTGGCTGTCACCATTGATGATGCTGTGGTGACACCTACTCGGACCGCAAGGAATCTGGGTGTGACCCTGGACAACCAACTGTCGTTCTTGGCAAACATTGCATCGGTGACAAGCTCCTGCAGATTCCTCCTCTACAACATTAACAACAATCCTCTACAACAAGTCTCCAATAACTGAACCAGTGCTCAGGTAGAAGTACAATAATTCAGGCAAAAGTGTAAGGGAAAAAGTACAATAAGTTGGCAAACAATATGCAACAATATCTAGAACAATATATACCTATCTATAATATGTAATCTACTTTTGACTGACTTAATTGACGCTACGAGGAAGGATCCTGGAAGTGTTTCCTGAAGAGATGGGTTTTCAGCCTGCAGTGGAAGATGGGGAGTGACTCTGCAGTCGTGACCTCCGTGGGGAGTTTGTTCCACCAAATTGTGGCCAGGACAGAGAAGAGCCGTGACCGCGTAGATCGGCCACACAGGCCCCTAAGTGAGGGGGCAAGCAGACGGCCCGAAGAAGCCGAGCAAAGTGGACGGGTTGGGATGCAGGCCTTGACCATTGCCTGGAGGAAGGATGGAGCAGTACCTTTTACTGCCTTGTAGGCTAGCACGAAGGTTGTAAACTGGATGCGAGCAGCTACAGATAGCCAGTGTAGAGTCCAAAGGAGGGTAGATGTGTGGGAGTACTTGGGGTGGTTGAACACCAGGCAAGCTGCAGCTTTCTGAATGAGCTCCAGGGGCCTGATGGCAAATGCCGGGGCGCCAGCAAGGAGGGAGTTGCAGTAGTCCAGCCGGGAGATGACAAGAGCCTGGATGAGCACCTGCGCAGCCTTTTCAGTGAGAAAGGGTGTTGATGTTGATGTTCAGCAGCTGACGACTTACACCGGTGTCCCGTCCAGGCTGATGAGGGAGTGGGTGCCCCGGTGGCTCCTGAAGTCCATGATGAGCTCCTTAGTCTTGCTGACATTCAGTGCAAGGCTGTTGTCCTCACACCATCGAGTCAGCCGGACTATCTCATCTCTGTACTCGTTTTTTGTTGCCCTCGCTTATCAGGCCAATGACTGTTGTGTAGTCTGCAAACTTGATAATCCGATTACTGGTGTGCGTGGCAGTACAGTCATGTGTGTACAACGAGTACAGCCGGGGACTGAGGCAACAGCCTTGGGATGCTCTGGTGGAGGACCAGTGTGGATGAGATGTTGTTCCCAATCTTCACCACTTGAGGCCTGCCCGTCAGGAAGTCCATAATCCAGTTACAGATGGGGGCGCCCAGACCTAGGTCCCTCAGTTTCAGGACCAGCTTGGAGGGAACAATGGTGTTGAACGCCGAGCTGTAGTCAATGAACAGCAGTCTGACGTAGGTGTCCCTCCTGTCTAGGTGATCCAGGGCCGTGTGTAGTGCCAGGGAAATGGCGTCGTCTACAAACCTGTGTGAGTGGGTCTAGGGACTCAAAATTTCTCCAGGCCCTTCATGGCTATGGGTGTTAAAGCCACTGGACGATAGTCATTGAGGCATGTTACCATGGTCTTTTTGGGTAACGGCACAATGGTTGTCGTTTTGAAGCACCCTGGGAAGACAGACTGTTGCAGTGATGCATTGTAGATGACGGTGAACACAGGAGCCAGCTGGTCAGCACAGGTCTTGAAGACGTGGGATCCGTCTGGGCCGGCTGCCTTCTCTGCGTTCACCCTCCTGAAGGTTCTGCGGACCATGGACTCGGTCAGTTGTAGGACGTAGTCCTCTTGTTGAATGTTCAATTTGTTGATTGGCTCAGAGCTCTCCCTTTTAAAGCAAGCTTAAAACGTGTTTAGCTCGTCTGGTAGGTTAGGGTCGTTGTTGGTGACTGCCCCTGAGCTCCCCTTGTAGTTGGAGAGGACCCTCAGACTTTGCCACATACGTCTGGTGTCAGACATATGTGGCAAGGTCTGTGGGTCCTCTCCAAGGGGAGACACAAGGGGAGACAAATACTAGACTAGACTCATTCTACAGAGCTACGAAAGGTATACAGTGATATACAATATGTTATGATGAGATAAGATGAGATAAGTTATGATGAGCAAAGATGCGATAAGTTATGATAAGTTAAGACTAGATAAGATAAGTTATGTTAAGATAAGATGAGATAAGTTTAAATTAGCTAATATAGGATCATTTATGATAAGTTATGATGAGCTAAGATCAGATAAGTTATGCTATGATAAGTTATGATGCTCTAAGAAGAGCTAAGTGATGCTCGGGTATGATGAGATAACTTATGATAAATTTAGATAAGGTGAGATAAAATAAGTTATGATAAGCTAAGGTGTGGTAAGTCATGCTAAAGAAGGATGAGATACGTTGCGATAAGATGAGATGAGACAAGTTATGATAAGAAAATAGAACATAAATTACGAGACAATAAGTTGACAATAAGTCTTCTCTAATTTTCATCCATCTCTATGAGCAGCATCAGCCACAGTGCAGCACTCTTCTTCATCTTCTGATGAAGATCAACCCCCTGGTCCAGGGTTAGTTCATGTGTGCTGTAGGTTATACATTAAGGGGTGTGGCCGTGGACCCCACTCTTCTCCACTCAAATGATGGTTTATAACTCGATTTGTCTTCCTGTTGACTACAAATTGTGCAACTTGTTGTGCAAGTAGTTCTCATCACACACACCATCAAAAGAGGTACATTTGTCATTTACAAAAGTAATTGCTTTTTCGATACAATGACTGATGGTTTGACCAATTAATTTCACATTTAATCACATAGAAGCACAATGTTGAGTGGCAAACTCCCACCATAATAACTTAGTTTTAATTACACATTTTGAGAGTCCCACGCTGCCCCTACAGCACAAGGCAGCCAGGAAACACACTGCAGGCAGTTATTGCTGGGGGGGGGGGGGGGGGGGCACCTGATTATCATTTCATTAAGTCTCAAAATGAAATCAGGGATGAGGACGGTCCCGGGAGAGCCGGCACCAGGGGCACAATCCCAGCCAGCAGCGCTGGAAAGGAAGCAGCGGGAAAATCTTGGCAGAGACGTTCATTTATGCATCCATTTCTTCTGCACACATCTTGGAGAGCGCCACGAATCACACGCCCCGTTACCAACAGCTGGCCAGGGAGTTTGTGGGAGGAGGGGGGTGGGGGCGGTGGGGTCGGGTAGTGGCTGGGGGCGGACAGTGCTCCATTTCTTCCACTTAATGACAGATTGCCACGTCAATGTGAAGCAGCCGTCATCCCGCAGCCGCCAGGACCACGGGGTCACCTTGAAGACAGAGAAATGAAGATATCATCGCTAATGAAAAAAAAAAGCGGCATGATCGTAGCCGTGGCGAAGGTTGATCTGAAGGCAGATTGGGCTGGGGAGGGGGGAGGGAGGGGGGGGGAAAGGGAGATGGGCGGGAGGGAGAAAGGGGGGAGGGAGATAGGGGGGGAGGGAGATAGTGGCAGGGAAGCCACAGGGCCATAGTGGTGGGGCAACCTTTGATTGGCTCACAGGAGTGTTTCGAGGCTTGAAGAGTTTTCCTGTTCAGTTTGGCGAAGTATATATATAGGATAGTGTCAGATATCACTGTTTGATCCTGTGGTTGATGGCGGCTCATAATGCTGGGGGTTCAAGGAGGCAGACCTGTCACACAGTTATTTACTCCCAAAAAATGGAAATGTGCGCCATAAACCGATTTCAAATAATGGTTTAGTTTATGGATAATCCTCTTTACTCCTCTAGTCTCCTCTAGTCTCCTCTGGTCTACTCTAGTCTCCTCTAGTCTCCTCTAGTCTCCTCTCCTCTCTTCTCCTCTAGTCTCCTCTAGTCTCCTCTAGTCCCCTCTAGTCTCCTCTAGTCTCCTCTAGTCTCCTCTCCTCTAGTCTCCTCTCCTCTAGTCTCCTCTAGTCTCCTCTGCTCTAGTCTCCTCTAGTCTCCTCTAGTCTCCTCTAGTCTCCTCTAGTCTCCTCTGCTCTAGTCTTCTCTAGTCTCCTCTAGTCTCCTCTGCTCTAATCTCCTCTAGTCTACTATAGTCTCCTCTCATCTAGTCTCCTCTAGTCTCCTCTATTCTCCTCTCCTCTAATCTCCTCTAGTCTACTATAGTCTCCTCTCCTCTAGTCTCCTCTAGTCTCCTCTAGTCTCCTCTAGTCTCCTCTGCTCTAGTCTTCTCTAGTCTCCTCTATTCTCCTCTCCTCTAATCTCCTCTAGTCTACTATAGTCTCCTCTCATCTAGTCTCCTCTAGTCTCCTCTATTCTCCTCTCCTCTAATCTCCTCTAGTCTACTATAGTCTCCTCTCCTCTAGTCTCCTCTAGTCTCCTCTAGTCTCTTCTCCTCTAGTCTCCTCTAGTCTCCTCTATTCTCCTCTCCTCTAATCTCCTCTAGTCTACTATAGTCCCCTCTCCTCTAGTCTCCTCTCCTCTAGTCTCCTCTAGTCTCTTCTCCTCTAGTCTCCTCTAGTGTGTGTGTGTGTGTGTGTGTGTGTGTGTGTGTGTGTGTGTGTGTGTGTGTGTGTGTGTGTGTGTGTGTGTGTGTGTGTGTGTGTGTGTGTGTGTGTGTGTGTGTGTGTCTGTGTGTGTGTGTGTGTGTGTGTGTGTGTGTGTGTGTGTGTGCGCGTGTGTTTGTGTGTGTGTATTTGTTTGTGTGTATGTGTACAATGGTCTCGAGTCGACCGAATATCAAGCACAAAACATGTGGCACCAGAAGGAGCTCCTGAAACGTGCCTTTGCTCTTGTTCAATTTAGAGCAAAGTGTTATTGTCTCTGTTACAAGGGGAGTACATGATCTCATTCAATCTAGTTCAATATACTAAACTGAAAAGGAATTTGGGGCAAAATGAAACACAGTTCAACCAGTGACTGTCAGACAGACAAGGCTGCCCCCAGCCAGGTGTGCAGCCTCACCAGCCAATCAGTCCAATTCAGGCTAGGTGAGGCTGCTTAAACCAGCCAACCAAAGCTCATTGTGGACTTCAGAAAGTGGAAGTCATCAGCTGCTTCCGTTTCCTTGGGCTACAGATTTCCGGCCACCTGGTGTGGACCCGCAACACTGAAGTCATGCTGACTCAGGATTTGCGGAATAGGCCATAACGGTGGCTTGTGAACTTCTACTGTGGCCCCGTAGAGAGCGTCCTGACGTGTGGCGTCACCGTGTGGTCCGGCAACACCACTACACAGGACAAGAAAGCTATCCAGAGGGTCATGAAGACGGCAGAGAAGATCATCGGGTGTGCACTTCCATGCATTGAGGAGATCTGTAGGACCAGATGTCGGAAGAAGGCCATGTCCATCACTAAGGACCACAACCACCCTGGGAACCATCTCTTCTCCCCCATACTGTCCGGTTGCCGGTTGCGCAGCATCCGTACAGCAAGGACTAATAGGTTTAAGGATAGTTTTTATCCACAGTTAGTGACCTACTGAACTGCTAGGAGTGCTGCCACTATTATAACATTTTTATTAACATAACACTATCATACTTTCTGGACTCATTACAGTTACTGCACTGTACTGCACTGTATTAATGATGCTGCTGCACTACTGGCACTTTTTTACACAATTCAAAACATGTAAATATCATCCGTCACTATATTGTTATTTTTATGTTAATTTGTATTGTATATAGTATTTTTATAGAAGTGTTTTAGGAATTCATACTGCGGAGAGAAGGGAGAGTAAGCGTTCCATTGTACTTGGCCAAATGGCCAATAAAACATCTTGTATCTTGTATCTTGTATCTTGTACACACACTCCACAGTGACGTTATGGCAACATATTGGCAACAAGTAGAATAACCATAATGTTATTATAGAATATTCTAGAAGAATAAGCACATGGCATCATTCATTGATGCCCTGACAACAGGAGAACATGAAAAAGGGGGAAGAGATGACGAAAGATCAAAGAGCTGATGAAATGCGACCATTTGCTTGTGTGGCCTGGCGGACAGTGGCATCGTCCTGCAGGCCAGGCCGATGCCAGGCAGAGAAGGCTTCTGTGGCCTGGCGGACAGTGGCATCGTCCTGCAGGCCAGGCCGATGCCAGGCAGAGAAGGCTTCTGTGGCCTGGCGGACAGTGGCATCGTCCTGCAGGTCAGGGCTTTCCGCTCACAGAGAAGGCTTCTGTGCTTCTTCATACTTACTGAGACAGAAGAATGCTGTGTATCTCGCAGAATCTGAATCAGAGAATCTAAATACGCCCACAAAGGTTGTAAACTATGATTTACGAGTCACAACACACCAATGTGCGGTTTCAGGCTTCCTGTCTTAGTTTCCTCTACTTTTTCTTCTTTTGGCAGCGAAAGAGCAAAGAAATGCTGAAGCTGGAAGGGGGACAGATGTGGACCCACCAGATGTAGCCACAATCAGAGTGATGGGAGTGTTATTATCTCTCTCACACACACACACACACACACACACACACACACACACACACACACACACACACACACACACACACACACACACACACACACACACATGTGGCTCGCATCCATGTCTGCCTCTTTGTCCACCTCAGATCCCATAACTGTCTGGCAGTCAGATTGGATAAGTGGCTCCCATTGGTCCAGGTGGTCAGACATGTGATGGGATGGGGGGGGGCTGAGTCTGCTATGACTCTCCCGGACTAAAGTGGTCCGAAGCACAAGATAAGGAGCAGCAGAATAAGATGTGATCTGGGGAGACGAGGATGTCCATGTCTCTGTTGGTCTCCTCTTCAGACCAGGACGGCCTGATACAGTTGAGCTCCTAAAGTCAGGACACCCTGAAGATGGTGTTATTATGTATTATTACCACTAAGCCAGATACTTGAGATCTGGGAAGCAGTTCCTACTCACTCTTTGTGTCGTGGTCTATTTATTGTGTGTTTCTCTATTACAGTTTAGTAAATGACTGCCTCCCCTGTGTCTTTCTTTTCTGTTCAGGATTAGTGTAGAAAGCCCCTGCTGGCCTCAGTGTTTGTTATTTTAGTATTTTGATTTCATGGGTTATTAAACCAATGACTGAACCAACGAATGCCTTCTGCTATCTCTGGCTGAACATGGGATGGCTCAGAGCTGGGTCTCGTGTTTTGTTACATACATGTCCTGCCGAGGAGAAACTAATTAGCGAGTGGTAAGATGAAGCTTTCAGTCAAGTTATTAAGTGTATTTCTACAATGACCAGTTTGCGCAGTGTTAATTTGATACCTTCACAGACACTTTGTCTAAGGGTGTTGGTATCCGGACACGATGTTTTAGCTTGACTTTCCCACCGGCTGAGGAGAAACGTGAATTTACCAGCGCGGCCGCGGTTGTGTTTGTTGTAAGCCAATTACGCACTTACAGATCCCCGCCTCCCAGCAAGGTCTGAATATGAAGCGGAAGAAGAGGAGCGGCCGCCAGATTTCAGACATTAGATATTAATCTAAAGTCTGATGTGAGACTACACACAACCTGCTAACAGAAAGAGAATGGAGCTGGGAGTGATGCTGCCTTGGTATGTAAGGTAGGTAACTAAAAAATAAATATTCATCTATATCTGTATTCTCTCTGCATCAAAGGCAGGTATTGAAGTGCATTCAAGCCCTTAAAATACAACCCTGCACTGTGGCTGTTGGACAAGTGGGAGGAGCTTCTGAAGGACGATGGCAGCAGGTTGGACACCAGTGGGCTGTCACTCAACTCTGTCAACCAATCACAAAGCACAACGCCCAAGTTGTGTAGGACAAACAATGGGACAAACATCCAAAAGAGTGCATTCTATGACCTCAGTAGCATGTTATTTAGCATTTTAATGAACTGCCAATACATTGAGCAAATTAGAATGAAGCCTCGGGTTATTAAAAATGATTTAACAAAGCATTTGGAACCAAATGTTAATTATGAACCCTCCTGCTGTGGAGAGAAACAGAGCAATCTGTAAATACAATACATTCAACAATATGTTAAGTCAATTGAGTTCATGGACTCATATGTTTGGTAATTTTAACATTTAGCAAATTGTATAGCTTTTACCATATAATCATATTAATCATTGATAATATTTAGTTCATGATTATATCCACAATCCATCCTAACTCTATTTTGTAAATGTTAAATTATTGTGTATAGGTCAATTCCTTTATCCTTTAGCGGTAATTCCATGTGTGACAGTGTCCAGTTGGAGATCTGAATGGGGTCATAACACTCATTAATATGAATCATATGGACCAACATATTCAGAGGACACTTATCATGCTTCATTGATGGTTGTCATGGTGATCATTGATGTCAGGACACAGTAGCCAGGCTAGTAAGTACCCATTGACATACACAGGACGACCAGCCTCTCTTTCATCACATCACGCGCACACACACACACACACACACACACACACACACACACACACACACACACACACACACACACACACACACACACACACACACACACACACACACACACACACACACACACACACACACACACACACACACACAATGTGAGCATCCTCAAAATGTTGTCCCTTAGAAATTCATATGCACAATTTAAATTGAAACGCGTGGGATGCCAAAGCTCATACTTTTCTGTTTACTTACTAAAATACTAAATAAATAAAGTGCAACTTGTGTTCAGCAAAATATTCTTCCATTTTCTTTCAGTGGCCTGCCGAGACAAAAGGCAAAGACCATGATTCACATTCTCCTCAGGCTCCCGACCCCTACAGCCATGCTTCATTGTTGGTAAAGAGATTCAAGTCGAAAGAGAAGATTCAAGTCAAGTCAAGATGTTTTTATTTGCTATAGGCAACAAGTACAATGGAATGCTTAATCCCCTTTCCTTTACCGCAGAAATCATTTTCTACAACACTATACTATAAAATACTGTACACAATCAACATGACAATAAAAAGAACCAAGTGGATGGATGTGTACATGAATTGAGTTGAATTGTTCAAAATGCAAAATTATTTTAAAGTGCCATCAGTGCAGCAGCATCATGAATACAGTGAAGTACAGTGAAAAACAGTGCAGTTACTGTAAGGGGTCCAGAAAGTCCAGCAAAAGTATGATAGTATATGATAGTGTAATGTTAATGACATGTTATGACAGTGTAATGTTAATGACATGTTATGATAGTGTAATGTTAATGACATGTTATGACAGTGTAATGTTAATGACATGTTATGATAGTGTCATGTTAATGACATGTTATGATAGTGTCATGTTAATGACATGTTATGATACTGTCAAGTTAATGACATGTTATGATAGTGTCAAGTTAATGACATGTTATGATAGTGTCATGTTAATGACATGTTATGATAGTGTCATGTTAATGACATGTTATGATAGTGTCATGTTAATGACATGTTATGATAGTGTCATGTTAATGACATGTTATGATAGTGTCATGTTAATGACATGTTATGATAGTGTCATGTTAATGACATGTTATGATAGTGTCATGTTAATGACATTTTATGATAGTGTCATGTTAATGACAATGTTATGATAGTGAAATGTTAATGACATGTTATGATAGTGTAATGTTAATGACAATGTTATGATAGTGTAGTGTTAATGACATGTTATGATAGTGTAATGTTAATGACATGTTATGATAGTGTAATGTTAATGACATGTTATGATAGTGTAATGTTAATGACATGTTATGATAGTGTAATGTTAATGACATGTTATGATAGTGTAATGTTAATGACATGTTATGATAGTGTCATGTTAATGACAATGTTATGATAGTGTAATGTTAATGACATGTTATGATAGTGTAATGTTAATGACATGTTATGATAGTGTAATGTTAATGACATGTTATGATAGTGTAATGTTAATGACATGTTATGATAGTGTAATGTTAATGACATGTTATGATAGTGTAATGTTAATGACATGTTATGATAGTGTAATGTTAATGACAATGTTATGATAGTGTAATGTTAATGACATGTTATGATAGTGTAATGTTAATGACATGTTATGATAGTGTCATGTTAATGACATGTTATGATAGTGTAATGTTAATGACATGTTATGATAGTGTAATGTTAATGACATGTTATGATAGTGTCATGTTAATGACATGTTATGATAGTGTAATGTTAATGACAATGTTATGATAGTGTAATGTTAATGACATGTTATGCTAGTGTAATGTTAATGACATGTTATGATAGTGTCATGTTAATGACATGTTATGATAGTGTCATGTTAATGACAATGTTATGATAGTGTAATGTTAATGACATGTTATGATAGTGTAATGTTAATGACATGTTATGATAGTGTAATGTTAATGACATGTTATGATAGTGTCATGTTAATGACATGTTATGATAGTGAAATGTTAATGACATGTTATGATAGTGTAATGTTAATGACATGTTATGATAGTGTAATGTTAATGACATGTTATGATAGTGTCATGTTAATGACATGTTATGATAGTGTAATGTTAATGACATGTTATGATAGTGTCATGTTAATGACAATGTTATGATAGTGAAATGTTATTGACATGTTATGATAGTGTAATGTTAATGACATGTTATGATAGTGTAATGTTAATGACAATGTTATGATAGTGTAGTGTTAATGACATGTTATGATAGTGTAATGTTAATGACATGTTATGATAGTGTCATGTTAATGACATGTTATGATAGTGTCATGTTAATGACAATGTTATGATAGTGAAATGTTAATGACATGTTATGATAGTGTAATGTTAATGACATGTTATGATAGTGTAATGTTAATGACAATGTTATGATTGTGTAATGTTAATGACAATGTTATGATAGTGTAGTGTTAATGACATGTTATGATAGTGTAATGTTAATGACATGTTATGATAGTGTCATGTTAATGACATGTTATGATAGTGTCATGTTAATGACATGTTATGATAGTGTCATGTTAATGACATGTTATGATAGTGGCAGCACTCCTAGCAGTTCAGTAGGTCACTGCCTGTAGAGAGAAACTGTCCTTGAAGCTGGTAGTCCTTGTACGGAAGCTGCGGAACCGACAACTAGAACCTGACCCTTAGAAACAAGGATTACATTAACGCTGCTCAGTGCACAGCCTTAAGATTACTTAAGATTACTAAAGATTTTGCCTGCAAAAGCCACTTAGTAGAGTGGGGATATTTTAAGTGTGTGAGTATGAACACTGTAGTCACACATGGAACTGATCTGTCAAGCAAACCCACAGAAGAAAAAAAACAACTCAAAACGTTGAGCTCCATTGTTTCAACAAACAGATACAACTAATCTGACCTCGTAGAGAGAGAGAGAGAGAGCGAGAGCGAGAGCGAGAGCGAGAGAGACAGAGAGAGAGAGAGAGAGGGATGCAAAGGAGGAACAAAGAGAAATACATGATGGAGTGAAACAAGGTCAAAAAGTAAACAATAATGGAAGATGAAGTGAAGAAGGTCAAACCTCTCTCCTTCAGCCCTGAGTCACCAAGCGCTCACAAGAGCAAACCGCCAGTGACGCTGGACCCAACAGAAATGGGTCATGGAATCGATCAATTTAGCCATTAGTTAAGATTGATGCCGGGAGTTTTTCTGAGCAAGACTCCGATAGACAGAAACTGAATCATATGAAGAGGAGCACTAGGAGGGTCAGAGAAAGGGGTTCAGTACGTCAAAAGAGTGGATGAAGTGATAGATGAGTAGATGAAGGGGTAGATGAGGGGATGAAGGGGTAGATGAGTGGATGAAGGGGTAGATGAGGGGATGAAGGGGTAGATGAGTGGATGAAGGGGTAGATGAGTGGATGAAGGGGTAGATGAGTTGATGAAGGGGTAGATGAGTGGATGAAGGGGTAGATGAGTAGATGAAGGGGTAGATGAGGGGATGAAGGGGTAGGTGAGTGGATGAAGGGGTAGATGAGTGGATGAAGGGGTAGATGAGTGGATGAAGGGGTCGATGAGTGGATGAAGGGGTAGATGAGTGGATGAAGGGGTAGATGAGGGGATGAAGTGATAGATGAGTAGATGAAGGGGTAGATGAGTAGATGAAGGGGTAGATGAGTAGATGAAGGGGTAGATGAGTGGATGAAGGGGTAGATGAGTGGATGAAGGGAATGATGAGTGCATGAAGGGGTAGATGAGGGGATGAAGGGGTCGATGAGTGGATGAAGGGGTAGATGAGTGGATGAAGGGGTAGATGAGTAGATGAAGGGGTAGATGAGTGCATGAAGGGGTAGATGAGTTTCTTCTATGTTACTTGAGAACAAGAGAAACACATGAAGCATATTTTGCCTATGTTTGTTTTTTGTGTTTTCATTTGTTCTTGTTTATATGAAAGTTTGGAGTCTTTTGACAGCAGCAGCGTTACAGCGTCTTACGACATCTCACAACACTTGGTTGAGTTCAAATAGGTCACGCTCTTTGGGTTTCATCACAGCGCCTTGCGTCTCTCCCTCTGTTGAGCCGACGCCCCACGCCTGTCACTCAGTAGGTTTACAGCACGTAACAACACTCTTCAAAGGAAGAATTCATTTTTCCTTGAAGGAAGGAAGTGTGTGTGTTTGTGGAGGGGGGGGGGGGGTGTTCAGGGAGATGGTTTAATTTCTCCTAGAGAAAGGTCAGCGAGGAAATAGGGACAGCTCCCCTCACTGTAAGGGGCTAGGGGGTTCAGGAAGACAGTATGTCAAAGTTATTTTGCTGCCGTACAGGTTCTTTCCATGCAATTCTTATTGCCTGTATTTACAAACATGGATTTAACCGGTCGGACTGTAAATCATTTAGAACAAAGCCTATCCGTCGATTTTACAAGCGTGCCCCGATTTGATGGCCCCTATAATCATAAAGCCCTGAGGAGAACTTCTCCACAACACCCCAGTGGGAGAGGGAACACGCCACCTCTCCCACCAGCGGAGGCCAGGAGGGCAGCGGGGTTACGACCTGATATTGAATATCAGACACATGAGAAAGGCATACTCTTCTCTTCTGCTCTCAGCACACACACACACACACATAGCCTCTGTTGTATTGTACACAAGAGACGTGTTTGTTTGCTGGAACAACAATGCTGAAATATCGGACTGAAATATATGGCATATCTCTTGCCATGATTGATAATTGGGTTAAGGGGCTGCACAGCAGGGGGTCCACCTGTTCTGATTTAATTGGCTCAATATTTTAATACACAGTGAATCAGAGGCTTCACATAAAACAGCATCAACCACACCTGCCCTCTCCCAGTCTGAGCTCATTGATAGGGAGAAGCCACTACATGTCAGACAGGAACTGGTTGAGCCTTGGATTTATCTGGGCTTAGGCTGCACCGTTTTTGGGAGCTCCGCTTTGTCTTATTTTGGATGATCAAAGAAGCCCTAAATCCCGGCTCATGTCTTGTGCCTGATGTGTGGCTCTCTGCGGGGCTCTCTGTGGTGAGAGAGCGGAGCCGCCGACTGGGAGCTACAGGATTAGCAGCAGCCCCTCTAGCCTGATGGTGGCTAACAATTACAGAAAAGCGCCAACACTGCAGCGTTCAATTTTTTGCGGTAAAGAAACGTCAACATGGGAGCAGATGCTGTGCATGCTCCAGGCTCTGGTGGTATGGGAGAACCTTATGGCCGTGACAACCATATGGGTTCACGCCTCACTGATGTACAGCATATTCATATATGATGGGAATACCTTCTTATAGAATTCAAATGAGTTTCATTATAAGTGACATTGAAAAAACATATTTCAATTGCCAAGTGATGATTTCATGTGCTTTCATTGTATCATCATAACTTATTTTCACATTAAATACGTTTTAACTCGACTTCTGACTTCAACCTTTCGAAATATGATATATATTTATATGATATATTCACAGCCCAATACACACAAATCATGTTGAATCTAGGTCTTCAAATACAAAATAGAACAATCGAATACAGTATAACACTGCAGAACATGCCATGATGAACCTTAAATACCATTTATAGAGAGATATATGGACATATGTATTTCCCATAAGTGCACTGAAACTCATCAGCCTTCTGTTAAGGCTTGTTCAGGCTATCTGCTGAGCTCTGTGGGAGGCGTGGTGGAGAGCCAGCTGCCAGAGCCCGGCTAATGAAATCATCAATAGGGAAACGGAGAAAGCGGCTAAAGTCAGCATATAAAAGACAACAAGAAAACCCTCTCTCTTCTACAAAGAGATCAGTGTTAGGAGAAAATGTCATGCTTCAGATCATAAGCGTAAAACCAAGAACATTCTGCAGGAATTATAATGCAATATTTATGTAAAACCATTGGAAAAAACATCACATAATATCCCCAGAGAGAGAACATGGATGTGTTAAATGTACATAGAAATTGAACAAACCACAGCAGATTCATTTGCTTGCATAATTAGTTGAAATCTGACATTGTTTGCTTAAAATTGTACCTCCATTCAAATGTATGTGTAAGTTACTAAATGTCTAGAGAAACACAATCTGTATAGCACTCCATCAACCCAGAATGATTATTGGACCAATGGCAAAACATATATTTAGTGAAATGCAAAAGCAATTATGTAGTTGATGTAGTCTAACTATAGGTCATTGTTGTGTGTGTGTCATTATTACTGTTAGGACCCAACGAGACCGGCAAGCCAAATGCCAGAGAACCCAGAGGAAGAGACACGGACACTCAAAATAACGGATAATGTCTTTACTGAAAAACCAATAAACACATAAACACAAGGGTTGGATAGGTTACGTGGTCGACGCGGGGAGATGGTCCAGAGGGTGGAACGCGGAGAGGGTCCTTGGAGCGGGGGGGGGGGGGGGGGGCTTGGACGAGACGCGATGTAGTCGGAGCTGGAGACACAGGTTCACAGGTAGGTGGGAGCCATAAGGTTCTCAACGATCTCGCCCCCGACGTCGGTCTTCGTCAGGATGGTTCTCAGGAAGGTGCGCACTGGTCAAGCCCCGACGTCGGTCTTCGACAGCCTTAAGTAGAGTAGATCCCAGGTGTTCATTGGCCTCAGCCGGCCTGATTATGATGGGAAACACCTGAGATCAATTACAGCGCGGGGGCACAACAATTACCTGACTTGAATAAATAGTTGCTACTTGCTTTGTACTTTCTCTCATTCAGACATGTGCTTTCTGAAATTTTGGACAGTTTTCTAATGTTTGTGTAGACTTGTGTAGTGGTTGTCATAGCAGCTGTCTTATGTTTGTGTAGACTTGTGTAGTGGTTGTCATAGCAGCTGTCTTATGTTTGTGTAGACTTGTGTAGTGGTTGTCATAGCAGCTGTATTATGTTTGTGTAGACTTGTGTAGTGGTTGTCATAGCAGCTGTCTTATGTTTGTGTAGACTTGTGTAGTGGTTGTCATAGCAGCTGTCTTATGTTTGTGTAGACTTGTGTAGTGGTTGTCATAGCAGCTGTCTTATGTTTGTGTAGACTTGTGTAGTGGTTGTCATAGCAGCTGTCTTATGTTTGCGTAGACTTGTGTAGTGGTTGTCATAGCAGCTGTCTTATGTTTGCGTAGACTTGTGTAGTGGTTGTCATAGCAGCTGTCTTATGTTTGTGTAGACTTGTGTAGTGGTTGTCATAGCAGCTGTCTTATGTTTGTGTAGACTTGTGTAGTGGTTGTCATAGCAGCTGTCTTATGTTTGTGTAGACTTGTGTAGCAGCTGTCATAGCAGCTGTCACAGGAGGTGATGATGCTGCTGTGTCTTTTTGTAGCAAGATAAATGGGGTCTGTCCATCGGCAGCCAAATGTATAATTCTGCAGTCAACATTTCTTTCATTCATACCAGTCCAACAACAGGCAGTACACACATAGGACTGTTTGTCTGTTTTCTTCGTAAGGCCTTCCTTCTTTCCTTCCTTCCTTGATATAACACAACAGAAGGACAACTGTTCATCAAAATAAATGTGGAACACAATTAAGGCGGTGTTGGTAGACAGTAAGTACAATAGTCTCACAGATCAGACTTTTTATTAATATCTAAAGTCTGATGGCAGTCGGCCTCAAATCTGGGTGAACAAGGCGTTTTACTTTATTTTGCATCATATTTGTTTAAATCAAATCATGTTACTAGAGGCGGGGATATGTAAGCAAACACAAACCAGGTTAGCGGTTGTAACATTATAAAGTGTTTGTAAAGGTTACTGTGGAGTGTGTGTGGTTGGTGGCTGGTTTAAGCAGCCTCACCTGGCCTGACTGATTGGCTGGTGAGGCTGCACACACCTGTGGGTCATTGTTAATCAAGGCCCACAGGTTAAAACAGCCACCACCACACACACTAGAGGAGAGAGGACTTGCATATACCATCTGATCTGTTCACTATTATTATCAAACTCTGCAATAAACCGGATTCCTCAACACCCTGTGTCTTTGGCTTTGGGAGGAGCCTTGGGAAGCAGCATCATCTGCTACAGTTACACATCAACACTGTGCCGACTGGCCACTGCAAAAATCCCATTCTGAAAGGTTCATTCCATGAGTTGTTTTTTTGGTAGAATATCTCGGTCATGGAAACAGGCCACATGGCATAACTCCGCCCCTTGCTGGTTCCCGGGCCAGGCTCTGTGCTGTCTCCCCCCAGTAGTTCTGCTGTAACATAGTGGGACTGCTGGATCCTAGATTACAACAATAACACTCACTCCCAGGAGCAAACCACTGAAAACAAAACATCATCATTACAATGGAATAAAGCTTCTGGCTAAGTTTGATGGATGGTGTTGGATGGATGGACGGCTGTCTTTCTATCGGCAATGCTGGATGTGGCTTTCCGTGATCTCGATGAAGGAGTGTATATACAGTCCCGTCAAGACGCAGACCTATTTAAAGTCTCGCAATTCAAAGCTAAGACCAAGTGTACACAAATCCTTGTAAGAGAACTCCTATTCGCAGATGACCGCGCCCTCATAGCTCATACACCAGAACATGCGCAGCGCATTGTAGAATCTGGAATAACCATCATGTGTCCACTAAAGTCAAAGGTAAAATCTACGGGGCAATCGTTCTCAACTCTCAACTCTTCTGTACGGCGCCGAAACATGGACAGTATATAGAAGCCAGGTGAAAAAACGACATGCCTTCATGATGACCTAAGATCAATAATGAGGATAACCTGGAAAAACAAGGTGAAAAACACGGAAATCCTAGAGCGAACAGGTCCAACCTTCAGGTCCAACCTTCGATGGGCAGGGCACGTACAGAGAATGCCATCTGAACGACTACCAAAACAGCCCCTCTGCTCCCAACTCCCTGATGGGATGAGAAAACGAGGACGCCCTTGACTCCGATACAAGGACACCATGAAGAGAAATCTAAACCAGAGGTTGATTAACACAAAGACATGGTCATCATTGGCAAACCAAAGAGACGTTTGGAGAGCGGCTGGACAATCATTTGAAAGCAGTCTTTGTCGCTATGCAACCGACAGCATGATGGTGATGAGATGGATGGTGTTCAGCATACAAGAATACACTGTATCATCCAAATGAAAAGAAGGTGACCTCTTAATGGATGATCTCATCAATGGCATTGACTCCTTGGAATATATGCCTTGTTTGCTTGAAGTAGCACTGTCGTTGAAGACTCTACATGAAGACGCTGTCAGGCATGTTTCACACATGTGTTGGCAGGTGCGCTATTATTTGACCTGACAAAGTATGAGTATAACAAAGGATCTAACACAATCATATCTGTCATGTTTGTTTTTTCTTTCCGGTGCCTAATCTATCGCCGTATGCTCCATCGCCATGGAAACACGTTTAAAGAGCAGAATCGCTGCATTATTGATTGCATGGGTATTATTCATGGGGTTCTTCATCATCAACATATTAATTGGATGTTATTGGATATGTTTTATGACTGAATTACGACAGACAACACACAGTGGGTAACGCAGACACAACCAACCCCGTCCACCGTCCATGTCGTCATGCTCATGCTCAGCCAGAGAAAAGTGCATCAACTTTAGGGAGGGCGTGGAGAAAGTGTGTGCAGACACAGACGGTGTCCATTTCTGCAGCCCTCAGGAGACAGGAGATTGTTTTTCCATGGATGATAAAACTGTTTTATTGTAATAAGGAAGCATAACGGGAAATAGCCTGACACAGCATCCATTATGTGGTCATGTGTGGGACAGCTCACTTTAACCAAACACAGAAAACCACCATCTTTCACCGGCATTCTCTTTTGTTTGCTGTGATAACTGAGTGGCTATAGATTTACATTTTTCTTTTCAAAATTATACTTTTTTTCAAATGGTGCTTTTTATTCAAAATACAAGTTGCCTGTTGTAGTGCTACACTACATGCAATGAACAATATATCTTATCAAAATAAAATAAAAGCTATGTCCTTATGTATGGGAAAGGTCATGCTTGTACCTTTCAGAGTACAGGAATAGGTCCAGTGCGTGTGTGTGTGTGTGTGTGTGTGTGTGTGTGTGTGTGTGTGTGTGTGTGTGTGTGTGTGTGTGTGTGTGTGTGTGTGTGTGTGTGTGTGTGTGTGTGTGTGTGTGTGTGTGTGTGTGTGTGTGTGTGTGTGTGTGTGTGTGTGTGTGTGTGTGTGTGTGTGTGTGTGTGTGTGTGTGTGTGTGTGTGAAATATGTCCGTTTGAGTCAATGGCTTTTGTGTAAATGGATTTTATATTACATTTATATTACAAATTATATTATTATTACTTACCATTATTTTGTAGATTTTAATAAACTAGGGTCACCATCAAAGGAAATTGCTAAATCAACATCAAATGTCCTGTTTTTGCAAGTAGCATCTCTCCTTAAAGGATAACATGCATTTTGGTTCGACCCGGGCGGTTTGTGATTGTTTCCATGGAGACGCATCGCTCTGAAATATTCTGAAAGTTGAGTTGTTGCAGGAAAACAACGGCGGAAATGTGACCAAGAGCCGGAGAGAAGCGTGTCTGCAGTTTATTGAGTTGGATTACAGAAAGTGTAGCTTAGTGTTAAAGTTTTCCAATGTCATGGTTCAAAATTTTGCTGATTTTGAAAATGTGAGATTTCGCGAGATTTCACAGCGAGACTTCTCCTCTAGCTAGACTTGGTAAGAGACAATAAAAAACCGGATCAAGTGAAAGGTAAAGAATTTAGTTTTATTTATGTGTAGGGATCCTCTCCATCATGTTGTCAGACACACGATCTGAGCTGTCAGTGGCTTAAACAAGCACTTTAAGAGGACCTACGTTGGCGTGTGTAATTGCCCCAAAGGGCCAGTTGGATCCAACATGATGGGAAAATGGTCCAGGTTGAACAATGCTAAAGTTATTCTTTAAGTAGGGTATCTATCTCTGAATGATGTAATGATTCACTGAAATCTAAAACACAGTCAGTGTTGAAACAGAAGACACCAGGAATCTAAAGTTGGTCCATATTTATAGAATATTTATATTCTATAATCTATCACTAGTGGTCTCGGCTTCTTTCACTGAAAAGCACAGCTTTACTTATCAGTAGAATCAATGTAGCATATGGTTAGAAATAAATATGGTTAGATATAAATCAATGCATTTATTGGCATATCATTACATGCCTGTGGTCTACAATGTAAAATGAAGGAATATAAGATATGACCATCAGACCAATCACATCAAAGAGATTGGAAAAAGCAGAATGGTTGAGACCACAGAGACTGATCCATGTTGACTTTCCCTTCCATCCACATCATATAAAGCACTCAATGGCAACTACTTTTTCCTTATAAATATAATATATTTTCCATATATATTAAAATTGTATTTAAGTTCCCTGGTTTCTGTTTGTCAGTTCCATGTGGGTTTGCTGTTTGCGTTCCTGTTGCATTGCTCCTGCCTGCCTGTTTTCCTCTGCACCTGCTTTGGAGCTGGTTTGTATTATACAGTATATATTGTTATTATATTCACCTGAAATAACTATGGGAATACGCACAGGAATACGCACAGGGTGTACCATGATAAGACAAATATTTTTTGTATGGTGGACGGTGACCCCAACAGATTTTAGAGAGGTCAAGGATAACTTCAAAACAGCATTTGTGCTTGTGCACAAGAACGCTCTAATCAAGCCAGAGGTATTGTCTTATTTACAAAAGGCAATTCTGTAATATGGTGTGTGGGTTTGTGTGTGTGTATGTGTGTGTGTGTGTGTGTGTGTGTGTGTGTGTGTGTGTGTGTGTGTGTGTGTGTGTGTGTGTGTGTGTGTGTGTGTGTGTGTGTGTGTGTGTGTGTGTGTGTGTGTGTATGTGTGAGTGTGTGTGTGTGTGTGTGTGTGTGTGTGTGTGTGTGTGTGTGTGTGTGTGTGTGTGTGTGTGTGTGTGTGTGTGTGTGTGTGTGTGTGTGTGTGTGTGTGTGTGTGTGTGTGTGTGTGTGTGTGTGTGTGTGTGTGTGTGTGTCTGTGTCTGTGTCTGTTTCAGTGTGTGTGTGTGTGTGTTATCGTATTACAGTTTTTTTCAATTGCTAACACGCATTGTTCACTACAGAAGTCACTTTTTCAAAACTCTTCACACAGTCAGCGAAACAGAAGTCTATGCGGTCGAAACTGTGGTTCTTTTTTCATTGCTTTCACACAAAATGCATTCAATGACTACAGTTACCAAAACTCATGAACCCCTTTCTCAGTCAGAGTCTACAGCCTCCAAAACACTACACTTTTGCAGCACATTTTTCAAATGCTAACACACTTTGTTCAAAACAGTTAAAAACACAATCAAAACAGAATGATGGGAAAAAAAGTCTATTTCTTCTGCAGCCACATTGAAATCTATGGAAAATAATATAAAAATATTGACAATAAAATGAAATAATTCCAAACACAGCTCACTACACTACATGTCACAGTACAGTACACTATGTTTACATTTTACATCTCCTACATTTTTCAATTCTATTGATTGTTTTGTGTTTTACTGTGTATTACTATATGTAGGATTCAAAGGTTGCCTCCTACAGGAGGGAGAGGCCGCATTTTTTCAGATGCCCAGGAGACTGCCATCATTGATATGGTCATTGCTAACAATGCTATTACTGTAAACTTAGACCCATTGGGGACCGAGTGCTGGCAGACAATGTGACTTTTGTCAATGTCAACACGGTCAGCGTTACAACAATTGCCAGAGTCCTGGATAAACATAAGGTAAGGATGAAGCAGTTATACACTGTACCGTTTGAAAGGAATGGACAGCGGGTAAAAGAGATCCGTTATCAATATGTCCA
This sequence comes from Muraenolepis orangiensis, assembly GCA_027704905.1. Taxonomy (NCBI): domain Eukaryota; kingdom Metazoa; phylum Chordata; class Actinopteri; order Gadiformes; family Muraenolepididae; genus Muraenolepis; species Muraenolepis orangiensis. The sequence goes on along the minus strand of CM051005.1, from coordinate 30,560,757 downwards.
GGTCAGATGTTTGATCAAAAACTAAGCAGAATACATACATAGCTATGCATAACGTGCTGTACTAAAACTGTGGTTTTATTTCATTTTAGACGGTAATGGAGATTGAGGCCAGACCAAATCCACATGTCTTTATCTTTGTGGATGAAGCTGGATTTAACCTGGCAAAAACGAGACGGAGAGGAAGAAATGTTATTGGGCAGCGGGCCACTGTGAATGTTCCAGGTCAGAGAGGAGCAAATATAACTATGTGTGCAGCCCTCTCCAGTGATGGCTTGCTTTTGCACAAACCTCTGATAGGACCCTATAATACAGAGAGGCTAATTTATTTCTTAGACGACCTCCATAATCACCTTGTGCCAGTAGGTGCGAGAGGTCCAAGGGCAAGGAATACATTTGTTGTTGTGTGGGATAATGTGGCGTTCCACCACTCTAATGCAGTCACTGACTGGTTCGCTGCACATCCCAGGATGTCCACCCTTTTCTTGCCTCCATACTCCCCCTTCCTGAACCCCATAGAAGAGTTTTTCTCCGCGTGGAGGTGGAAAGTGTATGACCACTCCCCACATGACCAGCTGTCCTTGCTGGATGCAATGAATGCAGGGTGTGGAGATGTTTCTCCTGAAGCCTGCCAGGGTTGGATCAGACACTCAAAGAGATTCTTCCCAAGGTGCATTGCTAGAGAGGATATAAGGTGTGATGTGGATGAAAACATGTGGCCAAATGCAGAAGACAGGGAGTGAATGTGATGCATAAAGTACTGTAAATAACTATGTAAAGACATAAAAATTAAAAAATGTAACTGAAGCAAATTGTTGCATTGCTGATTCATTCTTGTTACAATATACAATCATTCAGTACACTCAACAATGTGTTAAGATCGTATTCTAAAATTACGTAAAAACATCATTCAAAGATAAAAGTTCATCATTTATGTAATGCTCCCTGTTGTTAGTGTTTTGTAGGTCCGTGTGATATGAATGACAATGTATGCTTTCTGAGTGAGAACTGTTGCTAGTGTTATGGACGAACAAACCTATTTTGAGACAAGTATGAAGTGTTTTGGTGGTTTGAGTGAGTTTTGGAAGTGAGATTAACTGTTTGGCCAAGATGCGTGTTGGTATGGAGACTGTGTTAAGAGTTTTGAAAAAGTGACTTCTGTAGTGAACAATGCGTGTTAGCAATTGAAAAAAACTGTAAGCAGTAACAGTGCAGTAAAAACTCATTAAAAACTCATCATTGAGGCCCCAATTAACAGCAGCAACAGGTCATCCTCATGAACTCAAAGTGATTGATGTTTGGTCCTGGCATTTACAACACTTGACCCTCTCCCAGTGACCCCTCCCCCAACCCCCAACCCCTTGTCTGGGTACCCCATGCAATCCATCTACAACATAGGTCTACCTTTCAAAAGGTACACACAGGGGTTATAATATACAAGAGCATAACAAATAGAAGGAAGAGAAGTTATCCCAAGACTTTGGAATATATTTTACGCCATATAAAGGATTCCAAATGTTTTGGAGGCAGAACAATGGCGTCATCCTTTTGACCAAGACTCTTATGACATGTGAAATGGAAAACTAGCCTCTGTTAGATCTGAGTTCACCAGGCCTGCCCTCGCTGACTTCATTAGAATTCCCTAATAGCCCCACACTCCTACTCCTCCATGCATTTTCATAAAACACACTGAAGAAGCAATATTGCACTGACTACACTATAGATGAGCCAATTTATTATCCAATGTTCTCTGCTGTTGACAGATAACGAAGGTGGTTGGTATTCAACTCAGGGTATTCCATGGAATTCAAAATGCTGTATGGATTCAGCTCAGTTGAATGCTCACTTGCCAATTCACACAGAAATTCAATTTCAATACTGTGGATTCCCTCATCTACAGATGAAATGCACCTGTCTGCTGTCAAGATGGCATGCTAATATATATGCTAACAAGATACCAAAACACAGTGTAATCAAACCTTAGATGTTCCTTTTCATCAACATATGCAAATGCAGTGACACTCTGATCATGCAGATGCCATCTAAACGGCTAAAGGGACAGCTAAACCAGGGGTTTTTTTGGGTCCAGGAACCCATTACAGGGAAAATATATTCCAAGGAACCCCTCAAAATCTTAACGCCAATAAAACATACTTACTACCATTTGTATTCTTAGAAGCCATGTTGTGCCTCCCCCACGCTCTAATCGATCCCAGGTGTTGCCCATCTTAATCAGGCCTACTGGGACTAATTAACACCTGGGATCTACCCTTCTTTAGGCTGCCGAGGACCGACGTCGGGCGTTCGGTTATTGAGAACCACCGTCACGAGAGACTGCATGTTCCAGCTCCGACCTCGCCAGATATCCAGTCCAACCCTGCCTTGTTTATGTTTTTGATGTTGGAGATATACAGTAAAGACATTTTTTCCTTTGTTTTGAGTGTCCGTGTCTCGCTACTTCTGGGTTCTTTGGCACATTTGGTTCTTCGGTCTCGCTGGGGTCTAACAGAATAACCGAACCATAAAATGAGCCAAGCCGGGAACCCAGAAGCGGGGCACGGGACACCGTCCGAGTTACGCAGGATTGTAACGGAACAAGCCATCGAGCTTACCCAACTGCAGGCCGAACTGGGAAAGGCTTTTCCCTCGGTCCAGTCCCAGATTGCTGTGCTGGAGAACACGTCGCAGACTACCGTCAGTACGGTCACCAGTCTCACCGCCAAGGTGGATGCTGTGTCCGGAGCCCTAGCGTCCATCCAGCGATCTCTGGACGCGTTAGCAGTCAGCACCTATCCAGCCCCAGGTTCCGGTCCGGGAACCAGTTCGTCCTACGTCCCAGCTGGCCCCGATGTCCCCGCAGGGTCAGTCGGTTGCGCCGAGCCCAGCTTGGTTAGCCCCAGATCGTTCGGGGGCGATTTGAACCAGTGCCGTGGGTTCATTGCTCAGTGTGAGTTGCTGTTCACACATCAGCCGTCCAAGTATTCCTCGGGTGGGGCCAGGATTGCTTTTGTGATGTCCCTCCTTGCCGACAGAGCTCTCAGCTGGGCGATAGCCGCGGTGAACAGCGACGGGGGTTATGCCACGATTACCCCCTGTTCAAGCGAGAGTTTTGCGCGGTCTTTGACCATCCATTGGACGGGCTGGATTCTGCAAACCGGCTGCTAGTTTGCCGTCAGGGGTCTCGCTCGGTGGCCGATTTCACGGTGGAGTTCCGGATCCTTGCAATTGAGAGTGGTTGGGACGATAGAGCACTCCTCTGTCTCTATCGCAAGGGCTTGAGCGACGCCGTCAAGGACCTCATCGTTCGAGACAGCCCGGAGACGCTGAGAGAGTTAATCACCCTGGCTCTCCAAATGGACTCACTCGGTGCCAAACGCCGTTTGGACCGAGCCCAGCGTTCGTTCCTTTGCCCGGCTCCCGGTCGCTCTGCCTCGGCGACCGCCACCCAGTCCGCGGCGGGCTTGGCCACGCCCCCTTTTCAGCACGCGCTGTCTGTTGACAGGTCGACGTCCGGGCCCGGAGAGCCCATGGAGATTGGCCGATCCCACCTTTCGCCAGTAAGGGGCATACGGGTGAGCAAGACATCCCTTTCCCCGCCCCATAGTACGTTAAATCGTCTTTTTCCGGCCACCTTAGCCTGGGGTACGGAGACCTTGTCGGTTGGCGCTCTCATAGACTCGGGTGCCGACGAGTGTCTACTGGATGTTACTCAAGCCCGACAGGCGGGAGTCCCTTTGGTGGCTTTAGATCGCACCCTCTCTCCTCGGGCCATAGATGGGCATTCTTTGGGTACTATTACGCACGCTACTGACCTTCTCACACTCACTCTTTCGGGAAATCATCCATTCGTTTTTTTGTTTTGCACGCCCCCACGGCGCCGCTTGTGTTGGGTAGACCCTGGCTGGAGAGGCACGACCCTCACATCTCCTGGGCATCTGGACGGGTTTTGGGGTGGAGTACAGCTTGTCACGCTACCTGTTTGCGTTCCGCCTTGTCTCCGTCCAGCGGTTCCAGGCCTGTGTCCTCTCCACCAGATATCACTGGGGTGCCTCACATATATCACGACCTCTCTCTGGCGTTTAGTAAGGACAGAGCCCTCTCACTCCCCCCTCACCGGCCTTATGATTGTCCCATCGACCTCCTTCCTGGGGCCGCCCTTCCTAAGAGGCGGCTCTACAACATCTCCCAGCCGGAGAGGGAGGCGATGCGCAACTATATCGCTGAGTCCCTAGCCTCGGGCCTTATAAAGCCGTCGTCTTCGCCCCTCGCAGCGGGCTTCTTCTTCGTGGCTAAGAAGGACGGTGGCCTGAGGCCCTGTATAGACTATCGGGCACTGAACGACATCACGGTGAAGAATAGGTACCCCCTGCCACTTCTTAGTTCCACTTTCGAGCCACTCACGCACGCCCGGGTGTTCACCAAGTTGGACCTTCGAAACGCATACCACTTGGTCAGGATCAGGGAGGGGGACGAGTGGAAGACGGCCTTCAACACCCATCTCGGCCACTATGAGTACCGCGTCATGCCGTTCGGTCTGTCCAATGCCCCCGGAGTTTTCCAAGGCCTGGTGAATGACGTGCTGAGGGACATGCTAGACATCTTTGTGGTGGTGTACCTGGACGACATCCTGATCTTCTCTAGGTCCATGGAGGAACACCACCAGCACGTCCGCCTGGTGCTACAACGGCTGTTGGAGAACAGGCTCTACGTGAAGGCTGAGAAGTGCGTCTTCCACACCAACTCGGTGACGTATCTCGGCAACGTGGTGGAGGATGGACAGATGCGTGCAGACCCCGCCAAGATCAAGGCGGTGGAGGAATGGCCACGCCCTACTGACCGCACGCAGCTCAGGCGCTTCCTGGGTTTTGCAGGCTTTGTGCGGCGGTTCATCAAGGGGTTCAGCCAGGTGGCTGCCCCCCTCAATGCCCTCACCTCCTCCTCTCGACCATTCGTGTGGACACCTGAGGCGGAGTCGGCCTTCCGCCGACTCAAGAGTTTGTTCACCACAGCCCCGGTTCTCGTCCACCCCGACCCGGCGAGGCAGTACGTCGTCGAGGTAGATGCGTCTGACACAGGCATCGGAGCTGTTCTCTCACAGCGGTCAGAGGAGGACCACAGGGTCCACCCATGTGCCTATTTCTCTCGGCGTTTCGAACCCGCTGAGAGGAACTATGATGTGGGCAACAAGGAACTGTTGGCGGTTCACGCCGCCCTGGAGGAGTGGAGACACTGGTTGGAGGGAGCGGAGCAACCGTTCATCGTGTGGTCGGATCACAAGAACCTGGCCTACGTGAGGACGGCGAAGAGGCTGAACTCCAGGCAGGCCCGCTGGGCCCTGTTCTTCAGCCGGTTCAATTTCACCCTCACCTACCGTCCGGGCTCCAAGAACGTCAGAGCTGACGCCCTCTCCCGTCAGTCCCCGGGGGAGGGTCCTGCCGTCAAGGAGAACCCCGACACCATCCTTTCCTCAGCCCGGGTGGTGGGTGTAGTCACCTGGGCCATCGAGCCGCTGGTGAGACAGGCCCAGCGGGCCGAGCCATACCCAGGTAACGGCCCCTGTAACCGGTTGTTTGTGCCTCTTGCTGTCCGCCCGCAGGTGTTGGAGTGGGGCCACTCCAGCCACTTTGCTTGTCACCCCGGGGAGCGGCGGACGGCGGAGTTCATCAGCTGGAGGTTCTGGTGGACCACTCTCAGGAGGGATGTCAGGGGGTTTGTAGCCGCCTGCACCACCTGCGCCCGGAGCAAGGCTTCGCATCGCCCTCCAGCAGGTCTCCTGCACCCCCTCCCCGTTCCCAGTCGCCCATGGTCCCACATTGCCTTGGACTTCATTACGGGGCTTCCTGTTTCCCAAGGCTGTGACACCATCCTGACCGTGGTCGATCGCTTCTCCAAGGCGGTTCATTTTGTTTCCCTCCCAGGGCTTCCCTCGGCGGCCGAAACAGCGGACCTCCTGACCCTCCATGTGGTCCGCCTACATGGAATCCCCTCTGACATTGTGTCCGACCGCGGTCCCCAATTCATCTCCAAGGTGTGGCAGGCCTTCTGCAAGGGAATTGGGGCCATGGCCAGCCTGTCCTCTGGGTACCACCCCCAGTCCAATGGGCAGGCGGAGCGTGCCAACCAGGCCGTCGAGGCGGCTCTTCGTTGCGTCACCTCAAGTAACCCCACCTCCTGGGCCAAGTACCTGCCCTGGGTGGAGTATTCCCTCAACGCTATGGAGAGCTCCGCTACTGGTATGTCCCCGTTCCAATGTTCCCTGGGCTACCAGCCCCCGCTGTTTCCCCAACAGGAGCTGGAGGTGGCGGTCCCGACCACCAGGGCCCACCTCCGCCGGTGTCGACGCATTTGGAGGGCCGCCCGGGCCGCACTACTCCGGGCCACGGAGCGGGCCCGGCTTGCCGCGAACCGGCGGAGGGTGCCTGCCCCTGTCTACCAGCCTGGTCAGAGGGTTTGGCTGTTGGCCCGGGACCTGCCCCTCCAGACCTCCCAGACATCAACTCGTAAGTTGAATCCCCGGTACGTTGGTCCCTACACCGTGGATCGAATCATTAACCCCTCTGCGGTGCGTTTGGTTCTCCCTCCGGCTCTCCGGGTTCACCCCGTCTTTCATGTTTCTCAGCTAAAACCCGTGGTCTCCAGTCCCTTGTCTCCCCCCGTTACAGCTCCTCCGCTTCCCCGGGTCCTGGCGGATGGAGATCCGGTATGGTCGGTCCGTAAGCTCCTCGCCGTCCGCCGCTGGGGGCGGGGTTTCCAGTACCTTGTGGATTGGGAGGGCTTCGGTCCGGAGGACCGGAGCTGGGTGCCCTCTTCCTATCTCGCGGACCCCTCCCTGCTGGACGACTTCTATCGGGAGAACCCGGGGGCTCTGGGGCGGTCGTCCGGTGCCTCCCTTCAGGGGGGGGATACTGTTGTGCCTCCCCCACGCTCTAATCGATCCCAGGTGTTGCCCATCTTAATCAGGCCTACTGGGACTAATTAACACCTGGGATCTACCCTTCTGTAGGCTGCCGAGGACCGACTCGGGCGTTCGGTTATTGAGAACCACCGTCACGAGAGACTGCATGTTCCAGCTCCGACCTCGCCAGATATCCAGTCCAACCCTGCCTTGTTTATGTTTTTGATGTTGGAGATATACAGTAAAGACATTTTTTCCCTTGTTTTGAGTGTCCGTGTCTCGCTACTTCTGGGTTCTTTGGCACATTTGGTTCTTCGGTCTCGCTGGGGTCTAACAAGCCATTGGCACTATTCGTATGTTCAACCTAAATACCTGTTTTATAGTAACAGAAGCACATTTAAATTTGAATCGTGTTAATACCACTTATATACTTTATATATTTGTATATATATTGTATATTTATATATATATTATATTCTAAAATAACAGTAACAAGAACAGTTACAAGATTAACAGTAACAAGACATAGTCCTATGACTATGAACTGTAACAAGATGAACAGTAACAACAGTAACAAGACATAGTCCTATGACTATGAACAGTAACAAGATGAACAGTAACAAGACATAGTCCTATGACTATGAACAGTAACAAGATGAACAGTAACAAGACAATCCTATGACTATGATGAGTAACAAGATGAACAGTAACTACAGTAAAAAGACATGGTCCTATGACTATGAACAATTAAAGAATGTGGCATAGTCCTAATAAACCCAGACATTTAAAAAGACCAGTCTAAGGTTGACTTTCATTGGAACTTTTCAACCTAAATACTTCATAGTAATAAACATAAACATATTTATATTTTATTCATATTTGAATCATGTTAATACCACTTATATACATTTAAACAGACGGTAATTTCATTCGAATTTCATTTTGACTCAACTTGACAGGATTTATACTTTTTGATCTACTCTACTCTTTACTAATTGATCCTTAAAGCTTTCAGAACAGTAACCAGTAAAAAGATGAACCCTAACAACAGTAACAAGACAGAGTCTTTTGACTATGAACAGTTAGAAGATGAACAGTAACAACAGTGACAAGACATAGTCCTATGACTATGAAAACTAACAAGATGAACAGTAACAAGACATAATCCTTTGACTTTGAACAGTAACAAGAAAAACAGTAACAGTAACAAGACATAGTCTTGTGACTATGAATAATAACAATACATAGTCCTATGACTATGCACTGGAAGATAGTCCTATGATTATGAACTGTAAGAAGATAAACAGTAACAATACATAGTCCTATGACTGAACAGTAACAAGACAAAGTCCTATGACTATGCACAATAATAAGATGAACAGTAACAATAGTAACAAGACATAGTCCTATGACTATGAACAGTAGACAAATCCTCATAAACCCAGACATTTAAAACTAGTCTAAGGCTGACTTTCATGAAGTGCTTCAACTTTCAAATTATAAATGTATCTCTCCTTATTCAAATCATTGTAAGAAAGCTCTTAATAAATCATAACAGAAGTTATCATAATAGCGTTACAGAACACATCATAGTGATTAAGCAGAAACGGTTCCTTAAGAGTGAAGTGAATGAGTCATGATAACGTGATGTCATTATCACATCGAGTTTCTATTGGCCTAAAGCTTACATGGATGGGAGTAATGAACACAATTACCTTGTTTAATTGGCGCAATTTGTCTGTAGATATGCATTTGTTTTTATGAAATGTTATATTTTTTATATTTTATTATATAAAATCTAAAATTATTATATATTTTATTTCGCAGACTCCCAGGCTATGGGTCGCGGACCCCGGACCCCAGTTTGATAACCCCTGTTGTAACCCGGAAAGGTCCAACCCAGTTACTCTGCAGTTTAGGTGACATCCCTTTGGATCTTTATGGTCCATATACCCACAATAGGTCTTCCGCCTGAAAGCGTGTCCCCTTCTGACTGGCTGGCTATCAGTACCAGTGGCAGCTGCAGATCCCAGTCCTTCTGGTCTTTGGCTACCACCAGGGCAACCTGGGCTCCCAGGGTGCGATTAAACCTCTCCAGTAGCCCATCACTATAGGGGTTCGGGGTCCCAACTCAGTTAGGACCCCGAACCGGGTGAACATCCCTTCAGTCAGTACTTCATATATGGTGCCAGCCTCCTGGTCAGACACAGCATAGTCCTCGGGGGACTTGGTAAAGTAATCCATTGCAACTACCACATAGCGATTACCACGTGGTGTGCGAGGAAGGGACCCAGCACATTGACAGTGACCCGGTCCATGGTTGCCCCTACTTGATACTGTTGAAGAGGCACTCCACTCTGGCCCGCTGGACCCTTGCCGGCCATGCAGGGGTCACATCTCAGACAGAAGGACTCTGCCCCAGTAGAATGCCTGGCGAATCCTCTTAAGCATTTTGTTAACCTCGAAGTGGCCGACCCCGTGCTGGCCATGATTGATATAGTACCTCCACCTGCCGACTCTTCGACACCACTACTTGCCACCTCTGTTTACTCGTGGCTGGTTCCTTCCATTGTCTCCAGAGCATTCCATCCCAGAGCTCTCCCACTGGGATCACAACCCCCCTGATTGAAAAATTGGTAGAAGCCACCTTGGGCCATTCAAACCACATCCAACCATTTCAACCTTCGCAGCCTCAGAGTCTCTCATCTCAGTATGGCTGCACTGGGCACAGTCTGGCCATCATTACTTGCATCCAGATGCATGTCCAGAACAAACTCTCCATCTAGGTCAGGAGTTGTCAGGATTGGTGACTGATATAGGGAGGCCTTGAGTGTCTCAAATGCTGCTGTTGGTCTGGGCAACACTCAAAGCAATCATTCTAATTTGTTAGACGGTTCAGAGGTGTGGCCACTGTGGAAAACCCTGCGATAAAGTGGCGATAATATGAAATCATACCCAGGAAGGACCAGAGCTCAGACAGGTTATTGGCGATCGGCCTTCCTGGGCCAGTCTCAGACTGCGGTGACCTTCCCATCTTCAATGGCAATCCCTTTGACACTAACTCGATGGCCCAGAAAGGTGACATCAGCATCAGGTTGCACTTCTCCGGGTGCAGCTTGAGCCCTGCTTGCTGTATTTTGGAGAAGACCAGGCAAAATCCAAAGCAGTGACGAAGTCCGATTCATGGACAAGGACATTATCGAGGTAGACCTCCAAGTTCTTTGCTGGGACTCCGACCAACACTTTCTCCAGGAGCATTATATAGCTGGAAAGGCATGGTGGTGAACTGCCATAGTCTAGAGCCCATTGTAAAGGCTGCTTTCGCTCATGCCTCGGCAAAGAGTGGCACTTGCCAACATCCACTTCTTAGGGAGGAGAACCAGGCAGAGCCCTTAATTCCGTCCAGGGACTCGTTGATTTGAGGCAAAGGGTATAAATCCTTGATAGTGACCTCATTTGGTCTGCGTAGGTCCACACAAAAGCGCCAAGAGCCACCCTTCTTCGGAACCGAAGAAGGGTGACATCCATGGGCTGTCTGAAAGTTCTATGACTCCCGCTGCTTGCATCTCCTCTAGACATTGTTCTGCTGCTGCTTGCCTCTGCATGGCGAGTTAGACAGCGAGGATGTTGCCGGATGTGGTGAGCTGTGCCAGTGTTAATCTCATGCTCGACCATATGAGTGCAGCCAACAACAGTGGGAACGGCTGCGAAAGCTTCCCGGTGCTCAAACAGAACTTCCAATAGTCGTTGCTGCTGTTCCACAGACAGCGCTTCTTTATTCTGCTCCAGTATGGCACTAACAGTAACCTCCGCAGTGAGTCTGGGGATTCCCCAGGCTACTGGTGGGGGGCGGGCAGAATAAGGGGCTGCTCCCCTCACTGCATCACTGTAGGAGAATCATGGGTGTAGTTGAGAGGCACCCTTTGTCTCTCTATGTGGAGGTTCAAAGAAAGCTCAGGGGTTCATCCGCAACAACCAAAAATGTGCGGAGACCCACCCATTAAAGACACTGTGTTCTGTGTAAGATATAACACGCAACCGGTGGCCCTTAGAAATTCCAAGCCAAGCAGACATGGTTCAATGATCTCGCCACCCACACATAGTACTTCAAAGCCTGATCGCCAACGCAAATGGTGACGGTCACGGTGATGAGGGAGAGGTTGGTTTGGGACAGTTGCTGCCTTACCTTCAACAGTTCTGGCCTTATGAGTGTCGCTGAGGATCCCGTATCCACTAGAGCATGAACTGGGTTCCTGAGCACCTCCACCAGCAGATGACAACCAGGAGGTAGCTGTGGTTGTGTCCCAGAGTCTGGTCCTTGTTAAAAATGATACCGAGCAGAGGAGGGGGGAAGAGGTTCAGTGGCTGGGACAGAAGTATTCCCCACTACTCTGTCCCTGCCTCGTTTCCCAACGACGGTTGATGCTGGTCTAGGGAGAGAGGGCAATGATACTGTATGTGACCTCTCTGGCCACAACTTCAACAGGTCTGGGACTGTGGGTCTGGTGAGATGCGGCTCGCCTGTGTAACTGGGAGTTTAGGGTTCTGTCGGAGGGGAGCTGGTGGTTTGGGTTGCCAGGTAAGGGCTGTTGGGGCTTTGATTCCAAGCCCTCCTCAAAAATCTCTCTCCAAGGCCTTCTCCCAGGAGAGCAGGTTACTGAGGCAGAGCTGCTGTCACAGGGTGTGCGGGGTCAGCCCACTGACGAAGGTCTCTTTAGCTAGGATGAACCGCTGCTTCTCATTAAAGTCAGAAAAGGCTCTGCGGGCCAGATGGCGTAACTCTGCTAAATAGACCCCTAGCTTCTCTCCCCTCCGGCGCACTCGCTCATTGAACTGTCATCTAGCAGCTGCTTGTGAGGTTGGTTCCCCAAACTGTCTCTCTATAGCCCGAGCTCTGGATTTGGGGTCGACCATTTTCACATCTCAGAGGTCATGCAGTACCATCCTAGCCTCTCCATGCAAGGCCTTGGCCAGTTGAACTGCACTCTCAGTTCTGCCCCAGGTTTCCCACCTTGTGTTGCCATCATAGCAAGCCACCCTGACCGGGTCTTTTTTCTGCTTTCTGCTGAGGGGATGAAGAGTTACTTTGGTCCAGCCCTAGCCCAGCAGGAGCAGGTATCGCTCTGAGTTGTGTCCCCCCTTGTGTGACTTGCCCACTAGTTAAGCCTACCCCGCACAATCACACGGGGCCAGATTGTTCCGGACTATGCAGACATTTCAGCGTTCTGATTCCTGTTCATGTTCCTGATCCACTGCCTGTCCCCGATTATGCTTCCGCCTGTTTCTTCCTGGTTCGTCTGCCCTGCCTGGTTCACGATCTGCTGCCTGTTCCTGACTATGTCTCTGTCTGGTTACCGATCCACCGCCTGTTCCTGACCACGCCTCTGCCTGTCCCTGCCTGGTTCCCGATCTGCTGCCTGTCCCTGACTACGTCTCTGCCTGGTTACCGATCCACCGCCTGTTCCTGACCACGCCTCTGCCTGTCCCTGCAGAGGCGTTTGTCTACCCAGCCCGGTTCCTGATCACCTGCTTGTCCCCGACTACGTCTCTGTCTGCCCCCGTCTGTGTGATATTACAAATAAATATCACAAACTGTCCACTGTACGTCTGTTCTCCCTGCTTTTGGGTAAAGACTGTATAGAACGGTAGTTTGGGCTCTAAATGGAAGTCCTTTATGCCCATCCGAAGCCTCCCATACCTTCCTCCGCTGTTCATCTGTGTTCATGTGGTTGTAGGATTCGCCCCCCTTTTTCTCCGTTCCCGCGTCAAACTCATCTTCCGACATCCCTGAGTGGTCCAGCCATTCCGCAAGTCCCATCAATCCTTTTACTCTTCTCTCCGATGCGGGAGGAGTTAACATTCCTCTCCCGTCCATCGTCTTTTTCCTGCTAGCTACCGGCGACGTTAGCAGATCCCACTTCTGACGTGACACTTGTGCGGTGATAACTAGCTTGACACAGAAGGGGCAGCTTACATCTAACCCAGTGGTTGAAACTGGGTGGCAAGCCCAAATCGCTTTAATCTACAAAAAGTTCTCTGTCTCTATATCTGCACTCCACTAGTCCTCCAAGTCTCACACACACTAACCCCTCCATTATTTTCCCCCAACTCCTGTTCCAACTCCCGCGTGACTTTCTAACTCTTGTTTACACGCAACCCCCTACACCCTCCCACTAGTGCTCACAGCCAATTACCTTCTATAGCGGACACTTCCCCCAAACACCTGCAGGTAAACAAATACACTCCCTAACCCTTTATCCTGGAAGGAGACCCATAGTGGGTGAGGCCAAAGCTTTACAATACATACCACCACATGAACATTGTGGACTACAACAAAGCATATGCAGCATGTATTTTATACTGTAGACATCAAAAATAGCGACTGATACTAACATCCCAAAGGAATCACATGACACATCTAGTGTAAAGTAGTGTAATGTAGGGTACAGGGCTATTTTGAGATGTTTAGAAAACACAGTGAAAACACAAGTAATACAACAGTAACCCTTCTGATCCTCAAGGTTGAGGCAATGCACAGTAACTGTTTAGCAGGTTTCCTTTCTAACACCCAAATTAGACAAGTATGGAACAACCCTTTGGCTGTGATATGAGGTATTTGCGTGTTAACACGCCAAAATGAAAATTAACACGTTCGTTTTTGTTGTGTTAACACGTAACAATACGACGAGTTAACACAAAATTGGCTTTCCATATACAGTAGCCGTATGCCAGAACCTGGTGTTATACTGGCCATGGTGTTATACTGACTAAACATATTATAATTATAATTTTAATGATTCACAATGTAATTTATACATGCTGCATACTAACACACATGCTGTCTGTTTTGATGTTGAGTGTTCAGGCTACTGTTGACTCCCTTGAGGGGAACATAGAGGCAGAGTGAGTCTAGCTCAAAGAGCTTGTTTTGACACTTGCATTCACAACTCCTGCAAAACACATTATCCTCTGTGCACTCTCACCGGCCTGAGTCTAACAATGAGGCATGTCTGGAGACACAGCGAGGTGACACACTAAAAAATTAACTAAATTAAACACTAAAGACGGTTCAATTTTACAAAACACAAATAAGACAATCAGCAAGAAACAGAATGGAATATGGGGGAAACAGTGCTCAGTGATAAGGCTCACAATGGATGTAGTTTATATATATATATATACTTTTTTCATATAAACTTATATATATATGTATTATAGAGACCACCACACACACTTGAGGTTATAATAAAATGCAATAGGCAGGGCCGAATGATGGACTGAAGCAGACACCAGTGTGCAACACCCTCTCTTCTGAGTGATGGAGGCATTTGGCTCTCGAATTTAGTCTAAATGGAAGACATGAACATTATTTATTTAAGGATTATACTTGATCTAAAAGGGGTCATGAAGACAGGTGATCCACCCCATCACCAAAGGTTTTGGGGTCGATCCTAAGTGTCGTAAATCGACCTGTACTCAACGTGAGCAACTACCTGCATTAACTTATTTTGTGAATGCAGGTGATGGGTTGGAATTGCAAGTTTGTTTGCTTGTATTATGTTGTACGGTTATAAAAGACCATAACTGTTTATTCATTGGAGGCCAATTGGGAGATAAAGGAATTTTGGGCACAGTGAAAGATGGTTATGAATGCATAATCAAAGCAGTTTAGGTTTTAAGTTCAACACATAATCTGATGCAAAGCAAATCAACCCTTTCCATTCATATTCTGCATGTGTCCCCAATTAGACAAATTAAATGTGTAGTTGCTCCACTATTCACTGTTTGCTTTGACTCTTGTGTCCCAAACTCACTTTGGGAAATTAGTAACTGAATATTTGAAATGGTAATGGATGGGAAAGTGAATCGAATGACATTTTTTAAAAATCACTGTGATACAAGGCTGAGAGAGAGAGAGAGAGAGAGAGAGAGAGAGAGAGAGAGAGAGAGAGAGAGAGAGAGAGAGAGAGAGAGAGAGAGAGAGAGAGAGAGAGAGAGAGAGGGAGAGAGAGAGAGAGAGAGAGAGAGAGAGAGGGGTTTTCTGAGATCCACTAGAGGGCACATAATCCACACAGAAATCCCACCTGCTGTGATTTCTGTGTGGATGATGTTTCCTCTACATTGGGTTCTCAGGAAGACAAGGCGACAAAACAAACAGATAGTGAAGATCAACTCTCATATATTATGCATAAGCTATGATGAGCTACACCTCTGACTCTAAACACTAAGTCCCTAAGCTAATAACAACACCTAAATCCTCTAAACTCCTGCTATCACCTGAATCACATCCTCATAAAGGATGAATAAGACCCCTGCCATACTCATGTTTAATCCTGCTTTTATGACCGGTTTGACTAAGAAGCTATGTACTCTATACCAAATAAATATTGTGTTCATTGAAGAGAGAAAAGTAGGCTTACCAAAGCAGATCCTCGTGAACCGCATTAAGTGTAACTGAAGAGAACTGATTTCACGCCCAGAAGCAGATATGGAGCCATTGATGACAACAAGAGATATCGATGGCACGCTACCCTGAGACAGTCCCCATCGTAGCGGGTGACTTTAAACACTGACTGGAGTGTATTCAAGACCACTGACCTTGATGTGTATGCAGATCATGTCACAGCATACATTAACAGGCTATTGGAGGAATGCATCCCGACCAGGTCTGTTCAATTACAATTACAAAAACGAATTGGAATTACAGTTTGAGGGCTCTGGCACCAGACCTATGTGGCAAGGTCTGAGGGTCTTCCACTTCAAGGGGAGCTCAGGGGGAGTCACCGACCCCAACCTACCAGACGAGCTGAGCACGTTTTACGCTCGATTTGAAAGGGAGAGCCCTGAGCTGACCAACAAGTTGAACATTCACCGAGAGGACTACATCCTACAACTGTCCGAGTCCGAGGTCCGCTGAACCTTCAGGAGGTCGAAGGCAGGGAAGGCAAACAGCCTTCCATCCTGTTCCATCCTGTGTCTTCAAGACCGGCGCTGACCAGCTGGCTCTTGTGTTCACCAACATCTACAATGTATCACTGCAACAGTCTGTCATCCCAGCGTGCTTCAAAATTACCCAAAAAGACCAAGGTAACAAGCCTCAATGATTATCGTCCAGTGGCTTTAACACCCATAGCCATGAAGTGCCTGGAGAAACCTGTAATGTCCCATATTAACTTTTCCATCCCTGAGTCCTTAGATCCACTCCAGTTTGCATACAGACTAAACATGTCTGTAGATGACGCCGTTTCCCTGGCACTACACACGGCCCTGCAGCACCTTGACAGGAGTGACACCTACGTCAGACTGTTGTGTATTGACTACAGCTCAGTGTTCAAATCATCGTTCCCTCCCAGCTGGTCCTGAAACATCTCATCCACTCTGGTCCTCAACACTGGAGCACCCCAAGGCTGCTGCCTCAGTCCTCGGCTGTACTCTGCCACGCACAGCAATAATCGGATTATCAAGTTTGCAGACGACACCACAGTCATCAGCCTGATAAGCGAGGGCCACGAAACGAAGTACAGAGATGAGATAGTCTGTCTGACGCGATGGTGCAAGGACAACTGTCTCTCCACTGAATGTCAGCAAGACTAAGGAGCTCATCGTGGACTTCAGGAGCCACCGGGGCACCCACTCCACCATCAGCCTGGACGGGACTCCGGTGGAAGTCGTCAGCTGCTTCCGTTTCCTTGGGCTACAGATTTCCGATGACCTGGCCTGGACCCGCAAATGGATGTCATGCTGAAGAAGGCACACCAGCACCTCTATCCCCTGCAGTGCCTCAGGAAAAGCGACCAGAGGTGGCTAGTGAACTTTTATCGTGGCACTGTAGAGAGCGTCCTGACGAGTTGCTTCACTGTGTGGTACGGCAACACCACTGCACAGGACAAGAAATACATTGTATACGTGGCTGGACTTTCTCGACTACAGCTACTGCACTGTACTGCACTGTCGTGCTCCTTATTCATGATGCTGCTGCACTGCTGGCACTATAATGCGTTTAAATTGTTTTGCACAATTCACACTTTGCTGTCCCTTTTTAATACATTTTTATTGTATATATTATTTTTATGGTATTGTTTTCGAGATCTATACTGCGGGAGGGAATGGGGAGTAAGCATTACAATGTACTTACAAATGGCCAATAAAAATATTGTATCTTGTATCTTGCTTCTTGTACATGATGAGCTCACCTCCCTTTTTATCTTAAGATAACTTTGTTGAAATACATTTTAAATTAACTTAACTAAGTATTGTGGATGTTATGATAGGGCAACACGGGATCTAGGCTCAGATACACTCAAGACATCAATCTTCAAATCCAACCAGCAGAGACACATTGCTCTCTCTTTAAAAGCAAAGCACTGTGACTGACAGCTTCTGAAACAAACGGCTCTACTAATTACTGTCTTTTTTGTACACTTGACACATTTCACACATATTGGTCAAAATATACTCTTTAAGAACTTTGGGCCCTCATTGCACCCTATAAGTCCACACAATGGAACAATCCCTTCAAAATAAGGAACATGTGACTATATCAAAGCACTTTCTAAATGGCAACTGTTAAAACGCCATAATTGTTGTAAAAGTATAGCGTTCAAGAAGGGAAGCGGCCAGGCAGTATATTCTGGTAAGCCCCGGGGCCATTAGTGTGGGCTCTGTTTGAGATGCTCAGCAGCGAGCAGAGCAGACACCAGAGGATCTATCAAGAATGAGTGAAAGCTCCTCACACGTCGGTCCAAGTCCACACACCATCAATCATCCTGAGTCAACTGTCAACTGTCTGAGGCAGGCCGAACAAAACAGGTCAACCGCTATGAGTGATACGATACCATAAAAACTACTTCCACCTCATTCCTTGTATATTGTCAGCCCCTGCGTTTTTACCGAGTGGCACTATGTCATTTTGAGCTGTAATGCAATATATAAACACCTGTGTAGTCTTGCGAGGCTCGACTTTAACCTCTTAAGGTCTTAATTGGCCTCTTAACTCTTATTATGCTTGGCTGAGATATATCAGGAATGTTTTAGTTGTGACTGGTTGTCAATTATTGTGATCTTGAATGAGTAAAACTATTTATAAAAATGCTTCCATCAAAGCAGTATAAAGCATATACTTTAATAAAATAAAGCGCAACTTTCAAGCAAAGTTTGAAACCGATACACAGTACAAGCCTACTCAAAAACTCACTTTTACAAATCCTCTTCTTGGCGTTTGTGTCAACTTGACAGAATGTACTCAGAGAAACCTGCTTTCAAAAAAACTAGAAACTCTTGGCTGGTTGATGGGGAATATTCCATATATTCTACTACTCTACTACATGTTATTGTATATTTAATTGTACATACTCTACAGTATAAATACAGAGTTGACCTGTTTTGTTATAATTATTATATAGAATTATTCCCTCCATGTATAAGGCTACAGGTCTGTGAAAAAAGTAAGGTACGGCCCTTTAAATAGTGTCAGTACCCGGCTCAAACTGAATATGTAGGAGTGCACTACACCAGTTCAACATGGACACTAGGACTAGACCACTTTGGATACGTACACTGTAAAAAATGGCTGTAGATTTTACGGTGTAAAACTGTCAAACCACGACAGTAAAAGACCGTAAACTCAAAATTGGTTGAATACAGTTTATGTAACAGTAGAAGACCGTAAATATATATATCAGCCAAAACAGTAATTTTTACATATTTTTTCTGAAAAAAATGCATTTCTCCACTGTTAAATACTCTTGCACTGTTTTTATAACAAAAATATACCGTAATATATATAAAACAGCCAACACTGTAATTTTTGCCATTTTTTTATGTAAAAATAACATTTTGTCACTGTTAAAAATACTAGCCCGTTCCCAGGCATGCCTGGACACATTTCAGGCTAAAATGCCATTGGCCGTCAAATGTGAGTGGAGGTTGTGGACAGAAAGGGCGCTTGAATTCAAGCATTAACGGTTGCCTCTTTGATGTGTCGCTCCCGTGTCGCAGTGATTTGAACTACTCTCCAGCAGGTACTTCGTTTGATTATTCTGGACTTGTCTGAACGTTGCAGCTTGTCTTCAGTTAACACGGTAAGGTGAAGTCAATTTTTGCCAGGTTAACGTTTGAGCGTGATTGTAATTATTTCGATTATGAATGAGTTTGCGCAGCTTTTGTCGCACACCAAAGTATAGGCAATAGTTAGGCTAATACTGTTCAGACGTCTTTGGGAGAAGGGGTAAATTGATAGCATTTGTTTCTTTGTAACCAGATTGCCCGAGTGTAGTGGCTCTTGCAAAAGTGCTTTGAAAAAAAGTGGTGCCCGTTCCCAGGCATGCCTGGACACATTTCAGGCTAAAATGCCATTGGCCGTCAAATGTGAGTGGAGGTTGTGGACAGAAAGGGCGCTTGAATTCAAACATTAACGGTTGCCTCTTTGATGTGTCGCTCCCGTGTCGCAGTGATTTGAACTACTCTCCAGCAGGTACTTCGTCTGATTATTCTGGACTTGTCTGAACATTGCAGCTTGTCTTCAGTTAACACGGTAAGGTGAAGTCAATTTTTGCCAGGTTAACGTTTGAGCGTGATTGTAATTATTTCGATTATGAATGAGTTTGCGCAGCTTTTGTCGCACACCAAAGTATAGGCAATGTTTAGTTAGGCTAATACTGTTCAGACGTCTTTGGGAGAAGGGGTAAATTGGTAGCATTTTTTTCTTTGTAACCAGATTGCCCGAGTGTAGTGGCTCTTGCAAAAGTGCCGTTCCCAGGCATGCCTGGACACATTTCAGGCTAAAATGCCATTGCCCGTCAAATGTGAGTGGAGGTTGTGGACAGAAAGGGCGCTTGAATTCAAACATTAACGGTTGCCTCTTTGATGTGCCGCTGTTTGACCATGTATTTCTGTTGCATTTGTGGAGAATCTGTTCAGTCTCTTGTAGTATAATTTCTACTTGGTGGAATAAGAATCTTCTCAGAGGTCCGGATACTAAGTTCAAGATGTTTATTGAACAAAGCATCAAATGAAAGCATCTGCTGCAGCGAGATGGAGCCTGCCGTGCCAATTCGCAGAACTGGCGACGCGCTCCTTTACCAAACTTTATATAGACAATAGTATCACAAAACATCCACTACTCCTAGTGGTCAAAGTAACAAACATCAACTTAATACTATTGGTCTGAGAGGTACAACCAGCGCTCTGGTTGGTCACGGTGTCTTCATTGTCACATACAAGTTTACGACTCAAACCCCCAAGGGGGGTCGCATTCCTGGCTGGTCGCATCTCCGGCAACCCCAGGGGGTCGCCTTCCTGGCAGCGCCTTTTGGTCACTTCAATACACATGGCCCTTACAATGCATACAGTATCACAGATAATGCATACAGTATCACAGATAATGCATACAGTATCACAGATAGTGTTTTAGTTGTATACTTAGTGTATAAAAATACACTACATATCCCCCCTTTGGGACTCTATAAAGAAGTCCCAACACAAAAATGTTCACACCAAAAATAAAAAACATCATATACCTTCAATTGCCTCATCATCCCATTTCACAATTAACAGTGCAATTAACATATTATTCACATAAAGAGTCGTAGCAAAATTTAACCGCCAATTTGAAAAACCATATGCGATTGTACTGCATATAGTGTAACATCATTGAAAAACCACAGTCACTGTTCTCCTTCAGGACTTCCTGTAAAGTTAATTGTTCACAAGGTTCATGCATGCGTTAGTTCAAGCATTGTAACTCTGATTAAACCCCTTTCTGTGAATATTGCATAATGTAGTATTATTACTCTCTGGTATCTCAGTAAATATACTCTGGCAAATATGTATATATGTAGCACAAAATGAAAACACTGATATTTAGCAATAGTAAAACAATGTCCATGTTTTCTTATTCAAGATTACATTCCTTAAGGTCTTCATTTATGATTCACCATTCCCTGGGGGGAATTAAGCACAAAACATTAAACACAATCAAAACAAACACAAAATCTGTTAATCTGATACGAATAGGCTTCATAACCATTAAACCACACTTGTATGATTGCATTATATCAAAAACATATTGAAAAATAAAATCTCAGTTCATCAAAAACATTCAATCACATATGTATTTAAAAACAATATCAATGGAATGAATTGACTCATCATACCCGTAATACCAATTCTAAGGTATCTCAACTTTCCCATTATCATCCTGATAAAAGATATTATACGATCAGTGGTCCTAGGGGGCCCATGATTCCCTAAACCAGGTTTTTTATGGTCCTAGGGGGCCCATGATTCCCTAAATCAGGTATTTCATCTATGTGCTGTTGTAGCAAATCTTCTTGATGTTGCTGTAGAAGAAAAACCCCTGTTATCTGCATGGTGTGATGTTATTCAATGGAATCCATATGTAGGTTGTGTCGGACTACAACCGCTGAGATGTACCCAAAGTCCACATCTATCAGGATGGCAGATGATGTGACTTGGATCTGGTATGATTGCTTAACGTTTGACTGGACCCACGTCGGTTTTAGGATGCAGACGTATACCCAGTCCTCAACCTGGGGTGATGGTTTGTCTGAGGTTGGATCGGCTGCCTGCTCCTGTTCAAACAGACACTCATAGACAGATGTGAGGCATTTTATACATGTAGCTAGCATCTCCTAGCTGCTTTGGTTCCTCACTGTGTCCAAGTATCCTATAAGGGACAAACATGTTAGTTAAGCCTCTTCACATTATTTAAATTCAACTAGTCCTGTTGACTCTGAATAATAGACCCAAAAAATACATTGTATTTGATTATTGTATGACATAAATGTAAACATGCTTGAATAGGTTATACTTGAAAGTAACCCATCACTGTGTAGTTCTCTACAACATATTATGTATTTAGAGATGTTTATCAATGAAAATGTTTATCAATGAAAATGTTTATCAATGAAAACCTTCATCTCCCCCCTTGCAGAGTGACTAACCCCAGTGTCAATCTGCAAAACAACATTGATAAAACAAAAAAAAAATTAAAATTAAAAATTAAAATTAAAAATGAACAGAATACACATAAAGGAAATAAATGAAATGTAACAATGTTACCACAAACAAATCAGAATAAAATTTGCAAAGTAAATCCTTCAATACAACACAAATAAATTCACCAATGAAACACAAGATCAGCTTCATCTTGTGGTCACCAGGGTTCCAAAGGAAAACTCAGTCAGTCTGCAGTCTGACCAAGCATCCAAAAACATAATTCAAAACAAATACAACAAAAAGATTAAAAATTAAAATTAAAAAATAAAAATTCAGTTGAAATATGAATGGATGAGTATTTGCCAACTTAGGTCTGTCCATCATTCATTCTCTTTCACAGTATTTTGAATAATTGTCCCTGTCCTAGGCACAGCCCTTCAAACATCTACAACCTCTTCACACACTCTGATGTTTAAGTACTGTGTACCGATCTTCAAGAATTGAACACACACATCGGCCTTCATACTCTTCTGCTCGCATGATAGCCATCTGAGCTGCCTGTATCACGACAATTAGACCAACTCCAAAGATGGTTGTGTTGCTTCTATTGGAGTCCTTCTGGATCTTGTGGGATTCTGGTTACGATAGTCAAGGCTATACTCGCAGTGGAGGCTTCTGTGTTCAGATAATCCGGTCTCAGTGTGTTGATGGTGGTAGAGACAAAGATTGTACTTGAGTTTGAGGAAGCTGGTTTCAAAGTAGTGCGTGGACTTAGAGTCATGAGAGTTTCTGTTTCCATTGAAGTTGCTAATGGTTGTGTTAGATTTTCACTGTTCTCTTGTACTGTTAGGGTTGTATTCTTATAGTTAAACAAAGGAAAATTCGGATCTCTGCATTCATATTGTCCTTCATCTTCCTGTTTGACATCTTGATGAGGAGTGAACAATTCCCAAATTGTTTCATTCTGTTTTCATGTGTGGAATTTGAGTGTAATTCGCTGAGTTTCCTGTTTAGTTTCGTCCATACAGCGTCTGCTTTATAGAGTCCAATGTTACATGGGAGTATGACTGAGCTCCCTTTCATTCCTGTGACTTCATTTCCTTGTCTTGCTCGTTGATTTCTCCTCAGAGACTTATGCCGTGTTGACATCTCCAATGTCGTAGTCTTTGAGTCGAATAGGTTTGACCAAGGTTCTGACTGGCCTCGAGCGTTTTGGCTGGACTGGATCAGGGCATTTCTTTGGTTCTCTGGAGTCAGTGGGGGAGGCCTCACGGCCTCTTGGGTTTGGCTCTGGTTGTTCTGGAACATCTCGTAAATCAAGTGCATTAAACCCTCCGTGTTGTTCATCTTCTGGGAACTGGCACTCGGCATCACTTGGAAAAGGAGATATATGATCATCCATATTCTCAATGTCATCATCCGAGTCGGGAGCAGTACCTCTGTCTTGAGGTGGTGCCTCCCTTTCTTCTCCTTTTGGTACCTCCTCCTCATCTCGGTCTGTCGGTGCCTTAATGCAGTGATGTAGGTGGTACCAAGTTGGAGATCCCTTGATCTGAATTGCAGTTCCTGTGGTGCGGATGACTTCGAATGGTCCCTCTCGTCGGGCGTCATGCCACTTCCTCCGGTAGATCTTGACAAACACTTTGTCGCCTGGTTGAATGCCATCTTTCCGCTCCTTCAAGTCCTCTCTCTGTGCCTGTTTCTGGGCGACATAAACAGATATGTTTCTCAAACAAACCATGCATCTTCCTATGACATGGTCAATTCTTTCCCACAAATGTGGAGCCCAAAATCCATATTCATTTGTGATCTTCCTTCTCACTTCCCCCCTTGCTACATGGGCTGGCTCCCTTGGCAAGCCAGTGTAGCACCTTCAATTTATGCTCTTGGTTCAGATAATCATCTCTGTTTATCTTCATAGCCGCTCCTTGTGGTCCCAAAATGATGCAGCCGGAACTGAGTTGAGTTTGTTCAGGTTGGTGTTTTAGCCAATCGTCTGGGTCAGATTTGGTGGCATCCTTCGAGTACTGAAGCGTACAGTGTGATGGATATTCAGGTGGTTTAGCACCAGGGATGTTTGCAGAAATGAACTTCTCCCACAGCTTTGCTGGTTCCAAGAGGTCTTGGCTAAGGTCCCCTAGCCAATATACCATAGCCGCGTCTTCTTCTTCCATCATGGATAACTGATGATATTCAGAAGGTACTTCTACCTGACAGCCTTCAGGTGTGCATTTCACTGTACAGTTCAATTGACATAGTGCATCTCTTCCAAGAAGTCCAATAGGGGTGTTTTTTGACACAAGAATAGGTAAAATAGCTCTTTGATTCTTGTATCGGAGTTCCACCGGTTTTGTGGTGGGTATCAGCTGTTTTATTCCCTCAAATCCGACTGTCCTTATATGTTTTCCAGACATAGGGAGGTGTGTGGGACGTAGGGACGCACATACTGGATTGTTAACCTTCACACAGATGGTAGGTTCCTCTTCCGGCCTATACACCACCAGCTGACACCCCCCTTTCGGATTCTCCGGGCACCCCTATAACCCTTCCGGGCCCCTATATGGGTTCACCGGTCCCTGGGGTGGCTTTCGCTGCCACTGCGACTCTTGGGGCTGGCCTCTGCTGCCACTGCTGTCTTTGGGGTGGCATCTGATGCCACTGCGGTTCTTGGGTTGGCCGCTTTCTGTACCCTCTTTTATTTCTTTCTCCATCTATCCTGTCTTTGTAGGGGCAATTGCGAAACCCGTGCCCAACCTGTCCACATAGAAAACATTTCATATTTGGATGTAGCTTTGGATTGTACCCTTGTTGTCCAATGTTTCCTATTCCTCCTTGCCCCCCATCTTGTGGTTGTCCAGAGTTGGGCTGTAGGTAAGGGGGCAGAGGAGCAGCCTGTCTTGGGGGTGGCTGTATTTTTTGCGGTTGAGGTGGATTCTGCAGAACTGCAGCCTCTTTCATTAATTGAATTTGGTTTACTTCCCTGATTGTCTCCTGATCTTGTTCCTTCAGAGTATGTTGCTTTTTGCGATACAGTTCCACCTGATGTGCTATGTGGTCCATGTAGACATTCTTGGTCATGTTTCTCAGTCCCACTACTTCTGCCAGTTTGCTTCTGACTGACAAGGGCAGTCCCTGCTGGATCTTTTCTCTCATAATAGATTGCTCCAGGAAGTTTATGTCCGCATCTTCCCTGTGATATCTCTCCACCGTTGATGTGCGCGGTTCACATAGGCTCTAGGGTTCTCAGCTTCTCTCATTGGTTCAATGTCAATATTGTCTGGATGAACATTGGTAGGATCTGCGTCTCTCAAAGCTTTCCACACGCGTCCTCTGTTTGCCGCAAAGAGCTCTGGGTCGTATATTGCTGTGTCGACAAATCTTTGGAGCCCAACTGAAACCAGGATTTCTTCCATTGTAGACACACCCATCAGAGTTGCCAAAAGTTTTTTGATGTCTCCCATGCCAAGCTGTGTCCCTATAAGGGCCTCATCCATTTTTGAAGTCCATGGGTGTCCTCCCTCCTGGATTACGGGCAATTTTTCCATTATTTTGATGTCCGTATTTGCCCATGGTTTGTATTCCAAATTCTGCCCTCTAACCAACACTGGGCAGCTTTTCGGTGTTCTGCGCTTTGATTTCTTTCGTTCCCCTCGCTGTTCTTCTTGGATGTTAAAGAGTTTTTCCTTAATCCCTTCCTCCTGTCGGCAAAGGCCCTTCGTCCTTTTCACTAAGGAGCGCAGCTGTCTTTTGGCCAAACTTATTTCAGCTCCTAATTTTCCCTTTGATGCACCGATAGATCTCAATTCTTTGGTAATTCTGGTAACTTCTTCGTCCATCTCGTCTATCATTTCTGAGACTGTAGAGGAACCTCCAGCTTCTGATCCGTCGGTATCCTCTCCACTGTCTTCTTCACTGCTACTTGAATCGCTTTCAGTCTCATCTTTGCAGCTGACTTTTCTCCCTTCTCTTTCAGCTTTCGCCATCAACTTTCTGATCTGTAGGTCATACCCTCCAGCGCACTGGTCTTCGTCACTAGAGCTCTGTCCATGGCCTGTTGACCTTTCCTTCTCTCCATGTTCTTTCCTCGTCTTCCTCGATGATGTTGTTGCAAGGTTGACGGTTCTCTGGTTTGGGGCTGATGACCTCTGTTTCTTACTTTTACGATCTGGTTGAAGTTGGTCAGAGTTTGGGATTGGCATTTGTGGATACAGACTAGCGAGCATGTCTTTTTCCTCGTATGGTGGTGGAGTCACCGGAGACATGTGTGAAAAAGGGGTGTTCATTTTGTCCGTAAGTTTCTCCGCTCCATAGTTCCTATCCGGGGCTTTCTCTCTTCTGTTTTGTGCAGCTTTTAGCCTCTTCTGTCCTTCCCTCTCGAATAGTTCTAAAACTGCTCTTTCGTAATCTCTAGACCTATCCATCAAATGAGTCGGCAAAACAATACACCAATCAAAACAAATCAAATGAATGTATGAATCAAATAAAACAAAAACAATCAACGAATCAAATGAATGAATGAATGAAATAAAACAACATCAATCATCAAATCAAATTAATCAATGAATGTATGAATCAAATAAAACAACTTCCAGTAATCAAAAACTCAAATTAATCAATGAATGAATTATCAAATAAAACAAAATCAATCAACAAATCAAATTAATCAATGAATGAATGAATCAAATAAAACAAAAACAATCAACGAATCAAATTAATCAATGAATGAATGAATCAAAATAAAACAACTCCCAGTAATCAACAACTCAAATTAATCAATGAATGAATTATCAAATAAAACAAAATCAATCAACGAATCAAATTAATCAATGAATGAATGAATCAAATAAAACAACTTCCAGTAATCAACAACTCAAATTAATCAATGAATGAATGAATCAAATAAAACAAAAACAATCAACAACTCATTTCAATCAATGAATGAATTATCAAATAAAACAAAATCAATCAACAAATCAAATTAATCAATGAATGAATGAATCAAATAAAACAAAAACAATCAACGAATCAAATTAATCAATGAATGAATGAATCAAAATAAAACAAAATCAATCAACGAACTAGGGATTGCAACCCCTTTATTGCTGTATAACAGCTCAACTGTTTCTTATATGTTTCAGTATATCAATAGGTATGTGTGTATCAGGCTCAGCTTAAACCTGTGTGTGTGCGTGTGTGCGTGTGTGCGTGTGTGCGTGTGTGCGTGTGTGCGAGAGAGAGAGAGAGAGAGAGAGAGAGAGAGAGAGAGAGAGAGAGAGAGAGAGAGAGAGAGAGAGAGAGAGAGAGAGAGAGAGAGAGAGAGAGAGAGAGAGAGAGAGAGAGAGAGAGAGAGAGAGAGAGAGAGAGAGGGTGAGAGGGTGAGAGGGTGAGAGAGTGAGAGAGGGGGAGGGTGAGAGAGGGGGTTTAACTGAGTATGGTTCTGACCTCAGATCCCTACTGGCCGTCCAAGGAATTGGTGCTTTGGCCTCGTTTCCTTGAATCTCACTAAAATAAAATATAAACAGTTATTTTCTTATTGAAGTCTGTATGAATGACCCAGCCTAAATGAATGAGCCATATCAATCCTACAGTCATACAGACTAGTGATGTTTATAGGGAAACGATTATAGGTGGCCCAGAAAACTGAGCCACACTTTGTAAAAAAGAAGAAGGATTAATAGCCTACATTCAGCCTAAAGCGCGCTGAAAACTAGATTTAAGTTATTAAACTTCTGAAAACTAAACCAAGAAGGTGAGCTCTACCTCTGGTTTAGTAGAGTAGGTTATTTCCTCGCATCACGTGGAAACAACCCATATGTTTCATACAAACAACAGAACAAAGGAGAGACCATGCTTCTCTCTTCATTTGCATACGAACAGACTAAAGGAGAGACCATGCTTCTCTCTTCATTTGCATCCTAACAACCTCGTCATCGGGTTGGATTTACATTGCGACTCAATGGCGACTCAAACTCTTGTAGTACTTACCCTGTACCTGTGGTACCTGTAGTACCACAAAGAACCACGAGGTCCACAAAGGGCTACGTATGCTAACAAGGCCTGCAATATCACAAAGAACCACCACCTGGTTCATGAAATAACCACGAGGTCCACAAAGGGCCACGCATGCCAACAAGGCCTACAATATCACGAAGAACCACTTCTACCATGAAATAACCACGAGGTCCACAAAGGGCCACGCATGCCAACAAGGCCTACAATATCACGAAGAACCACTTCTACCATGAAATAACCACGAGGTCCACAAAGGGCCCCGCATGCCAACAAGGCCTACAATATCACGAAGAACCACTTCTACCATGAAATAACCACGAGGTCCACAAAGGGCCCCAATTTACCACGTATGCCACCAAGGCCTACAATATCACAAAAAACCACCACATGTGTACCATATACCATGTGTTCTTTAGTATCCTCCAAAGCCAATTTTACATAACATTTAATCACCAGTTTACACCCCCTTGGTTAAACTGACCAACACATTTACATTTACATTACATAAAACACAACTCCTAGTGGACTTTATTGCCACTTCTTCGCCCGTTACTCTGTACCTGAAATACCCCCCCATAATCCCTATGGATCCCCGAAAATAACAAGCGTCCTTGCGAAACTCCTTCTTCTCTTTCCACTTTGAATCAATACGTTTTCAAAGCTACATAATCACTTTAACTCATCATTCGATTAAAGTGAGCGGCGTTTCTTCCATGAAAGCCTGGTTTTAGGTACTCGTAACCTGGTGTCTTATCTTAAGTCCTAGGATAGGTTTGTCTCATTCGAATCCACATCATTGATATGAAGACGGATTACCTGAGCCCAAGTAGTGGTTTCCCGCTACCTCTTCACTTTAACCAATCTGATAAGATTCTGGTTACCAGCTACTACGCGTTTCCTATGGGCATTAGGTATATTTGTATTTTAGCAAAAGGAAAAATACCAAACTACCTGGCCCCTCTGGGCTTAGTAGGAAAGGGGTCTGTTCTAGTGGTATTTCCACTCGACGAACGTTTTACGTATTACTTCTTCAATACGGTTTTTAATAGTGATGTTACTTTACCACTTTTAAATTTAGCGGACATGTAAAGTATTCTATTCCATCCAATAGACCCAAAGGTCTTTTTCGATTTGGTCAACCGTTAACCATAGCCTTAATCATAGTCAATATAAGCAGACACACTTAAGCGCTCTGAGGAAGATGTTTAGAGCTTACCTCAAACCCAGCATGCGCGTACCGGTGCCCACGTGCGCTCGCTTCACCGACAGCTGCTGGTCAACAATCGTTTTAACCAAATCCTGTTCGTGACGCCAATATGTAGTATAATTTCTACTTGGTGGAATAAGAATCTTCTCAGAGGTCCGGATACTAAGTTCAAGATGTTTATTGAACAAAGCATCAAATGAAAGCATCTGCTGCAGCGAGATGGAGCCTGCCGTGCCAATTCGCAGAACTGGCGACGCGCTCCTTTACCAAACTTTATATAGACAATAGTATCACAAAACATCCACTACTCCTAGTGGTCAAAGTAACAAACATCAACTTAATACTATTGGTCTGAGAGGTACAACCAGCGCTCTGGTTGGTCACGGTGTCTTCATTGTCACATACAAGTTTACGACTCAAACCCCCAAGGGGGGTCGCATTCCTGGCTGGTCGCATCTCCGGCAACCCCAGGGGGTCGCCTTCCTGGCAACGCCTTTTGGTCACTTCAATACACATGGCCCTTACAATGCATACAGTATCACAGATAATGCATACAGTATCACAGATAGTGTTTTAGTTGTATACTTAGTGTATAAAAATACACTACACTCTAAAGGCGTATGTTGTACATTGCAAACTCCACCGCAATGAACCTCGTTGTATTTTCAAGTGTGTTGGAATTGATTGTAAGCAGGCGTTTTTGGTGAGCAAAAGGAGAACCTGTTCCATTTCGTCGAGGATACATGCCTGGCCCAAGAGGTTCAGATGGAGAAGTTGCCGGCAACACCCTGCATTATTGTGTGTGGTAAGTAAACAAACACTGAAAGTGCAACCAAACCCTCTAGAATAAATCTACTAGTGTACTGAAATACAATTGTACTACTGGCTTACTTAGTTCCAGGTTATGTTGCAGCCCATATAACGATACTGACCATTACTTTACCTGATACCAAGGTCAGCCAATAGCAGAATTCAAGGCAGCAGTATGGTTTTAACCAACTCCGTTATCAGTTTTGGTGGTTTTTTGATGGCCCTTGTTGAATGTAATAAGTAATGAGTATGTTTAGTCAATGGCTGACATTGATGCCTTTGTTATGGAAGTTTGTTTGTTTTGTTTTTTGTATTCTTAAATTGTTCAGGGTCCTCCTGCTTTGCTGCTGGGACGTTCATGTTGAGCATCGACCAAGAGGTTGTCAACGACCACGTCACTTCCTTCACGTCTGCCTTCTGCCTGATGTTGGGGAGTTACTACTGCTTCAACATTCACTACCAGTGGAACTACGTTCAACACTTGAGTTCCTCCAAAGGTACAATTTCTTTGTTGTTATAGTATTTAACAATACAAGTTTTTATTTCAGCCCTCAATTGTTTTTTGTGAATTTATATATGTATTTTTCATGAAGGTGTTTCTTCTCAATAAATCCTGAGAGAGGAACCAAAGTCGAGTGGAAGAAAAACAAGAAAGTACTCCCAGTCTATCCCAGAGTCCTCACTCGGATTGCAGACCTTGCAGACCATGAGTGGATATAGACCCTACTAACCCGAACCCTTTAGACAATGTGTTAAGGTGTACTGTACTGCAGATATTTGTTCAATTTCTATCATAGTGAAAGTTCTGAAGTTCTGAAATGTAAACTTTTCCTTGGAAAAGTGTATAGTTTGTGTATGGTGTATAGTTTGTAAAGTCACAGTACATGTTCAGCTTTACTGAGTGAGGTCAATCGTTTTGTGCTGCAAACAAGTTCAGTTCATAAAGCTTTTCTTTATTTTAAAATGTGAGATGGGACATTTTTTTGTGGCTGCTAGGTACAATGAGCAATTTAAAAACATAAATTTGCGCTCAGAAAACTTGTTAAGTTTAGAATAGATTAGATTTACCTTCATTGTCATTGCAGAGTACAGGTACAAATCCGATTAAATGCAGTAGCATGTAACCAGAAGTGCAAATATAGATAAATGCAGGAGTGTAGGTTATACAGCACAATAATGCTATACAATATGTACTAGTGATGGACAGTGGAGAGTTACAATATGCAAAAGAGTGCAAATGTAGGGTTGTCTAGAGTATGAACAGCATATGTGCATTTGGTAAGTATGTAGAGTATAACATATGTATGGGTTGGTTATTTGTACTATTACAATATTGAACAGTGTAGGTGGTTCAGTCTATCATTTGTTTTAGAAGAAATGATTATGAAAATACTCAAGTCTGGCAGAAGTTTCCTCTGAGGGCATCATTAAAGAACTGAGCTGGTAAGTTGGCTGCATATTTAAAAATATATACATCAGATTTTTATTCTGCGTCTCAAGTATTGTTTCCCTTCCAATAGGCCAAGCCAAACGATTCTTCTTGACATTACCTTTCCAGGTAAGAGATACAAGTCTAGAGAGAGTAAATTATTGTTTTTGTTTATTTTACAATTTAATCTTTGACTTTCTTTTCTCACTTGTTAGGGCATTGACAGGGCTGCACCATCATTAGGGCTGGTCCCAGTCAAACTACCAAGTTCCACTCAGCGTTCTCCTGCTGCTGGAAGTTCTCCCTGATCCTTCAATGTGGACCTGTTTCTACATTCAGTCAGGACATTTATGGTGAGTGATTCCACACAAACAGGTTTTCTATCATGCACGCTTTCAGTAAATATTGACTTTAGTATAGTGGTATATACTGTGCTCTTTAGAAATGTGTCTACCAGTAGAGATTAAGTAATACTGAGTGTTGGGGGGATGTTACCGTCAGTTACTATAGTGAAAATGTAAATAGGTTATTGAGAGTCCCTTCATTTATAAACCATTTTCTAATTGAATTACCAGAAAAATCAGTATACTAAGATGTGCTGCATATTGTTACAGTCCATAGTTATAAAAATATTGTGATCTAAAGGTTTTGCAATATAATATATCCCACCACTACTTAAGTGTACATGAAACGACTTTTGATCCTGTGATTTTTCTCTCTGCTCTCTCCCTGATGCTGGTGTTAGGTCCTGGGTTCCCCATCTCTCCCTGATGCTGGTGTTAGGTCCTGGGTTCCCCATCTCTCCCTGATGCTGGTGTTAGGTCCTGGGTTCCCCATCTCTCCCTGATGCTGGTGTTAGGTCCTGGGTTCCCCATCTCTCCCTGATGCTGGTGTTAGGCCTGGGTTCCCCATCTCTCCCTGATGCTGGTGTTAGGTCCTGGGTTCCCCATCTCTCCCTGATGCTGGTGTTGGGTCCTGGGTTCCCCATCTCTCCCTGATGCTGGTGTTAGGTCCTGGGTTCCCCATCTCTCCCTGATGCTGGCGTTAGGTCCTGGGTTCCCCATCCATTCCACCTGGTGGGAACCTCCATGTCCACATGCTGCTCCCTTGCCTCAACAGCTACAGGAGGGCAACACATTGGAAACCCCTTGACTGCTGATCTGTTTAATGGACTATTAAAAACTTTGGACTTCTGTCTGACTATGGTCCATAGTCAGACAGAAGTCCAAAGTGACTGTTTATGAGAGGATTTTACGTATTAGAAGTTAAATCATTGCATTATACTGTTAATTTCACAATAAAACCACATTTCATGGCAAAACCTTTTTTTGTACTGCTTTTGTAAGGGAATTTATATAGGAAAAAGTAGAATTGTATTTTGCAGACTGATTATTTTACAGTAAAGCACTGTCATATTTCATGGAACAACCTTTATTTGTACGGCATATTATGGGAATTTATACGGGGAAAAGTAGTATTTTATATTACAGACTGTTAACTGCACAGTGAAACACAGTCAAATATAATGGCCAAAACTTTATTTAGACGGTATTCATACAGTATTTTCATGTTCATTTTACGGTAAAAAGGTGTTTCTTTTAGTGGTAAAAACCTGTATTTATATGGTAAAATATGGAATAAAACTCAAACATTAACCGTAAAATCAGCAGTACTGATATCCTTTTACCGTAATAGTACATAAAGTTCTACCGTATTTTTTACGGTAAAGTTCGTGCAACCACAGCTACCAGTTTTTACCGTAAAAATTACGGGTTTTTTTTTTTTACGTTCTACCGTATTTTTTACGGTAAAGTTCTGGCGTCCACAGCTGCCAGTTTTTTACCGTAAAATTAACGGTTTTTTTTTTACAGTGTACATCAATCAATCAATCACCATGCAACACGGTAATGGATGCTTTTGGTCCCAATATATTTGACAATAAATTAGAATACAAAGGACAAAACATACATCAAGCTAATAAAATTGTTCAAATAAAATGACCACATGAATAACATCAATGTAAAAGGAGGTTTGAAAAACAAAAGATATTACAACAACACCAAAGCAAAAGGGATGTTTGAATACAGTAAAACATTTTAACTTTAAAACCACCACATTAAAAACATCCACGTTATCCGGATGTTTGAAAGGATGTTCTAGGTTCTACGGTAGGCTGTAATGAAGTGAATGAAGTCTTAAAATCAAGACTGAAACTCTACCTTCATTCACTTTATTTCCATGTAGGCCGTCATTGAAAAGCTCTCACACACACACCAATAAACTGTACTATGCCAGAGTGAAGAAATGGAAGCATGTAGGAGACAGGTGAACTGGAACCTCCTCTCCCGTTCACCAAATTAAATATTTCTTTCATATGTGTTAAAGGGTTTATCTAAATTGTTTCAGCCGACTATACATCTGGAAGTGTATGTGTGTGTGTGTGTGTGTGTGTGTGTGTGTGTGTTGGACGTGCCCACTGCTTCATGTACCAGTGTTGCATGTCCTGGATGTTCAGTTTGCTAGCTGTCAGCAGCCATGCAGAGAGAAGAGGTGTGTCCTGGTCGAGCCTCTGACCCTTCCCTTTACTGCAATAAATAAAGGCAAAATTCCTTTATGTCTGCTGTTATCACTTTCCTTTCCTCTGAAACATATTTTTTAGTCTCACAAAAATTTGATTGCAGACGAGCTGAAGTCTGTGTGAATGGGGAGTTTCACTTTATTATTAAACCAAACATGTTCCTGGGGTAGGGACTCGTCTGGAAACAACCTGATTGGCGGAACAAAAACATACGTGATATGGCTGACATTGGAAAGGACAAAAAAAGGCTTTATATTTAATAAAATGTTGATTATTTGTCATGGCTTCGATCTTCCAAAAAATAAAAGCAAATTGCTACTAGTAAACTTTAGAAGAAATAAGGAGACCTGTCGGCATAAGCGACGATGCTAAGATGCGCACTGATCACAAGACTCTTCTACAGATCACCGTAGTGCTGCCCAGCGGATGGTATTGTAGCTCTAATTAAGACTCTTCTACAGCTCTATCACCGTAGTGCTGCCCAGCGGATGGTATTGAAGCTCTAATTAAGACTCTTCTTCAGCTCTATCACTGTAGTGCTGCCCAGCGGATGGTATTGTAGCTCTAATTAAGACTCTTCTACAGCTCTATCACCCTAGTGCTGCTGCAGCTGATGGTATTGTAGCTGTAATTAAGACTCTTGTACAGCTCTATCACCATATTTCTTCACAGCTGATGGTATTGGAGCTCTAATTAAGACTCTTCTACAGCTCTATCACCGTAGTGCTGCCCAGCTGATCGCATTGGAGGTCTAATTAAGACAGTTTTACAGCTCTATCACTATAGTGCTGCCCAGTGATTGCATTGGAGCTCTAATTAAGACTCTTCTACAGCTCTATCACCGTAGTGCTGCTTAGCTAATCGTATTGGAGCTCTAACTAGGACTTTTCTACAGCTCTATCGCTGTATCTCTGCACAGATGATTGTATTGGAGCTCTAATTAAGAATATCCTACAGCTCTATCAGCGTAGTGCTGCCCAGCTGATCGCATTGGAGCTCTTATTATACTGCAAATCTATAGCTTGTAGCCTGTAGTCATGGATGGGAAGGGTTGCAGTATGATGTGCTCAGGATTGCTTCGCTGCTTTTTGCAGATGATGTGGTCCTGTTTGCGTCATCAGTATGTGACCTTCAGCACTCACTGGATCGGTTTGCAGTGGAATGTGAAGCGGCTGGGATGAGGATCAGCACATCCAAATCTGAGGCCATGGTTCTTAGCAGGAAACCGGTGGATTGTCTACTCCAAGTAGGGAGGGAGTCCTTATCCCAAGTGAAGGAGTTCAAGTATCTCTGGGTCTTGTTCTCGAGTGAGGGGAGGATGGAGCGTGAGATTGACAGGAGAATAGATGCAGCGGGAGCGGGATTGGGTGCACTTTGGCGCACCGCTGTAACCAAAAGAGAGCTGAGCCAGAAGGCAAAGCTCTCGATCTACCAGTCAGTCTTCGTTCCTACCCTCACCTATGGTCATGAACAATGGGTAATGACCGAAAGGACGAGATCGCGAATACAAGCGGCCGAAATGAGTTTCCTCAGGAGGGTGGCTGGTATCTCCCTGAGGGATAGGGTGAGAAGCTCAGTCACTCGTGAGAGACTCGGAGTAGAGCCGCTGCTCCTTCGCGTAGAAAGGAGCCAGTTGAGGTGGTTCGGGCATCTAGTAAGGATGCTTCCCAGTCAGAGCTAGTCGTTGCCAGGGAGAGGGAAGTTTGGAGTCCCTTGCTGAAGCTGCTACCTCCGCGACCCGATTACAGATAAGCGGGAGAAGATGGATGGATGGATGGATGGAATATTATGCAAAACTATACAATACTATACTATACTAAACAATACTATAATGTAAACAACACTATATACTACCTATGAAATGCTATACTATATACTATAAACAAC
The DNA here is from genome assembly GCA_027704905.1 of Muraenolepis orangiensis. Taxonomy (NCBI): domain Eukaryota; kingdom Metazoa; phylum Chordata; class Actinopteri; order Gadiformes; family Muraenolepididae; genus Muraenolepis; species Muraenolepis orangiensis. The sequence goes on along the minus strand of CM051005.1, from coordinate 30,524,984 downwards.
ACTATACACTATACTATGTACTAAACTTATACTATAAACAACACTATACTAGAACACAGTGGCTAACCGTGCCTATCACAACTGGACCTTCTGTAGACCCCCCCCCCCCCCCACTTCGAACATTCGGTAGTTCGGACGTCACGTCACTTCATGCGTTATCTCATTTAGGCAGATAAAATTCTTGCAGCCAATTCCCAAGTTGACCATAGTTGTCAAAACAGTGTCCATGTAGTGAAGTAACAGACCAACTCAGACCACCACACACAGGCTGCGAGTCTGTTTTGATGTTTGATGTTGAGTGTTCAGGCTACTGTTGACTCCCTTGAGGGGAACATAGAGGCAGAGTGAGTCTAGCTCAAAGAGCTTGTTTTGACACTTCTCCTGCAAAACACATTATCCTCTATGCACTCTCACCGGCCTGAGTCTAACAATGAGGCATGTCTGGAGACACAGCGAGGTGACACACTAAAAAATGTACTAAATTAAACACTAAAGACGGTTCGATTTCACAAAACACAAATAAGACAATCAGCAAGAAACAGAATGGAATATGGGGGACACGCTCAGTGATAAGGCTCACAATGGATGTGGTTTATATATATATACTTTTTTCATATAAACTTTATATATATATGTATTATAGAGACCACCACACACACTTGAGGTTATTATAAAATACAATAGGCAGGGCCGAATGATGGACTGAAGCAGAGACCAGTGTGCAACACCCTCTCTTCTGAGTGATAGAGGCATTTGGCTCTCGTATTTAGTCTAAATGGAAGACATGAACATTATTTATTTAAGGATTATACTTGATCTAAAACGATCTCCTCTGGGATATACTCAATGTGTTCATGGTGGTATATTTGGACGACATTTAGAATTATTCTCAGTCTGAGCAGGAGCACCGGCAGCACGTTCGCTTGGTTCTTCAACGTCTCCTGGAGAACTATTCAGTTATTCGTCAAGGAGAAGTGCCTGTTTCACTCCTCGTCTGTGGATTTCCTCGGCCACATCTTGGAGAAGGGGCACACCAGAGCCGACCCCAGAAAGATCCAGGCTGTGGAGGAGTGGCCCAACCCGAAGACAGAAAGCAACTGTGCCGCTTTCTTGGGTTCGCAAATTTCTACCGGCATTTCATTCGGGGATTCAGCCGTATGGCCGCACCTCTCACGGCCCTCACTTCCACTCTCCGCTCCTTCTCCTGGTCCCTAGAGGCTGAATGGGCCTTCTCTGCCTTCACCGCAGCCCTGGTACTAGCCCATCCCGATCCTTCTCCGCAATTCAACTGTTGATAGAACTGCATACCCCTGATCACTACATGTTAAATACTTGTATACTTACCTGTATATATATATATATATATACCTATTACATTTACATTTACATTTACATTTACATTTAGGGCATTTGGCAGACGCTTTTATCCAAAGCGACTTACAAGGTGTACATTTGTTGAAGCAGACAATAGACAATAGACAATATTATTATTAATATTATTATTATTATTACAATAGCATAACACTGAGGTACGCGAACATAAAAATAGAGCAGTTCACAAGTATGCATATTAACAAGATGAATAACACAATGTGGTACTGCCAGGTCACCTGCTTAAGTAGCTGTGATAAGAGCGTGTTATCAACATTAAGGATATACACTTGCTAGAATATACAACATGCTAAGAGCTATTAATTCAGATTCAGATTCAGATTCAGATTACTTTATTAATCCCGAGGGAAATTAAGGTGCAACAGTTGACACAGGGGGAATAAATGCACACACAAAAATACTAATACCTAAGCTAAAAAACAAAACAACTAACTAAATAAAAATTGTATAAACAAAAATATAGTTAAATGAAATCTAAATGTATTGATAAATGAAGATAAATTTACAGTATTATTACAGTAATACGTAGGTATATACAATACACAACAATACGTATAGTGCAAATTGGCAGAATAATATATTAATAAATAACTCAACTGAAAAGTGACATGTGTAAAGTGAAAAGTGAATTAGAATTTGAAGTAGAATTTACAGTGCAAAGTTACAATGAGATGATTTTCAGTGCGTTGACCAAAAAATAATAATAATAAGTACGTTGGCCTCAGGTCACTGAGTCTCCACTGTCCCTCTCACGACCCGAGGTAGATGAGTTAAAGAGTCTAATGGCCACAGGAAGAAAGGACTTCCTATGGCGTTCTGTGGTGCACCTGGGTGGAATGAGTCTGTTGCTAAAGGTGCTTCTATATGAGGTCAGCACCTGATGGAGAGGGTGAGAGTTGTTGTCAAGGATGCTACGCAGCTTGCGCAGCATCCTTCTCTCAGACACCACCAACAAGGAGTCCAGCTGGACCCCCGGGACAGCGCCAGCCTTCCTGACAATCCTGCTGATCTTGTTGGCGTCTGCTGATCTCAACCTGCTTGTCAGGACTTAAGCAAGTTAGGGGTTCACAAAGGAGAAAGAGGGTTCAAGGAGAGTCCAGGTGGACTCTGAACAGGTGGGTCTTGAGTCTCTTGCGGAAGCTGGCGAGGGACTCTGCCGTCCTGACATCATTCCACCTGTGGAGCCAGAGGCGTGAAGAGCTGGGTCTTGGAAGAGCGATGCTTGGTTGTCATCAGTGAAGGTCGAACAAGTCGCCTGGCAGAAGTTGAGCGGAGCGCTCTGGCTGGGATGTAGGGCATGACCAACGCCTGGAGGTAGGCTGGGGCAGTTCCATTGACTGCCCTAAAGGTCAGCACCAGAGTCTTGAACTTGAACTATTATTATGCACATATCTCACACATACTCTATAAGTAATCTTATAACGTTTTTAAACCTAGTATTACCATGCACTGTACTGCAACATTTGCACTCTGGTTAGATGGCACATTTTTTCCACTGTACTTGTGCTGTACACTGACGATAAAATGGAATCTAATCTAATCTAATCTAATCTCTAGGGCTGCCTCCTATTAGTTGACCAAAGTTTAATCGACCAAAGAGTCATTAATCGATCAAGTTTTCATTGGCCGTTGGTTATTTATAAAAATAAAAATAATTTTGGGAACGTGAGTCAGTCACTTGTTGTCACGGAGTCAGACTAGCTGATGGTAAAAACATTTGTCGGGCGTGAAATCAAAAGTTTGGGATCATTTCGAGCTGCTGTCCTAGACCCTCGATGCAGAGGAACGGAACGACGTATACTCAACGGTGTCGGATCTGGCTCAGAGTTTATCTCCAGCAGAGAAGCTACTGCTCAGAGAGAGGACAGCAGCGGCGCAGAGGAAAGTGAGCCCGCACCAAAGAAGCAAATGGAAAAGCAGCAGGAGACATCAATGCTGATGTGTTCTGGTGAAGAGCAGCAGACAGAAGCTGAGAACAAGGAAATGAAGACTACTTGGAGGTTAATAAAAGGGACCACTGACTGACGTGGAAAATAAATGAGGAACGCTATCCTAAGCTTGCCAGAGCAGCTAAACACATCCACTCCATCCCCTCCACATCCACGCCATCGGAGCGCATATTTTCAAAAGCCGGCTTCATTGTGAGCAAGACACAGAGCTCACTTCTCCAGGACAACCTAGACAAACTTGTGTTCCTTTCTCATAATATGAGAAGACTGAGATCAGAGGGTAAAAACGTGACAGTGAGTCAGGTCAAAGTTAGTAGCCTGGCCTAATACAACACTGTATATGCCGTAGTGTTTAAGTTAAGTTTTGCGGTATATTTATTATTTTTGTTTGCATTCCGACCCCAAAAAAACCTAGAACGTTTTAATTTCATGTTGAGGCTACTTCTATGTAGGCCTGTTTATTTTTGCACTGATATTGAAATGTTTAGGTTTGCTTAAGCCTATATTTATTTATTTGTTTGTTTATATAATTTATATTTATTTTACAACAACAACAAATTGTGAGGATTGAATCCTCTTTATTGGTCACATACATGAAGACATACAGTGAAATGTGTTCTCTGCATTTAACCCATCCTAGTATTAGGAGCAGTGGGCAGCTATTCATACAGCGCCCGGGGAGCAGTTAGGGTTAGGGTCTTCCTCAAGGACACCTCGACAGTTTTTGCTAGGAGGAGCCGGGGATCGAACCAGCAACCTTCCGGTTGTGAGGCGACCGCTCTACCTCCTGAGCTATACTGCCAAATAAACAAAAAATATAGTTTAAATTTAGTTTTAACAAAAGACAGTTTTTAGCCCTACTAATCCTCTCCCAGAGGTCGGCAAAAGACGAGAAGCTCCATCACTGCGCCTATTTCCCTCGACGCTTTAGTCCTGCCGAGAGAAATTACGACATCGGTGACAGGGAACTGCTTGCGGTTCAGGCAGCACTAGGTGAGTGGCGACACTGGCTCACACTCTGACACACTCACCTACCTCCGTACAGCCAAGCAGCTGAATTCCCATCAGGCACGCTGGTCCCTGTTCTTCAGCCGTTTCAAATTCACCCTCAGCTTTCACCCGGGCTCCCATAATACCAAGGCTGACGCCGTGTCCCGTCTCTTCCCTGAGAGGGCCAGCCCGGTATCCGAGCACACCATCCTGCCTCCAGCCCGAGTGATTGGTATGGTCATCTGGGAGAATGAGACGGTGGTGAGGACAGCCCAGCATGACGAGCCCGATCCGGGTGGGGGTCCCCCTGGTTGGCTGTTTGTGCCACTCCAACAGACTGGTGGGACACCCTGGCTCAACCCGGACCCTCTCCTACCTCCGCTGTTGGTTCTGGTGGTCCGTCTCCATGGAGACGGACACTGGTGAGTTTGTGGCCGTTTGTCCTGTCTGCGCTCTCAGTAAATCCTCCCATCGTCCCCCTGCAGGTCTCCTGCGACCTCTCCCCATCCCTAGGTGTCCCTGGTCCAACATCTCCTTCGACTTCGTCACCGGTCTTCCCATGTCCCACAGTAATTCCGCTATTCTCACCATTGTGGACCGTTTTTCCAAGGCGGCCCACTATGTCACTTCCCAAGCTCCCCATCTCTGCAGATCTCCTTGTGACTCACGTTGTCCGCTTCCATGGTATCCCTCAGGACATTGTGTCAGACCGTGGTCCCCAGTTTACTTCCAAGGTGTGGCAGGCCTTCTGTAGGGGAATTGACCAACGGCCAGACAGAGAGAGCCAACCAGTCCCTAGAGGCCTCTCTCAGATGCCTAATGACCAGCAACCCTGCATCATGGAGATAGGTCCTGCCCTGGGTGGAGTACTCTAACAACTCCATGACCAACACTGCCACGGGTATGTCGCCGTTTGAGTGCTCCCTCGGTTATCAACCCCCCATGTTTCCCCAGCAAGAGTTGGAGAGGGCTGTTCCCTCCACCAGCGCTCACCTCCGCCGATGTCACCGGATTTGGAGGTCTGCACGAGCTGCTCTCCTGAGAGCCACCCAACGGGCTCAGTGGGGAGCAAAACGGCAACGGAGGTCATCCCCTGCCTACCATCCGGGTCAGAGGGTTTGGCTGCTGGCTCGGGACCAACACCATTGTGCGTGTCCTCAACCCCTCTGCACTATGTCTCGACCTTCACCCTTCCATGAATGTTCAAGATACAAGATATAATACAAGATATGTTATTGGCCAATTGCAACAGGTAAATTGGAATGCTTACTCCCCATTCCCTCCCGCAGTATACATCTCCAAAACAATACCATAAAAATATAAATAATAAATAAATGATGTTTTTTTGTTTTTTTACAATAAAAGCATTTAAAGTGCCAGTAGTGCAGCAGCATCATGAATACAGTGCAGTAACTGTGATGAGTACAGAAAGTTCAGCAAAGTATGCAAGTTTAATGAAAATGACAATGTTATGAAAGTGAAAGTGGCAGCATTCCTAGCAGTTCAGTAGGCGCACTGCCTGTGGATCAAATATATCATTAAACCTGGTGTACGGATGCTGCACAACTGGCAACCAGATGGTAGGGGGGAAAATGGTGCCCAGGGTGGTTGCAGTCCTTTATGATGGACATGGCCTTCTTCCGACATCTGGTCCTACAGATCTCCTCAATGCATGGAAGTGCACCACACCCGATGATCTTCTCTGCAGTCCTCACCACCCTCTGGGTGGCTTTTTTGTCCTGTACAGTGGTGTTCATCCTGTGTTCCACGTTTCCCTATTGAAACTGAGGGTGTCAGCACCCTGTCTTCTTCCGCCCCAGCCCCTGCACCTCCCCTTGTCCTCACAGATAGCGACCCGGTCTGGACGGTTCAGGAGCTCCTGGCAGTCTGCCAACGAGATTCCAGTGGACTGGGAGGGATGGACTGGGAGGGATACGGTCCGGAGGATTGCAGTTTGGTCCCTCCTTCCTAGCTGGCCGACCCCTCCCTGTGCACAGACTTTTACCAGGCCTGGTGTCACCCCTAGGGAGGGGGGTACTTTTGTGATTCCAGCATCACACCACTCTCCTTTCACGCCATGCTTTCTGCCTCCCCCTCTTGTCCACCTGGGGTTAATACACCCAGAAGAACACTCTGTCACAGAAGACCGTAGTCACGTCAGCACACCTGTTCCCTTTTCCCAATCAAGCTCCCTATTTAGACTCAGCTCCCCTGTCACTCGTTGCCAGAACTTTCCCGCTGTTACAACCTGGGACTCTCAATTCCTCCATGATTACGTGTGTAGACCCTCTTTTGCAATCTCCCGTGTACTTCCCCATTGGACTATTTTGCTTGTTTGTTTCTTTTGTTGGATTTTTCGACTTTGATTTCTACCCTGGATATTTTTGTGTTTGTTTTGGACTTCAGCCTTTTCCCCACAGCACATTATTACAACACACCCTGTTTGGATTTGCATTTTGCATTCATGTGGCGGGGCGGGGGACTTAAACAAAGGGAACCTGAAGAAGGTTCTCCTTATACTTGTGTAAACTGTGAAGTGACAATAAACTTAACTTGAACTTGAAATTTAACTTAAGTTGCTTTACACATTGTATTATTACTTCCGTAATTTACACATACATAGTTGATTGTTCACATCTCATATCTGTTTATTCATTGGAGCAATATCCAATAAAGACGCCTTCAGGTTATTGAACCGACTCCGATGTGTATAATGACTACAGGTCATACCAAATCTCCATGGAGGATAGACAGTCTGCTTTCTGCAGTTTATGCCACAGAGCATTCCCAGACACATCATTCTTCCCACTGTAATGTGCACATTAAACACTTCATAACACTTCCGTCATGCGATAAAGTGGAGAATGTTACCATGTCCACAGCGGTAGAGACAGCTGAATGAATGGGTGGCCGCTGTCCCAGCATCTGCACATTTTCTCTGCAACTCTGAAGGCACAAGTAGAAGTTAACTTGAAGATCTGTCTGCCTTCAGGTTGCTTCTAGTGCTCATGCATGGGTCCACGCTGTCCAGGTTGTGTGCATGATCAGAGGATATATTTTGAGTGCATTTATGTTTGCAATAAATCATACTTCATAACTTTCAATTTTGTACATAACATTAGTTTAACATTTTATAATAGTTTGCATTGGCTATTTAACATGGCGTGCTTCACTGAGATTAAGAGATATGATGATGAAAGTGTAGTAGTAGGCTGCTCCAATGCAAACAGCAAATGACATTAATATAAAAAGATTAATCATTAATGTACATATTGTTTAACAAATGGGACAGACTGACCCTTTTTGCACTGCTGCTACTGAAATAGTGGTTTAAACAATGGCCATACTGATTGATTTATCTCAGGGGGAGCTAAATCATTCTCCAGCTAAACCATTCTTCTTTACAGATTCTGTGATATTTGAGACTGATGGATAAAAAAAAAGGCCACGATTCCATGATATCCTGAAATCGGTCTCTGTCTCTGCGTTCAGAGCCTGGTAAACTTGTAATCCATCACAGACTGGAGGGAAGCTGGTCGCTGACCTTGGTGCATAACATTGGCACAATTTAGGGGGGGCTGTTGCCCTCCACATTTTTAATTATCCAGTTCCCCGCCAATCTTTTACCAGTATTACACTTACACGATAGCTCTTGGTTTACCAAGCATGTGACTTAAAATGGTAATGGATGCTTTTATAAAGCGCTTTTATCAAAAGCGCTTTACAAGTCATGCCTCACATTCACCCATTCATACACCGACGGCCATGCAACGGCCATGCAAGGAGACAGCCAGCACGTCAGGAGCAGTTAGGGTTAGGGTGTCTTGCTCAAGGACACCTCGACAGTTTTTGCTAGGAGGAGCCGGGATCTAACCAGCGACCTTTCGGTTGTGAGGCTCTACCTCCTGAGCTATACTGCCGCCACTTAAACACATTACTTCAAAAAGTAAAATAATAATGAATCATAATAAAAAAATCATACATTTTGATACAATATTACAATAATATATAAAATACTAAATTAAAGCAATTTTTAGGGAGGTTACGATTTGTTGTTGGTTTTGGCTTTGGTACAACTAGGTTATGGTAAAACTGGGTTATGGTAAAAGCACATTCAGTATTATGGAACAAAAGGCCTTATTTGTGACCAACTCCCGCCGTTGGTTCACTCATCCCTTACCCCTTACAATCGTCACACCAAATGTGCACCCTGGCCCATAAACAGCAGGGGTGATGTGTTCCAGAACATTTCATGAATAATTACACAGAGGAACCATTCAACGTACTCTCTAGTGCCGAGCGGTGACAATAGAGCTGGGGAATGGAATACAGATGGAGGTGGCATTTAAAGATCAACGTGGTGACAAATGAGACGTGTAAAACAGTACAGCAGGAGACTGCCACAGAGTGAGGCTACTAGATTACTAACATGGAAACACACCCTAACTGAGATCGCTAACTGGCCGGCCAGCTTTAATCCATACGGAAAATGATATGTCCACAGAGCTGGAAGTAAACATTGAATAAAGATGTGATCCCAAATCAGATTATATGTAAAACTTTAAGTGTGGGGGGGGGAAGAGATAAGGAATGCGAGACCAATGTCCAATAATTCACTTTGGATGAATCCCACTGCAAAGCCATTCTCCTGCTTGTGTGAGATAAGGCACACATGATGAGAAACGTCTGATAACCATAATAACATTCATCAGATGTCTGAAAATGAAACACACCTCAAGTCAAGTCAAGTCAAGTTTATTGTCACTTCACAGTTTTAGTATAAGTATAAAGCAGTGATGTGAAAATCTTATGTGCAATACCCGACGACGATAGATAAAAATAGAATACAAATAAAATAAAGTTAAAAAATAAAAATAAAAATGCAATTTATAAAATGCAAAATATCGGCACAGAAAAGAGCAATATGTATATATAAATCAATGTACTAAAATGCGCCCTTGTTCAGCAGCCTGATGGCCTGACTGTGGAAGCTATCTCTAAGCCTATTTGTAGGGCACTTGATACTGCGGTATCGCCTGGCTGACGGTAACAGTGAGTACAGTTCGTGGCTGGGGTGGGCAATGTCTTTATGATGCGTTTGGCCTTGGCGTTTGACCTTATTCTAACTTCCAATGTAACAGAACAATTTGACAGAGAAACTGATTTATCTGTCTATGGATATTCATATATACATATATACATATGTCAATGGGGCTCAAAGTATGCTCATGACACCAGGGGATGTTTATCAGTTCCCGACTCTAGAGTTTAGTTAAAGTTCTTGTAACTTGTATAAAGACAATTAAATAGTAAATAGTATAAAGATAATTAAAAAACTTCCCATGGTAGGAGAAAAACATTTAACAAATGGACATGACAGAAGACTGTGTCCTAAAGCTGAGAGACTGGAAGACAGAGTGTGAAATCTCTCAACACACTTTCCAGACACACGTCCCTCAGGGAAATCCGGCTACTTCAAGCATTCACACCACAGGAAACCCCACGATAGTGCTGACATCCTCCCAGTGTTAACAGAATCAAAAGCCACCATCAGGGTCTCTCTTTCTTGTGTGATGATTAATATTAGTGAGGAGTAGGACACATCAAAGAAGACAAATGAATCTCAAAAATCAACAGTGATGCTGTGATGAAATCCATCTGCCAAATCCTGCTGTTATCTGTTGTGAGAAACAATATTGATAAAGATATTTGCAAACAGCTTAGAGAGATGATAAGGGGGTTATCCACAAGCAAAACAGCTAATAAATTAGGAATTACAAAATAAAGATGAACAAGAAAGAGAGTGAATGCAAGAGACTGGAAAACAAAACATTAATAGATCATATTGTAGAAGACAAGGAAATTAAAGCAGGATGAGACAAATGATACGCCTAATGGAAGTTTAACAGCAAGTGAAACGGGGACGGTGCTGAAGAGAGTACAGCATCTCCCCAGGGAGCATAACAAATAACAAGGAATTGTCAATGTCAGCATGCAATCCAGAGGTAGCTAATGGGAATTGTGGCTGAAGCGAAATTAGAAGCTGTAGCGTTCCTGTCACCATGACTACAGTGTCACCGTTTAAAATGACACCTAGAAAGAAAAATGGGGGAAGCTATTAGAAAAATCTCCCGATGTCCAATTTCCAATTCCATATCCATATTTCCTCTCGCTCAGTGGCATAACCAGGATTGAATGCCTTTTTTGTGAAATTATATTCGGTACCCTCTATTATATTTCTACAAACCCAAAATGATTTCCTCCCTTCTGCCAACCAATTCCATAAACCATTAAACTTTTTTCCAAAAGAGAATATATATTTAAATATATATATATATATATATGTATCCTTAAAAAGTTCTGTAAAATGATGTCTAAGAATTGGAGCAATTCTTAAGCTGTCAATGTCAAATAATAATGAGAATATATCAGATCAACACGCCACTGTATGCGTCAGCCACTATGCAGGCGACTGTGTAGTGGCTTTGATTGATTGTCCGGTGCTCCTGCAAGAATTACATAATTGGAAGAAATGATTCAAACATTTGAACTGCATTGTTATATATTTGTGGTCCTCCAACTATATCCCCCTCCAGACTTTATTGTTTGAAGGTGATTTGAGTTTTTAATTCAGTGTAATTTGTGTAATATGGCATAGCCATCAGTCAGCTATTACTGAGTCAAATGCTATTTATTAGTTAGTTAGTTATGTTTAAAGTTGACTGTGCCTGCCTCTGTGTGAGGAACACTCCTGGCCCATTGTTAACCAATCAGGGCATCCTTCCCTGATTGGTTGGTGAAATGCAGCACTTGTTCAGTGGAGAAAGTAGGGAGGGAGGGGAGGCTCGTTTAGTTTGACAATCTGGCTCTCTTCCACTTCCTTCTGTTCCGCTCTCTTTTTATCAACTCTCAAATCTCATCTACCGTGTTAATGTACTATGCTGTTGGCTAAAAGGAAAATGGAGGGAAGGTTAGAACCTTGGTCGCTAGTTGGCAAAAGATAACAGCAGCACAGACAGGGAAATATTTAAAGCTGCAGACGACATGTCCGCCGATTATGATGGCTAACGGCTATACAGTCTCCTCGACAGATCGTTCTCCTGGGAAGACAGACTCATACAGTGGCATTTTGACCTTTTTAAAATGTATACTTTCTGGATGTTGGTAAAACTAGCCCACAAAAGAAGCAGGAAAAGGCTTCCTTTTTAGTAAAACATTTATTTTTAAAGAGCAACATGCAGGTTGGCACAGCCAGTTATTTCCCGTGAGGGTAAATCAATGTCATCATCTTTAAGACATAAAAACCACTAAAACAATTCTTAAAATGTACTTTCCCCTTAACCCTTGGTATTTAGATTTTCAAAAGGTAAAAGACACTATTTTGCTGAAAAGGTTTGGTTTAACTGTACAGATTAACTCTTCGGAACAGACTAATCAGAAGTCCTCATGGTGGTTGACATCACAGTGCTTATTTGCATATGTCATTAAGAAACCTGATGAACCAGCAAAACCACCAATAATCCGAAATGTCCATGTCCCTCTTACACTGTATCACCTGGCACCAGTCAGACCTGTGGGTCCTTAATCAATAAACAGGTTTACCCAGCCGCCACCACACACACACCTCCAGGAAAGCGCAAGCATGTAACATCTGCTCTGTTTACCTACAGCCACAAACTCTTAGAATGATCCGGTTTCCTCATCGCCTGTGTCCTCGGGAGGAGCCCAAAGTAGCCATGTTGAATGGCTTGTGGCAGCCTTGACTGCTACACCACATTACTAGAAAAAGGTATCAACACTAACTATAGCTAGTTGGTATATTTCAAGCTGCTAAATAGTTCAAGTATAGATAGACCTCCTTGCTAAATAGTTTTAAGCAATTTCGAAAATGCAATAATATCAATATAAAAATGAAAATGAACTGTATATTCATACTTTCTTTTGCCAAACAAAGTATACTTGTCGTCTGTGTCTTAAGTAATCATCAGTGATCTCATTGACTTCACATGCATGTGTGTTGTTTGATCCAAAGGCTGTGTCAGGAATTTATTCAATTCATAATCTTTTCTTGAACACAACAGAAAATGGGCATTTTCTCCTAGGAGGCCAAACAGCAGGTGCTCAAGTGAGGTCTATCTATGCACTTCCATGATGTCTACAGTCCCTCAGAGACGGAGAGGAGTCCCGTTGTGGGATAAACAAGATCTGAATAGTATCATTTTTCACTTCTCCTACATCCATCCTCCCCACTTCCTAATTATTCCCCACCACCATAATTACCATGGCGCCACTTTTTGATTGGCCCGTAGTCCTGTGTGGATCAAGGATGGATGATGTTCATGTTCTTAAAAGTATGACTGACTATGAATATGAATATTCCTTGGGAACTTGAATTGTAGTTTGAGTCTACGTCAGGCGTCGTCTCTGCATCACCTGTTTACTCCCAAAACACCAGCCAGTCGCTAAGCATTACTGAAAAGGTACAGGGTGCTCGTTTTTTCAACCTTAGTCATAAAACAGAGCGGTGAAGGAACACCATTTTGATGCTTGAGGCTTCTCGCAGTACATGAATAAAACATGTGGAGCCTACAGAGTTCTCTGGATGTTACTAATGGTGCTGCTGCCTCTCCATAATACGGGAGTAGAATGAGTACAGCGGTGAATCACATTGCCGATTCGTATCACATCTGAACCGCCCGTACCCACCACCTGCTTCCTGTCCGTATCGAAGGCCCCGTCGTCAATGTTAATTAATAGCTCAGGTCCCAATGACCTCAGAGGTCATGGGGAATGTTTTATTTTTTATTAATCCAAAATTATGTGATTGGGTCTCCAAGGCTCAGAGAAGTCAGAGGTGCGCTATGACTTCCCTCTCTCCACACTGTGGGGAGTTAATTCTGCTGCTCGAATTTTAACTAAAACTACGAAAGCAGACCACATTGCACTAGTGCTAAGATCACTGCACTGGCTTCCTGTTTGTCAGAGAGTTCAAAATGTCACTAGTAGTGTATTTAGTACTAAATCGGTTAAGACCAAAATACATCTCTGATCTGCTTGTGTGTTATGAGCCCACTGGAGCTCTCAGGTCCTCAGGGCCCAGCCTGCTCACTGTTCCAGGGGCTCGATCCAAGCATGAAGCAGCTTTAAGTTTGTATGCACCAAAGCTCTGGAACAAACTTCTAGAACAAGTGAGGTCTGCATCAACACTGTATTACTTTAAATCAGAACTCAAATTATTTCTGTTTGCAGTGGCTTTAATGCATGTCAATATTTGCTGTATTTTACATTTCTCCTTTTACTTATTTCTTATCAATTTCATGATTGTCTTTTTAATTATTACATGTGAAGCACTATGAATGGCCCTGTGTTTTAATAGTGCTACATTTATAAAGTTAAATTATGGTGGCAGTTTTAGAAACCCTGGTTTTCGTAAAAAAAGTTTCTATTAAATACAGAAACCAATATTGTCCTTATGAATGAACACATCCTGTTTGAAGAAAGTGAAATAAGCTACCACTTTGCTTTGATTGGTCAATAGCATGTTTTTTTATTTCAGGGCTAGGATTTACTTTCATTCAGTCTGGTGTTTTGGATGTTATATTTTAAGATATAATAGGAAAAAAGTTGAAGGAGATACAGAGCAAGAAAGGTTGCTACCTTAAAATTGTTGAATTGTTGAATTGTTGATCTTCTCATGAGTGGGAGAAAGTAAAATAAATGACAGAGAGATATGCAGGCAGATCGATTTTAGGGCACATCTAAAATCTCTGGCACGTATTTTAAACTACTATAACTAATTAACTCCCCCACAGCAATATGAGTGCTATATTATGTTATATTTATAACTGGATGGCAAAGCAAGGCAGCCTTGACTCTGGTGAACAGCTGAGATGAAGCTGAGCTACTACAGGAGATATATTCAGCTTTTAAATGTAATAATAAAAACTCATTGGTATATCGGATGGGTATCGGCAGATACCTTAGATTAGAGTTTTGTATGAACAATGGAAAAGTGATATCATGCCATCCCTACACAAGCTTTCGTACTCCAGCGTTTCTATATTATTCTATTTAAAGGTGCTGTCCTTAAGGTTTGAGTTGTAGAGAGAGAGAATGGAAAAAGAGCAAAAAATAAAACCCCCATGTGGCGGTTGAGCCATGCCCCACGCCAGGGAAGAGGCTTCTTGTGGGCTCCTAGAATACCAGGACACAGGTAGTTGTGAAGTCAACCGGTTTATTGCAGGGTTGAGAATGGCTTGCAGACAGAACAGGTGGTGAATGCTGACATGTGTGTGTGTGGTGGCTGGCTGGCTGGCTTTTGGCTGTGCAGCCTCACCACCAGCCCCAGACTCTAATCAGTCTCACTGGGACCAGGTGAGTCTGCTTCAACCAGCCACTAACTACACACACTCCACAACCCAACAAAAACACACCCTCTCTCTCTGTTCCCTAGGTTTCTCAGCCATTGAGATGTGAAAGTGTTAGTGACAGATTGACAGATTAATTCCCCGTCCAGAGGAGTGCAATACACTTTAGCCTACATTTGAAAGCAGACAAACACTTCTGTATTTACTTCTCCTAACCTTAACAGGGTTAGCCTAATTCTCCCGGAATATTCAATGGGAACTGAGCGCGGCGCTGGAGGATAGCAGACGTGTCTCTACGAGCTCCCGCAGTTTATTTAGTTTACTTAGTTTACTTTTCCCTTGTCTTTTTTTCTGACTTTTCTTTTATATTTAAGTAACTTATAGGACTGTAGCTAGTCACCATGTGTGTTATCACATATGATCGCCAAACACTCCTGGAATTACGGAACAATACAACCACAGACAACGCAACAAAGCACTGGGACTTACCTGTGGAGACCCGGCGGGACAACGGAGAGCGGGGGAGGGGAGCCAGCAGGCGTGGACCCGCAACACGGAGGTCATGCTGAAGAAGGCACACCAGCACCTCTATGCTCTGCGGTGCCTCAGAAAAAGCGGTATAGGCCAGAGGTGGCGAGTGAACTTCTACCGTGGCACCGTAGAGAGCGTCCTGACGGGTGGTGTCACGGTGTGATACAGCAACACCACTGAACAGGACAAGAAAGACATCCAGAGGGTCATGAGGACGGCAGAGAAGATCATCGGGTGTGCACTTCCATGCATTGAGGAGATCTTTAGGACCAGATGTCGGAAGAAGGCCATGTCCATCATTAAGGACTGCAACCACCCTGGGCTCCATCTCTGTTCCCCCCTACCGTCTGGTCACTGGTTGCGCAGCATCCATACAGCAAGGACTAATAGGTTTAAGGATCGTTTTATCCACAGGCAGTGACCTACTGAACTGATAGGAGTGCTGCCACTTTCACTTTCATAACATAGTTATTACCATTACACTTACATACTTTGCTGGACTTTTTGGACTCATCACAGTTACTGCACTGTACTGCACTGTATTCACGATGCTGCCGCTGGCACTGATACTGATACTGATACTGGCACTTTAAATGTTTTACATTTTTTTTGTATAAAAAAAATCTAAAAACCATGACCATGATCATTTAAGTCACTTTGCTGCTCTTTTTTTGGTTTATTTTATTGTGTATATATCATTTTTATTTTGATGGTGTTGTTTTTAAGATGTATACTGTGGAAGGTAATTCCTAAGCGTTCCTATGTACTTACAAATGGCAAATAAAAATCTTGTATCTTGTATCGATGGTCTCTCGGATCTGAGCATCGTCTCCCGGAGAGAGATGAAAACATGTCGGATTGAAGTTTGTATTGAATGTCTCTGAAATGGTCCTGGCATCTTTCATGTACATGAGGGCTAAACTACAGACGCCCAGGTCCACTTACGACCCTTCGTTCATTTTTTATTGACCCTTCCGGGTCAATAAAATATCATATTTACGCTACAGGAGGAACTAATTACATTTACACTAGCTTCATCGTGAACAAAAAGTACACATCTATGGATGATCCAATGACGTTCACTGATCCTTGGCTCTTTTTTATTTTCAACCTTGGAAAATCCGCCTAAAACAGCAGAAATCCACATATGCGTCCCACTATAAAGAAATTGTGTTACATCATGGCCTTCTATTACAAGCATCAGCTTGCTTAGCAATTCCGACATCTTCAACTAAGGTAATCATTTATACATTATAACTCTAACCCTAACCCTAACCCACTACCCCTTATCCTAACCCTTATGCTTAGAAATTATTACGTACAGCAACTAGTGTTTATGAATGGTTAACTAATGTACCCTGATTGTAAAGTGTTTTAAAAATGCTTTACCAACAGCCGCCATAGGCCTGAGGCACTTCACAGTCAATCACTATCAATCAATACTGTCTGATTGTCTCTCCAGAACATGCACTCCAACCCTGTACAGTTCCAGAGAATTGCTCAGTGTTGGGCCTAAGCCTCTAAGCACATTTAAATGCTCATGAAATGTTCTGAGAAAACTGTGATGTGTGGTCCTGGTATCCTGGGGGGTTTGGATGAGAGTGTTTGACGATAGCTTCTCAGATCCCGCTAGCTCTGCTATCTGTTAAAGAATGCTCAGGCTGATGAGGCAACCTTTTCAACTTTTTGTAGGGTTGAGGTGAAGACGTTGAGTAAGTGAAAAACACAAAAGGCCATCTGTGTAAAAGCTCCATGAACAAACAACCACATTCACACTGGGTAATGTTTTCTTCCTTCTTCCTATCATTAACTTTGCTTCATTTTTTTCCATCTGGATTCAAGCCAAGACACAGTGACGTATGCTGCTTGATAAACAGCTGCTGGCTCCGCTCACTACCGCTCTCCACAGAGGAGTAGAGAGACTTAAGGTTGGCACACTTCTCACTTTGAAGTCACGGTGGCTTAAAAAGTAATTTTTTTCAAACAGCCTCTCTTAGAGCAACCTTTTTGCCATCTCTTTATCCGCTCCCCCCGCCAGCGGTCCACCTGTCAAACCCATACGCATGTTAACACTTCAAAAGCACATTTAACGTAATATTACGGCACTGCCGAGGTGGCAGACGTTCACAGTAGTGCTGTTGCGCAGGCATTTGCTGTTAAAAGCGATTCGCTTGAAATGCGTTTGACGGCTGACGACGGTGGTCCTCTGCAGGTGGTTGGCAGCTGTGAAAGACACGCTTAAGACCCATTGTATTACAAAGTGCGGTGAGAGAAGTGTTTGAAAGGAAACTCCTCCTTAAACGCTAGCTAGTGAACATTGACATGTTTCAGATGTTCTAGAACTGCGGTGAGTATGAGGCGGTCAGCCCCTCCTACTTGTGTGTGTGTGTCGTGCGGTAGTTCTAACGCTAATGCTAATGTCTCAATTACAATGACGGGAGCCTTCACGTTTTCTTTTCTTTTGGGAAATATTTATAAATGAATCCAATTCAGAACAAGTACTTTCTTCTAGAACAAAACCCTTTGAGAACGACACTTCTTAAAAATACCATAATACATAATGCAAGGTTTCATCCTAACAGCAACAGATTAGACACATCTTGTTATAAAGACATTAATAAAATATTTACAATTGAAATATGTACACTTTGAGAAACGGGAACATCAACACCTTTTGTAGGTCACACCTTCGCTATAGTGTGCAACAATATGTACACTTTTAAACATGTAAACAACTAAAACGATGAGGTGATCTCCTCCGGCGACGCCATCTTGTTCAAACCACGGTCCCAGCTAGAAAGTTTCAGATATATTACGAAAAAAACACTAAGGTGTGGCCCCCCCCGCCCAGTTAGATGAAGTATTCCTTAGTGGTTTCACTGGGGATGTTGTGGGAGTCGGCCTGGGGGTTGAAGGGAGCCTCGGAGCTGCCCTCGGGTTTGGCTCCCTTGGCTCCCGGGTTTCCGTAGGTCTCTTTCCTTCTGTAGAGGAATACAGCCGCCACCGCCAGCCCCAACGCCGCCAAGAAGATGACCACCGCTATCACGCCTGTGAGACAAAAAAGCATGTGCAATTAGGAATGCAAAACAGAACCATGATGAAGGAGCCTTCATCTAAATCTGGAGGATGTAATCCTCTTTATTGGTCACATACATCTCTGCGTTTAACCCATCCTAGTATTAGGAGCAGTGGGTATCAGCTATTGTATATACAGCTGCCCGGGGAGCAGTGTAGGGGTCTGGTGCCTGGCTCAAGGGCACCTCAGCAGTGCCCAGGAGGGGACTTGAACCGGTGACCTTCTGGTTCCAAAGTCCCCACAGACTGAGCTACTGCTGCCCAGCATGAATCTTGTACAATACATTTCTATAGTCTGTTTGTACACTGACAAATACATGCTAAATTAAGTTAAGAAGTAAGTGAATAACACAATTTAAAAACAATAATGGCCATGACATTTGTTCTTCACACATCAAAAGATAAATGAAACTATAAATGCTTGTGTTCACTTCTCCTCAATTCTTAACAGACACAAATTGTAGGACACAAGTGGACCTCTAGGGAGGGTCCATGGTGTGTCAGTCAGTGTGCTTCAGTGGTCTTTGGGAAACAGTAAATTAGTCTAATCCAGTCAAATCAAATCTAAGAAAGGATTTGCGTTCTTTCTTCAGTTGCTAGGTTACAAAATGTTTTAACGTTATTAGGCTTAAAAAAAAAGCTTCATTGGTTAGTGACCAACTAAATGGCAGGTTGGTATTTGTTGCAATTGTTGGAATGGTGGTTAGTTCACTTTAAGAGTGGAAGATTTAAATCAGCAGGGAGAAAATGCTCAGCGTTTGTGTCCACTAATGTTGTCAATGGAACAATGATGAAACACTCTTGGGTCACTGTACCTCCAATCAAAGCCGAGTCACTCCTGGTTGAGTTGATTAAAGGTTGACCTGTAATGACTGAACCAGACTGGTCTATCGTAAGCAAGAGAGAGGATGTATACCAGTGAGAAGAAGAAGAAGAAGAAGAAGAAGAAGAAGAAGAAGAAGAAGAAGAAGAAGAAGAAGAAGAAGAAGAAGAAGAAGAAGAAGAAGAAGAAGAAGAAGAAGAAGAAGAAGAAGAAGAAGAAGAAGAAGAAGAAGAAGAAGAAGAAGAAGAAGAAGAAGAAGAAGAAGAAGAAGAAGAAGAAGAAGAAGAAGAAGAAGAAGAAGAAGAAGAAGAAGAAGAAGAAGAAGAAGAAGGAGAAGAATGGAAAAATACAAAATGAAAACACAGAATGTAAGCCAACAATAAAAAGGCAGAAAAATCAAGGACAATGAAAAAAAAAAGAGGGAACACAGACAGAAGAGAGAAGTTAAGGAAATTGAGGCCGCTTCAGAAAAAGTGTAAGAATATCCTCACTGAGGGCAGATGAGGCCCATTAAGTACCCCAGCACCATTCAAAATACCCACCAAAGGATGCTAAACGAGCACCAGGGGGATATGAAATTAAGTGAAAACTCCATTCCAGAATAATTAACTCTGCCTTATTATTTTTGTCCTTATCCCAAACAAGGCTCAAGTCAATACTTAATTGTAGTGAAGATTGAACTAGAAAGTCTTTCAAATCTCATACGTAACATCATGCAACAACACGTCTAAAGCCCACAAATCATCTAAAATACTAACAGTACTGACTATGTTAACCTCCCTCTTACCTGATAGGTGGTGGGTGTTTTCTGCAGCGTCTGCATTGGTTGGTGCCGAGGAGCCACACTTGGACTGGACCAATGGCCCGCTAATGGTGACTGGGCTGGTGTCCGGGTGGATCAGAGCGGCTTTGAGCGGACTGATGGAGTTGAACTGCACCACTGACAGACAGCCGGTGAAACCCAGCAGGGCCAGGCGAGCCAGCTCTGGATCCAACTCCTCGGACTCTGAGGAGGGGAAATTCAGAGAGAGGACGCAAAATACTCAGATTTATAGTAATGAAATTACTACTGATTAATAGCCGGCTTGTTATTCATGTAATTCCACACAATCATTTCTTGTCAAACAGCCACAGAGCAGGTTAATGTAGGGCTAAAAGAGACAGACTTATAAAAAAGGGAAATTACAACTAAGTTTATCACAAATGAGTAAACAGTGATTTCACGGCACATTGAATCTAGGAAAGGGCAACAATGATATTTAAATGCATTAGCAGACTCACAGAGCTGGAAAAGCAGTTTGGTAGCTTGGGTCAGTGATGAGTGATAAAAGAGTCAACACACACCCAAACCAAACAGCAGGGAGAGTTCTGTCTCTGGTCAAATAACGGCCATCGCAACTGTCGCTTGTTTTCAGAATCAGAATCAGAAGACTCATAATTCAGAATCAGAATCATAAGTACAACTTAAATGTCTAGCAATCCTCAAGACACTGAAAAAATTAAGCTTGACAAAATAAAAATGTTCACATAAAAACTGTATGTATATATATATATGCAGTCATAATACTGTGGAGGAGGCAGGAGTGATGTCAGAGGGACCAGGGGCTGAAGCAGGTGGGTCATAGAAGGAGGGATGGTCCTCAGACAGGCGGGGGTCATCGGTCAAACAAGGCATGCAGAGCAGGGACAGCCATCTGGCAGAGAAGATAGCGAGTGATTGGACCAATTACCAGAGCGCAGACTGTCTGTCTGTTGGCTGAAGCAAAAAGGAGGGCGTGGCCGACCAAACGGGCGGGGCACCATTTCATCCAAACCAAGTGGGGTGAGCGAGCATTGTTGGTGGCAGCTTTTTAGGCCAACTTTGTGGACTGAGAGCGTTGTCCATCATATCCATATTTTCAAGTAGTGACTCTTCCGTTACTGCACACCGTCTGTTATCAGTAAGTCACCCTTCTAGAACAAAAACAATCATTCTGTTATTTACTTTTTTAACCTTATTGATTCTGGTTTTTTCCCTGGAGGTTTATATTATCTAGCAATGATAGGACAGTGCCTAATGTATGAGATAGTCATAGACTACAGATTTGATCCATTCTGCTAAGTGAGTTGGACATAGGACACAGAAAGGACAACATATCAACTACCTTGTCCCTATCAATTAAAAAGACTCACACGCACGCACACACACACACACACACACACACACACACACACACACACACACACACACACACACACACACACACACACACACACACACACACCACACCACACACAGAGTAATGGCCGTAGATTGAGTGTTAATGATAGCGTCCAAGTGTTTGTCATCCCACAAGTACATCATCAGTACATGTCCAACAGTTTACTCTCTTCATTACAGGCTAGACCAATCATACACATCCCCATTACAATGCTAAATGTCACACACACACACACACACACACACACACACACACACACACAGACGCCTGTAATGGCTCAGCTCTTTGAGTCCACTTTGCGATATATAGCTGAGCAGAGTGTGTGTCTCTGCAAGCGAGAGTGTTTGTGTGAGAGTGTGTGTGTGTGTCTCTGCAAGTGGGGGTGTATGAGTGTGTCATTGTGTCTGTGAGAAATAACCTAGAGAGAGAGAGAGAGAGAGAGAGAGAGAGAGAGAGAGAGAGAGAGAGAGAGAGAGAGAGAGAGAGAGAGAGAGAGAGAGAGAGAGAGAGAGAGAGAGAGAGAGAGAGAGAGAGTGTGTGAGACTTTGTGAGACTGTGTGAGTGTGAGACTTTGTGTGTGTGTGTGTGTGTGTGTGTGTGTGTGTGTGTGTGTGTGTGTGTGTGTGTGTGTGTGGCGTGATACCATTTCAACATTTAATGAATACACCCCACACTAGACCAGCAATCACTGACCCAATCAAAGGCTTCTCTCTGTGCGTAATCATGTGTTATTAAATGCAGTAACCCTGGTCATCTATTGGATGCATAATCCCAAGATGAAGCTTGTGAGGCTGACGACCTCACGGTGAAGAAGCACTCATGACTTGAGTCTCTTGTGATTATGGTTGTGTCGGCTGCTGTTTGAGTGTCTGTGTATATTACACCATTGGAGGAGTTGGGTATGATGTTCCACTTGTTGTTATGATGTCATCGTTCATAAGGGGCTCCAGGTGAAACTACAGCTAGTTTCGGGTAAATGATTACAGAACCTGATTTATATGGGACAATGTGACCGGAGAAGGCGGAGCATCATAGCAACACAGCTTCTCAGTATTGAGTAAAGTCCATACAGTCACATTGTTCTTCACTCCATCAGGTATTGGACTGGGATGCCAGTGATTGGATCATTAAGTCATGTGACATGTGGGAGTGGCCTGGGGAGTTCCAATGGAGGCTGATTCAAGATTCAAGATTCAAGATTCAAGATAACTTTATTTTTCCCGAGGGAAATTAAGGTGCAACAGTTGAGACTCAACAGACTGTACAGACTGAAGAAGGTTGTCTGAGATTGAAATTAACAAACAAAATTGTCTGGTCTATTCTCTCTAAAACGGTCTAACTTTCATAACAAATGATCCAATGCACGGCTCAAAATGGACATGGTTGTGATGACACAAGATGCTGGTGTGACTGACTGAGTATCAGCCACTAATGGCACAAAAAGGGAGGAACATCAGCCGTCATCAAAGAGAAAAAGAGCCAGACTTGGCAAGAGACAATAACAAACAGACTGGATTGAGTCTGAAGAAAGAGGTTGTATTTCTGTATAGGGATCCTTTCCATAATGTTGTCAGACACACAATCTCAACTATCAGTTGGAGAGAGATGCTGCCCCATATTCACACTTCAGTTTGACTCATGTTTGACCTTAA
>CM051005.1:30459504-30499504 GCA_027704905.1 Muraenolepis orangiensis | reverse complement strand
CCATTCAGAGAGCTGCACAGAGCTATACACCACATGTTAAAACAAAGCAACTATCATTAAAAGATTATGGAAATGTCAAATACAAGACCATGACGAGAAGAACAACAAAAGAGAGACAAAATAAATAGAATCAAACACAAAATTGTACATTCCTCTATCCAAAGTCTTAACCCATGAACTAAAAGGAGAGGATCAGCCCTTTAAATCCAGCAGATGACACAAGTGACCTCAGTTTCACACAAAAGCCTGTCAGCCATATTCAGACACAATTTCATGAACCAGTTATTATTTGGGTCAAAATATTATTTTTCTGATTTTTTTTTGTTTTCATATTTAGTTTAGTTTTATATTTACTTTTCTCTTAGTAGAGCAGCATTTGAGCATCACTAAACTACTAACTATGAACTAAACTAACCAACTTACTTCCTGTCAAGTCAAAGTTACAAAGTACCATGTATAGTTTAGAGGTCTCTTATTTTAGAGAGGCCCTTCAGAGACCTGTAAAGGCAAATTTCCCTTATGCTTCTTAATTAAAACGGGACAATATGCTGCTTGCTGCAAAGCAATCATCAGTTTCATAAACCCGTTGTTCACACAGCCATTGTTTTTTTCAATTTGTCAAATGAAAGGCGATGAATAACCTGTCTACAAAAACAAGGCCCAGGCTCACAGTGCAACAGCAACATGTGTGTGTGTGTGGGGGGGTATGTGTGTGTGTGTGTGTGTGTGCGCGTGCGCGTGCGTGTGCGCGTGTATGTATGTGTGTGTGTGTGTATGTGTGTGTGTGTGTATGTGTGTGTGTGTGTGTGTGTGTGTGTGTGTGTGTGTGTGTGTGTATGTGTGTGTGTGTGTGTGTGTGTGTGTGTGTGTGTGTGTGTGTGTTACCTGCACTGACACAGCCTCCAAGTGTCTGTGTACGGTGAGTGTGTGCAGCTGTCCGTCTGCCAGGTTCCTCACTCTGCTCCTCAGCACCTCAGCATCTCTGGCCCCGCCCAGCTGGTACCGCACCTCCAGCTTGTCTTCACACACAATAACACACACCGTCCACCACTGGCACTGCACACCCGCACTGGCACTGCACTGCTACAATGCTGCACCTACTGTTACTCTACTGGTACTAGTTGTACATACTGTCACTTTACTGGTCCTTATTGTACACACTCCTACTTGATTGTACTTTTGTACTTACTTACTTTAATTGTGTCGACCAGTTTTCTTTGTGTTTAAGCTCCTCAGTCCAGCTGTTGTCTTACTTTCTAGATATTGTATGTGAATTTGTTATATTTTCTTCCTCCAAGTAATAAGTAATCACCTGTTTATTTAATACTGGCCATCTATTGTCATCTTGGCACATCAATATACACACAATATACTGTTATATCATCATACATACATGTTATCCACTGTAAATGCTATCCAATGTTAAACCATAATGATACCTACATGTTAAACCGTTATGAGACCTACATGTTAAACCGTTATGAGACCTACATGTTAAACCATTATGATACCGTTATGATACTGCTCTGATACCTACATCTACACATTCTGAGTATTCACATCCACGTGAGAACCTTTGAATGTAAAGCACTACTCATTCCACTATTGCTAAAGTTCAGGAAGTACATTCCCCTGACTGAGCGTGTCCTTGACTGGCATGATGCTCACCGCCCGTTACAAAGCAGGGGCTGCTGTCATAACAAGGGCTTCAGAATTAAGAGGATTACTGCTAATTCCCCATCAACAATAGCCCACTAAACCAAATTAAAGTTTATAATGTTAAGAGCATTACAGAGAGGACATTTGGTATGTTTGGTTAACAAAAAAACTTTTTTTTTATAAATACCTAGCTTTTAGGAAAACTTGCTTCCTCGCCTCAAAGTCAAATTATAAGGCAGTGAATACAAATGATCCATTCAACAGCTTAGTGCTAAATAATCCTCTTGAAATTGACAATTATTTAGAATTGTTTAACCTTTCAGTTCACCTTTCGTTTTTCAGCACTCGGAAGACTCAATATGAGTGTGAGCTCCTCCGATCTGATATGAATCAAGGTACAGTCAGTGTGTAATCCTGAAGGATGGATGAAGAGTTGCACTGGTCCAGCATGTGGTCTCTTCATAAATAGATTCGCCAGTTTTATTTGCACATCCAGTCACAACAAACCAGGCTACAGTGTCTTTTGTTGCCCAATTAGCTTCTCATTTAATTTTAGAAAGTTTCTGACAACCGACGGTCCAATAACAAGGGCTTTTTGCAGTCAAACAAAAGCCAAACAAACAACACTTTGTTGTGGCATTAGAAAAGTAAGACAGCACAAATTAGCCTCTGAATCTCTACTATTGTTGTTCTACCCCCCCCCCCCCCCCAGCCTGAATCAAAGTAAAAGCCTGCCTTTCAAAATAAAAGTCCCCCTCACCATGCTTGTTGATGAGCAGCGCCAGATGTTCTTTGTAGAAGGAGGAGACGTAGAGGAGGAGAGCGGGACTCTGCCGGGTCCTGAAGCTCAGAGAGATGTTTTCCCCCCGCAGCGTCACCTCGCTGTAGATGGAGGAAGACAGGGAGCTGGCGTTCCGGCTCTGCTCGTACGGCTCCCTGATGGAGTAGCGGGTTGATGTGGTCGACTTAAATATGGCCGACACCTCTGGAGAGGAAGAAAAAAAACGAAACAAAAAGGTTGTGTGTGTGAAGTGTAAGGGCAAGCTTCATCGTTTGGGTCCATCACAACTTTGATGATGGTGGAAAAAGATGAAACCATTTCGACATTCGTACATCATCCAGAGCGCTTGTGTCACAATGGCTATTCACCCTGCCTTCACTAGTAGTCAGCGTCAACCCGCATTTACATTTCTCCCACACCTGCAGCGCATGATAATTAACTGGCCTACCCCCACACACTCATACTTTGCCAGATTGTCCCGACGACACAGACACTCCAGCGTACCCGGACTGATTCCCCGTTGCCGACCCTGCCTGCCCTGGACCTGCCCGCCCTGTCTGGTTCCTGATCTACCGCCCGTCCCTGACTACGCTTCTGCCTGTCCCTGCCTGGTTCCCAATCTACCGCCTGTCCCTGACTACGCCTCCGCCTGTCCCTGTCTGGTTCATCTGCTCTGCCTGGTTCTCGATCTACCGCCTGTCCCTGACTACGCCTCTGCCTGTCCCTGCCTGGTTCGTCTACCCAGCCCCGGTTATGATCACCTGCCTGTCCCCGACTACGTCTCTGCCTGTCCCTGTCTGTGTGATATTTATCGCAATAAATACCACTATCTGCCTTTGGTGTCTGTGTGCAGCATTTGGGTCCAAACCTAACCCGTGACAATCTGGCCACGATGGACCCAGCGCACACCTCCACACCGGAGGACCGCCTCGAGAGGGCTGAGGATGCCCTCTCTCATCACAGCGGACACCTGTCGGCGCTGGCTCAGTCAATCGTGGCACTAGAGCGGAAGGTAGGGTTGCTCATCACGCAGATCCAGCAGCGTGAGGAGACCCTGACTCCGCCGGGTGCTTCAGCCGATGTCTCCACCTCCGCACCGCCCACTTCAGCGCCGGAACCCCTTCATCACCAACTGTTCCATCCTGTTCGCCCTGCAGCCGCACACCTTCGCCTCCAAGGCTGCGAGGGTGGCATTTACCGTCAACCACCTGACCGGTAGAGCGCGGTTGAGGGGAACAGCTGAGTGGGAGCGACAGACGCCGGCTTACGCGGAGCTACGGAAGGTCTTCGGAAACCGTTCCGCTGGGCCCTGACTCCTCGGGGGGACTTTCCAAATTGAGTCAGGGTACCCGCTCGGTCGTTGATTATGCCATAGACTTCTGAACCCGGGCTCATCTGAGTGACTGGAACACAGCCACGCAATGTGACATGTTTCTCACGGGTCTGGCCGACTACGTCAAGGACGAGTTGGTTCCGTTCGATTTACCCGCGTCGCTCGATGGACTCATTGAGTTAGCGTCACGGGTGGATCAACGCGTGCTGGTGCGGAGACAGGAGCGACGACAGTCGGCGGCCAGTCAGCGCCCAGCGACGCATCAGAGAGCGTCATCCGAGATGTCAAGGACACCTGTGGGACCCACACTGCGAGGAGCCGGAGCCCATGCAGGTGGGCCGCACCAGCCTCACCTCGGAGGAGTGGGAGCACCACCGCCACGGTAACTTGTGTATGTTCTGTGGGGGGTCAGGTCAGTTCGTTGCTCGATGCCCGTTAAAAGGCAGGGCTCACCAGTAATGGGGAATTTACGGGTGCGCCAAACCTCCCGACTGTTCCCCAATCAGTGACCCTTGTGCATTGCCCGACTTCGGTAAGCTGACATTCGCGACATTCATTGACTCTGGGGCCGATGTCAACATCATTGATGAGAGGCTCGCGCTGCAGTTGGGCATCGGTCACGTTCCCCTACCCCGTCCCGTTCCGGCAAATGCCCTGGATGGCCATCTCCTGGGGACCGTCCCTCCTGCCATCAGGTCTGCCTTAAGCAACCGCCGCACCCCAGTGCTCTGTTTGTTCCTCCCCTTCTCCGGACCTGGCCGGGGTACCGGTGTAATACCACGATTTTCGGGAGGTATTCAGCAAGGCCAAAGCAACGTTGTTACCTCCTCACCGCCCGTACGATTGTGCCGTTGACCTCCACCCTGGTACGTCACCCCGAAGGGCCACCTGTATTCCCTGTCCACACCAGAGAGAGAGGCCATGGAGGCCTACATCAGCGACTCCCTGGCGGCCGGAATTATCCGTCCCTCGTCTTCACCGGCTGGAGCGGGGTTCTTCTTTGTGGAGAAGAAGGACAAGTCATGAAGGCCCTGCATAGACTACAGGGGCCTTAATGACATCACAATTATGAACCATTACCCGCTCCCACTGATATCATCCGCCTTTGAGTTGCTACAGGGAGCCGTGATCTACACGAAGCTGGATCTGCGGAAAGCCTACCACTTGGTCCGGATCCGGGAGGGGGACGAGTGGAAGACGGCCTTCAAGTCAAGTCAAGTCAAGTTTATTGTCACTTCACAGTTTACACATAAAGCAGTGGTGTGAAAATCTTATGTGCAATACCCGACGACAGACAGCAGTTATAAAAATAAGATAGAAATAGATAAAAATAGAATAAAAATAGAATAGAATAAAGTTAAAAAATATAAATAAAATGCAATTTATAAAATGCAGTATATCGGCACAGAAAAAGAGTATATATATATAATATGTATATATAAATCAATGTAATAAAATATACATTGTTATATGCTATACGCCCTTGTTCAGCAGCCTGATGGCCTGACTGTGGAAGCTATCTCGGAGTCTATTTGTACGCCACTTGATACTGCGGTATCGCCTGCCTGACGGTAAAAGTGAATACAGTTCATGGCTGGGGTGGGCAATGTCTTTTATGATGCGTTTGGCCTTGGCCACGCACCGCTGGTTGTATATATCCAGGAGGGAGGGGAGCTCACCTCCAACGATATACTGGGCCGTCCGCACCACCCTTTGACATTGTATGCCTATTTCGGATTGGAGATGGAGTACAGACGACATGGAGATGGAGATGGAGATGGAGTTTAGCAGTAGCCCCCCTCACACGCTTTTTTCCTCTTGGCGGCATGATGTGCACTGTTCAATATCCAGAAGAACTGTCACGGTTACGGTGGTTGACAGGGGGCGGTTGACAGATTCTTTGCCTATCCCGCGTCACCCGCCTGTCTCGCGTTACGCCGGTCTATACGAGCTCCCCGGTAATTATAATTACCTGTCCAGTACCTGTCGCTATTCCGACCTCCCGGTACCTCCCACAGACTCCTCTCCCGTCCCGGACTACTCGCCGGTCTACTACCTGCCGGTACTCCGCGGATCGACCTCCCGGTACCCAGACCCCTGGACTGTCCCTGATCACTCTCTTGTGTTGTGTTTGCTTGAAATAAAGCTCTGTTATAGCTCCACTGGGTCTTGGTCTGCATTCTGGGTCCCACCGAACAATCCACTCGTGACAAGAACAACTGAATCCACTGTGATTTACCCGCGTTTTATACTGTTTGAACATGCAACCCACACGCCAGCAACACGCTAGTCTGTCGTTAGTCCCACTTTAGTCACAAGCTCAACACGCTCGTCTAACTTTGACTAATCGTAGTCGCGCGCCAGTGACACGTCAGCACACGCTAGTCATGCGTTAGTCACACGCTAGTCATGCATTAGTCACACGTTAGTCACACGCCAGATGTGTCCACCTCCCCTAGAACGCTCGAGTGACGGGGCCTTAAGGTTTAGGATACCAGGTCAGACTTCAGTCATCTCTAAATTAGAGCCTAGAGACTGATTTATTTTTGATAAGACAAAGAAGAGACGGTTGTTAGCAGCACAATTTTCCTCTGGTATAGTTCACTTTTCATCCATCAATCCATGGTCTATCGCTTATCCAGGTGCAGCTTTAGCAGAGGACTCAAAACTTCCCTCTCCCTGGCAACATCGATCAGCTCTGACTGGGAGAACCCGAGGCATTCCCAGGCCAGCTTGGAGATGTAGTCACCAAACCTGTAACTTGGTCTGCCTCGTGGTCTCCTCCGAGCTGGATGTGCCTGGAAAACCTCCCTTGGGAGGCAACGAGGAAGCAACCGTACTACATGCTCGAACCACCTCAACCGACTACTTTCTACACAAATGAGCAGCGGCTCTACTCCGAGTCTCTCACAAGTCACAGAGATGCCAGCCACCCTCCTGAGGAAACTCATTTTGGCCTCTTGTATTTTCGATCTCGTCCTTTCGGTCATTACCTGTATGTACCATATACCATACCTGTACCAGTATGTCGTATATAGCAGCGTTTTTGAACTGTTTCTTTTGGAAGCGTCTTTCCAATCAGTGCCTCCCTGTGAAGGAAGCAGTGAGTGATTTGCACGTTGGGGGTTTGTGCTCTGCTGATGAAACCCTTGGTGCGGCGGCACCAGTTCTGCCAACTCAGTCCAACCGCTTCACTCAACCAATCCATAATGGAAAATAAATATTAAATGACGGAGTGCATAGTGACTTGGTCATTCATGATTAGTTGTAGCTTTATATTTTTTTGACAGCAGCCTGACGAAGCCTGATGGCTCCACACGGTGCACCCTGTGGAGAAAGGCTGGTATATAGCATGTAGGAGGTATTATAAAGTATATATATAGGAGGTAGTATACAGTATATAGTATGTAGGAGATAGTATACAGTATATAGTATGTAGGAGGTAGTATACAGTATATAGTATGTAGGAGGTAGTATACAGTATATAGTATGTAGGAGGTAGTATACAGTATATAGTATGTAGGAGGTAGTATACAGTATATAGTATGTAGGAGGTAGTATACAGTATATAGTATGTAGGAGGTAGTATATAGTATATAGTATGTAGGAGGTAGTATACAGTATATAGTATGTATGAGGTAGTATACAGTATATAGTATGTAGGAGGTATTATAAAGTATATAGTATGTCGGAGGTAGTATACAGTATATAGCAGTGGTGAAGCGTCAGGGCCTTCAAGGTATTCAGAGAAGACCCTGGAACTCTCAGATGAAACAAAAAAAATCTAATTAATTGTATTAATCTAATTTAATCTAATTTAATCTAATTTAAATTAAATGAATAAATGAGAATGGTATCTGTGTTGTTATCTGTTATATTACAGTTACGTTGATTTGTTTGTCTTTCTCGGTCCATGCACTACGCATTTGAGTGGTTTTGTGTTGGAAAAACAATGCAACCAAGCAGATATTTTTCTGGGTTGCTGGGAAGAATATCCTTCAACCAAAGTATTCCCGATGACTTTGGCCCTTAGACTGAATGAGAGCGTACGTTTGGATTGACAATTTGATCATATAGTGATTTGATGCGCGTATTCTTTCAGATTTCCCCACAGCTCAATAGGGAGCTAGAAGGTCTACTGGCTGGAGCGAGGAGGGGATCTAGCATAGTGCTACATTTTTTCTACGTAGGATTTTACGTCAAAATGGCGAAGGCGAAGATGATTGGCTGTTATTTCACTACATGGACACTGCTTTGGTACACTTGGAAATTGGCTGCGACAATCTGATCTGCCTAAATGAGTAAAGGCATAAAGTGACTCCTCCGTGACGTCAGTCTGACTAGAACAACGGAATTTTCGCAGGGGTTCCCAAAGTGGGGGTCGCGGGACCCCGAGGGGGGGTCGCGAGATGATTTCAGAATCCTCTTGATGTGACCCCCGTTTATTTATTTTTTAATTTATTATTATTATTTTTTATCATTTGTATTATTATTATTATTGTTAATAATAACGTGAGTGACAAATAAAGGAATTCTGATTCCCACAGATTCACGACAGTATCATCATTGAAAAAAAGCCACACAAAATGTTGCGACATACCCCCCCCCCCCCGTTGGACTTCACGATGTTCGCGATCACAACATACCCCCCCCCCCCCCCCCCGTTGGACTTCACGATGTTCGCGATCACAACATACCCCCCCCCCCCTGGTCTACAGAAGGTCCAGTTGTGATAGACACGCTTCGCCACTGGTATATAGTATGTAGGAGGTAGTATACAGTATATAGTATGTAGTATATATTATCGGTATATAACATGGACTTGGCTTGGGAACCACAGGGTTGCCCGGTTTAAGTTCCCAAAACCCCTGGGCACTCCCG
The DNA here is from genome assembly GCA_027704905.1 of Muraenolepis orangiensis. NCBI lineage: Eukaryota > Metazoa > Chordata > Actinopteri > Gadiformes > Muraenolepididae > Muraenolepis > Muraenolepis orangiensis. Next base: position 30,490,850 of record CM051005.1, on the reverse strand, counting down.
AGGTTCCCTTGAGCAAGGCACCAGACCGCCTATACTGCTCCTTTGGCACTGTATATATAACAGCTGCCCACTGCTCCTGCTCATACTAAGTATTAAATGTAGAGATTTTTTTTTACTGTGTGTTAATAATAAAGATTTAGATTTCTATATAGTACTATATACTACTGTTTGTAGTATGTAGTATGAAGTATGTAGTATGTAGTATACAGTATACAGTATATAGTATGTAGTATATAGTAAATAGTATATAGTATGTAGTATGCAGTGTGTAGTATATCATATATATGATATAGTATGTAGTATATAGTATATAGTATGTCCTGGAAAGTATTTATATAACAGAGGTTGCTATAGGAACTACTTCCATGTCAATTGTTTATGCATGAATGACAGACAGCTGCAATCAATTATGTAGTCAAACACCATATGTGACAGCACATAATTGTATTTTGAACTGAAAACCATTTGAAAATAGAATAATATAACAATTCAATATAACAGCTTTGCCTTGCACAAGCATATTAAATACATTTTAATCATTTGGGGACTGTGCCACGCAAATGTTTCCTCAAAACAAGCTCTCCTGTTGCAGAGTGGCGGAAGATGACACCTGAAACCTGTGTTGGGAACGCTTTTGGGAAAGTCAGACCAGAATAGCAAAGGCAATTGACTTAACAAGGAACATGGAAAACATGGAAAAAAAGCTAGAGATCGGATTTGCACCGATCACCGTAGTGCTGCCCAGCTGATCGTATTAGAGCTCTAATTAAGACTCTTCTACAGCTCTATCACCGTAGTGCTGCCCAGCTAATGGTATTCGAGGTCCCTTTAGCGATCTCACTGCCAGTTTATTCATCATGTCCCCCATATGCAGCTTGTATCCCATTGCCCTTAAGGAATTGTACTTGCTCTTCCATAGTTGCTAAAAAGGGACTGATAATAAAAACCATAGCATTGTCTTCCCATTCCATTGATGAACTCAACTTTTTCCCTAGCCGGTGGGAAGACTAAAACGTCCTTAGACAAAGTGTCTGCAAAGTTTTTAAATCAAGACGGGCCACTGTAGAAATACATTCGTTACAATCCTCTTCTGAAGCCTACATCTTGCACTAACTGTGTTACCTATATGACAGAGTATACAGCATACCATGTATAGTATATAGTATATAGTGTTAGCTCTATGACATAAGACCCTGGTGTATAAGTTATAATATATAGTATATAGTATTAAGTGTAACCTCTATGACAGAAGGCCCCAGTGTATAATGTATTGTAGTATATAGTATATAGTATATAGTCCATAGTATTACCTCTATGACAGAAGGCCCCAGTGTATAATGTATTGTAGTATATAGTATATAGTATATAGTCCATAGTGTTACCTCTATGACAGAAGGCGCCAGTGTATAATGTATTGTAGTATATAGTATATAGTATATAGTCCATAGTGTTACCTCTATGACAGAAGGCCCCAGTGTATAATGTATTGTAGTATATAGTATATAGTATATAGTCCATAGTGTTACCTCTATGACAGAAGGCCCCAGTGTATAATGTATTGTAGTATATAGTATATAGTATATAGTTAATAGTGTAACCTCTATGACAGAAGGCCCCAGTGTATAATGTATTGTAGTATATAGTATATAGTATATAGTCCATAGTGTTACCTCTATGACAGAAGGCCCCAGTGTATAATGTATTGTAGTATATAGTATATAGTATATAGTCCATAGTGTTACCTCTATGACAGAAGGCCCCAGTGTATAATGTATTGTAGTATATAGTATATAGTCCATAGTGTTACCTCTATGACAGAAGGCCCCAGTGTATAATGTATGTAGTATATATATAGTATATAGTATATAGTATATAGTATATAGTATATAGTATATAGTATATAGTATATAGTATATAGTGCATAGTGTTACCTCTATGACAGAAGGCCCCAGTGTAGGCAGACAGGCCACAGTCACAGGAGAAGCCCCTGGTTCTCTCCACACAGCGGCCCTGGTTGCGGCACAGCCAGCCGTAGCTGCTGCAGTGTCCGGGGCAGCCGGGCCGGACCCCCGGGGTGATGCGGGCCCTCTCCTCCAGGTCCAGAGTCTCTCCGTTCAGCCGCAGTGTGCGGATGCAGCCCCGGAAGCCCCTCTGTCTGGACGCCGTGCCCCCTGGTGGTGAGGTCAAGAGCAGCAAGAGTGCCAGTTGTTGATGTAGTTGATAGATAGATCAGATTTAGACATGATTAGACACTGTTCAAGGCATTGTTTAAGGTATACAAAAACACATTCTTCAGACTACTTGGAGGTCAGTAATCACAGAGACAAAGGAATAGGTACAGAATGTCTCAAAGAATATGTTTTTGGACAAATATAAAACAAAAGGGGTCAAAGAGGCACACTTGTGGAATGGTTGTGACAAGGAATTAATATTGTGTAGTTCACTGCCAATTACATTTTTATTTTTTAAATATGGTGGTAAATAAATATAACTGAGGTATGATCATCAAAGTGTACTACATGTTAGGAGGTTTTGATGTGCTTCTGTTTGGTTCTGTCTTTGTACAGCCAAAACCTGCAAGATGGGGTGGTTATTAACATAAAGCTTCCGCCTGCACCTTTTCCATTTCTAAATTCTGTTGTTGTTTATGTGTTTTCCTTATTGTGTGTTAAGTATTTCTATGTGCATTCAATTTGGAAAAAAACGAAATAACTGCTGACTCTGACTCCATCAGGGTGCAGACGGTGTAGATGGATCATGTGTGGGGCAGACAATGGAGGAACAGAACCCGTAAATGTTCAGCTGGATCTGATGAGAGGGTCGGCTCGGGGACGGCTCCTCATAAAAAGGGGCCATATTCACACTGCATTAGGTTCCTGGCCTACAGCTGGAGGACGCCACCTCAGGACGACCTCCCTGCTGGATGACATTTATTTCACATCCCAGACGATATCCTGTCCCAACAGTACCCCTCGTCATCCTCCACCCCCCCGCCGTCTCCCCGCCGTTTATCTGCCTTTCTCCCATCTTCAATGGCAGATCCAGAGTCTGGCTGTGTTGGGTTTTTTTGCTTCTTTTGTACAATTTCACAGCCAGGACAATGGAAATAGCAGTGAAGCATAAATCAAAAAAGAAATTCCTTGTTTTTTTACTGTCATAGCTTATCTAAGCAAAGTGAAAGTGAAAGTGAAAGTGTTTTCATCCAGTTTTTCAGATATGAGAAAATGCATAGTGAACCTTTGTAATCTGCCTCAATAGTGATGCAGATTTCAGGGGCATTCGAATACACATAAGGGCCTTTTTACCAGCCCCACATACTGTGACAACCACTTAAGGAGTCAGTAGCCAGACGGACGGCATGATATCTTCTCTCACACACATACACACACACACTCCTAAGAACAACTTTTTTGCAGGGTACTGTGACAACCACTTAAGGAGTCAGTAGCCAGACAGACTCCATGATATCTGCTCACACACACACAAACACCCCCCCCCCACACACACACACACACACACACACACACACCTAAGAACAATTGTTTCAGACCCTCTATTCTTAGGTTCAAGCTTATATACATATATATGAAAACCCCAACCAGCCGTTTAAAAGCACAAAAGAGCCTTTCTCAGAGACATGATACCATATGAAATTGCATATGATATTTATATAAAATTTCTATAAGGCAATATAAAGAATTAACGCAGCATGTGAAACCTCTCATACAGTTGCTGGTCACAGTGGTGGGTCTGTGGAACATTCTCAAAGCCAAAAAAATGGAGCCAGAAATTAGAAAATGTGATATTTGCCGACATTTTAATTGAGTACCTACGGTATGAGAACCAGGAAGTGAGGAACACACGAGTATCGTAAAAAACCCAACCAGACTCAAAGAAGAAAATACAGACTGTTTCAAAATGCTATTTTGAAACAACAGACAGATAGACAGAGACACACACACACACACACACACACACACATACATACATACATTCATATCTTACACACATACATCATCACTCCTCTAACTCAAATGGAAGGAGTCTCTGTATGTCTATCTTCCATTTTCTCGTCAAACGCTCATCTGATCGACCTCACACTTGGGGTGTACTGCTGTAAGCAGCTATACGGGAGGCCAAGTGATCGGCTCATTTTCGATGGCCACTGCACTAGTTAATTTAAGGCCCAGAAGCTCATTTCATTACAACAACACAAACAAACACAGCACACCAATGTGAGTGACGTATTCTCATCTTTTCCTAACAGCGAGGGAAAACGGTTCCTCAGAATCGGTGTCATCTCTGTTCTCGCCACAGCACTGAAGTTATTGAATTATAAGCTGTGGTGACGGGGTGACACACGCTGAGGTACTCTTACTTTGAAGGGCACAGTGTCGTGTTTTTACATGGAGCTCAACGTGATCGGTCCTACGGTGTCAGTCCTTATTCTAAGGAACAGTAATATGATTAAATAACAGCTTGTGAGTCTGTGTAGAACAAGAGATCGCTGAACGTATCAGAAAGAATATCCCACGTCAATATATCACGCCAATAAGAACATAGAAGTCAATGGCGTTATGGATTCTTAAGCAATGATCCTTCACGCCAATATTATGTCTTATTCACTCAAGTCATGCTAGCTTCAACAAAACATCATGGTTAATCAATAAAAAAATGACTTGGCAGACTAATCTCAAAAATAAATTTTGATAATCTCAAATCGCCATGTCTCTCCACGAAGCAATGGAATATTTGGTAATAAATTCATAATAGTAATTAGTCGTAATAAGTTCTTAAAAATTGAATAGTGAGAACACATGATAAGCTACATGCTGCGCTACGATGGTTCACATTACTGTACAACTTGCTACATACCATGAGCGGGTCTCTCACTAATGTAACCCCCCTGTTTCCAGAAGCAGGTTAGGGTAATGGTTAGGGTTAGGGTAAGGGTTATGGTTTGTTTAAGCTTAAACCAGAACTCTAAGCACTGGGAAGCCAGAGCTCCCCTGGACTGTCAGGATTTCCAGTTTGAGAGTAGCTGATTTCAATCTCCAAAATCGAGTTCACTCAAATCTCTGATAGATTGAACATGAAAACCGTGTGTTTGGGAAGCTTTGAAATCTCATCATCTACAGCATCCTGACAATGTGTGCGATCAGGGGATGCCCAAGAGGTCATTGCTATTTCAGTGTTTTTATCCCATGATGTCAAGTCCGTTAATTTGCACTACGTCAAGATGGAAATGCTGGCTGACTAGTTAAAGCCATCTAGCAGGCAGGCAATGTATTATAGGCCTAATTGCTGGTCTATATTATTATCACGCAAATTAAAAGTGCATTATAAATATAATTTATTATTATTATTATTATTATTATTATTATTATTATTATTTTTATTTTGGAAGAAAGGTGAGGCTGTACTTTACTTTACAGCCTACTATAGTGACATTGAATATCCATCAATTGAAACATTAGCATTACGAAACAACATGAATAAAGTTTCTTGATCAAACTGAATCTCCGGTGGTTTTGTGCAGCGAGCCTCAGGCCACGTGGCCTGTCAAAAATAGTCTGGGTAAGCCAGATCCCGCCTCCCGCAGTCAAGCGTCCCCTACAGAGAACCATCTGCTCTCCGGTCTAACAGACGGACGAGCCATGACTTCAACCCTCTTATCACTTTTTACTAGCGTACTTTTTACCTAGTGTGTCTTTCTTAGTCGATTGTTTGCGTGTTAGTTAGATATTGTTATATTGCTGGCCAACTTATTGTACTTTTACCTGAGCACTGGTTCAGTTCTTGGAGACTTGTTAGGAAGGAAATGCACTTTAAACTTCTGTTGACGAGTTGTTCTCTTACCTACCTTTGTTGAATGCACTATTGTAAGTCGCTTTGGACAAAAGCGTCTGCTAAAAGACTAGAATGTAATGTAATGTAATGTAATGTCATCGTTCAGGAGTAGAACATAAAGCACTGCTTAAACACAGCAGACCATAAGACCATATCTGTTGTGATTCCAGCATCACACCACTCCGTCACAGAAGACCGTTGTCCCGTCAGCCCACCTGTTCCCTATTCCCAATCAAGCTCCCTATTTAGACTCCATTCCTCTGTCATTCGTTGCCAGAACTTTCCCGTTGTTACAACTTGAGACTCTTTAGCCAAGTCCTCCATGATTCTCTGTTGCACACACATAGTTGATTGTTCACACCTCATGTCAGTCTATTCATTGTAGCACTATACAATAAAGATGCCTACGGGTTTTGAACTCAGTTTCCCCTCCGACTCCGGCCAACATGGAACCCAGTAGTACAGCAGACGGGACCTAGTCGTTGATCCAGACCACGCAGCAGCAAAAGGAGTTGCGTTCCAGGAGATGGCTGCTCGGCTGGAGAACGCATTCAGTCAGAGGAACACTCGTTTGGATCGACACGAGCGAGAGGTCCAGACGCTCTCGGCTGCTCACCCTCTCCCTGCCTCCCAGCCCGCTGTCGATCCACAGCCTACCCCGTCGTTCCCTCCTACGGGAGAGATCTCTGCTCCGACCGCCCATTCCCCTTCACTTCCCCTGACGGAACCCTTGTTGGCAAGTCCTAGACCATTTGAGGGAAATTTTGTGTCTTTTTGACGCACTGTGAACTTCTTTTTTTCATCAGCCGAGTCGTTATGGTAGTGAGAGCAATAGGGTAGCTTTTATTTTGTCCCATTTGTCTGGCGGAGCACTAATGGGCCAAAGTTATTTTTTTCACAATTCAGAGCTATCCACCAACTACCGTTTATTTATTTAAGGAATTTAAGTTTGACCACACGTGATGGCCAGGAAGCCTAGACCACCAAGGCCATGGTCAACGATCTCCTCCGGGGTATGTGTTTGTGGTGGTGTATTTGGACGACATTTAGATCCTCCAGAAAGATCCAGGAGGATCTGGCCCCGACCCGAAGACAGAAAGCAAGTGCACCGCTTTCTGGCGTTTGCAAATTTCTACCGCCGTTTCATTCGGGGATTCAGCCATGTGGCCACTCCTCTAACGGCCCTCACTTCCACTCTTTGCTCCTTCTCCTGGTCCCCAAGGCTGACGCCCTGTCTCATCTCTTCACTGAGAGGACCAGCCTGGTATCAGAGGACACCATCCTGCCTCCAGCCCGGGTGATTGGTATGGTCACCTGGGAGATCGAGACGGTGGTGAGGAGAGCCCAGCGTGACAAACCTGATCCGGGTGGGGGTCCTCCTGGTCAGCTGTTCGTTCCTGAATCCGCCCGCTCCTGAGTGCTCGAGTGGGGCCACTCCAACAGACTGGTGGGATACTCTGGCTCAACCCGGACCCTCTCCTTCCTCCGCCGTTGGTCCTGGTGGCCGTCCATGGAGACGGACACTCGTGAGTTTGTGGCCGCTTTCCCTATCTGCGCTTGCAGTATATTCTCCCATCGCCCGCCTGCTGGTCTCCTGCGACCTTTTCCCATTCCTAGTCGTCCCTGGTCTAACATCTCCCTCGACTTTGTCACTGGTCTTCCCATGTCCCACGGTCATTCCGTTATCCTCACCATAGTTGACCGTTTTTCCAAGGCGGCCCACTATGTCGCACTTCCCAAGCTCCCCTCCTCTGCTGAGACCGCAGATATTCTTGTGACTCAAGTTGCCTCCATGGTATCCCTCAGGACATTGTGTCAAACCGTGGTCCCTAGTTTACTTCCAAGGTGTGGCAGGCCTTCTGTAACTAGCAACCCTGTATCATGGACCAAGGTCCTGCCCTTGGTGGAGTACTCACACAACTCCATGACCAATGCTGCCACGGGTATGTTGCTGTTTGAATACTCCCTCGGTTATCAACCCCCCATGGTTCCCCAGCAAGAGTTGGATGTGGCGTGTTCCACATATCCCTATTGAAACCTGTGTCCGTCAGCACCCTGTCTACTGCTACCCCCGCCCCAGCCCCTGCACTTCCCCTTGTCCTCACAGATGGCGACCCGGTCTGGATGGTTAAGAAGCTCCTGGCGGTTCGCTGATGAGGCAGGGGATTCCAGTACATGGTGGACTGGGAGGGCTACGATCCGGAGGATCGTAGTTGGGTCCCTCCTTCCTACCTGGCCGACCCCTCCCTGCTCACAGAGTTCTACCAGGTCCACCCTGATGCCCCTGGAAGGCAGCCTGGTGCCGCTAGGAAGGGGGGTACTGTTGTGATTCCAGCATCAAACCACTCTCCTCTCCAGCCATGCTCCTCTGCCTCCCACTTGTGTCCACCTGGTTACTACACCCAGGAGAACACTCTGTCACAGAAGACTGTAGTCACGTCAACCCACCTGTTCCCTATTCCCAATCAAGCTCCCTATTTAGACTCCGCTCCCCTGTCACTCATTGCCAGAACTTTCCCATTACAACTTGAGAGGCTTGAGACTCTCAAGCCAAGTCCTCCCCTGAAGACCCTGTTGCAATCTCCCGTGAACTCCTGGTTTGACCCGTTGGACCATTTTGCTTGTTTGTTCCTTTTTTACACCTGGATGTTTTTGTGTTAATTTGTACTCAGCAGCACATTATACAACACCCCCTGTTCGCTCTCACGCAAGTCGCTTTACACATGTTATTTGTTACTTCCGTAATTTACACACATATAGTTGATTGTTCACACCTCATGTCAGTCCATTCATTATAGAATACTATACAATAATGACGATACAATAATTAAACTTTGCCTGAGTCTTTCTCTACTACCAAGGGGTTCCGCCAGCTACAATCTTTCTATAAATCAATAGAAAGAAGGTGGGATTATAGCCGTGGGCCGAGCTATCTCGGTGCTATGTACCGAGTTTGTTCAAGGTAAGGCTTCACAGCATGAGTCGACATGGTAGCTAAACTGTGATTAGTCTAAGCTTAGTGTCAGAAATCTGAAAAATTCTGCCATTCCCTGAATTCTGACTTAACATTCCGGTTAATCTGTAAATTCAGCTTCTTGAAGCAATGCCCAGGTCTGAGCTCCATACAAAGTACATGAGTGTAGATCTCCTCATTATTATACCTATTATACCTATTATACCTATATGTATTCCAGACACTCTTGGATCCTCTAATGAGCTGTTCAGACATCGCTCACAAACTCTGTTCAGATTTACAAGCAAGCCCACGGTAAACACAATCAGCAACAAAGGTGTTGACCATATAAGGTCAAGCCAGGAAGTCATGGACACACTATTCAGCTATTCAGCGCGTGGTGGGGAAGATCCATTAATATTCACCTCTACTCTCCTGCCTCTGGCCAATCTAATCAGTGTTTGTGGTGGAGTTTCCCTGTGGACTGGCTGTTTACTGATAAGACACGACATCCATAATATTTGCTAAATGATGAAGGTGCATAGTAATAATAAGAACTGAAAGATTATTTTGATTTTGGTCCCGGCGTAAAGAGTAACAGTCTACACAGAGAGGTAATCAGAGAGAGGGAACTGAGGCTGTGGTTGAACAGAGTGTGGATTATGGAGCAGCTTCAGGGTGTCATGCTATGGATGGAAAGCACTTTGGGTGTTTTGAAAAGTGATACATAGATAATAAATCAATAAATCATTATTATTATTATTATTATTGAGAACCAGCTGATCGGTTTATGTTAAAACAAACTGCATATTGCTGCAGTATAAATATAGCCTATAGCATTGACATTAATAATCCCTGGTTTCCCTAAATATACTGTGTGTATATATATATATATATATATATATGTATATATATACATATACATATATACAGATAGAGAGAGAAAGACAGATAGAGAGGTGGATCTATAGAGAGAGAGACAGATAGAGAGAGAGAATCACAAGTAGATCACACACACACTCTCTCTTAAACACACACCCACACTCTAGCTCTCTTAAACACACACACACACACACACACACACACACACACACACACACACACACACACACACACACACACACACACACACACACACATGTGTGATGTGGATATTGAAAGAGAAAGACAAATACAAAGACAGATACAGAGGTGGCTATAGAGAGTCACAAGTAGATCAAACACTCTCTCCTTAACACACACCCACACACTCTCTTAAACACACACACACACACACACACACACACACACACACACACACACACACACACACACACACACACACTTAAACCCCTCCCCCTCACCTATGAAGAGCAGGCTATTGAGCTGCAGGTGGGCGTGGCCATCATCGGGGGCCTCTCTCGTTGCCACTGGCAACGTGTCCACGCTCAGCCACGCCTCCTTCACATTACGCTCGGCGCGCACGCTGTGCCACCGCTCGTCATTTAGGGGCCGGGGTGACCGCACTCGCACCTCCAGGGGCCCATTGCCCACATCCAAGGAGAACAGCACCTCGCTGGAGGCTGGGGGAGAGAGAGGGACCAGAACAATGGGATGAGAGAGAGAGAAGGGGACAGACATACTTACAAAGAGAGACACAGATAGAGAGACAGAGACAAAGAGATCGAGAGAGATCGAGAGAGAGAGAGAGAGAGAGAGAGAGAGAGAGAGAGAGAGAGAGAGAGAGAGAGAGAGAGAGAGAGAGAGAGAGAGAGAGAGAGAGAGAGAGAGAGAGAGAGAGAGAGAGAGAGAGATAGGAGCAGAGGATGATGTGGGAGAAAGCCACAAGGGATGAAAAATAAAATATACTATGAAATGAGTAATTTAAGACAATAAAATATTATTCGTAGAATTTTAGTATTCAAACGTCATCATTCTGGCAATGATTAGTAGATGCTCTCCCCCGTTTATTCATTTAAATTGAAATCTGGAGGATTGAATCCTCTTTATTGGTCACATACATGTACAAACATAGTGAAATTTGTTTCTCTGCAGTAAACCAATCCTAGTATTAGGAGCAGTGGGCAGCTATTGTATATACAGCGCCCGGGGAGCAGTGTAGGGTTCTGGTGCCTTGCTCAAAGATCCGGCGACCTTCCAGTTCCCAAGCCAAGTCTCAACAGACTGCCGCCCCTACTGAGCTCCTGCCACCCCTAACACGCCACTCATCAAGCGTGTGAAGCCCACCCTTAGGACAGTCAAAGTGTGGCCTGAGGGAGCAGACTCTGAGTTGCAGAACCAGTGTCTACACACAGATTGGAGTCTGTTTGCCTCCCAGTCTACCCTGGACTCCCACACCGACATTGACTCATACGCCTCCTTTACTTTACATCAACTTATATCAAAAGCATTGACATTGTCACCACCCTCAAACAGATCAGAACATTCCCCAACCAGAAGCCGCGGATGAACAGAGAGGTCCGGCTACTCCTTAGGGCACGTGACGCTGCTTTTAGGTCAGGCGATGCACAGGCCTACTGTTTAGCCAGAGCTAACCTTAACAAGGGCATCAAGCTGGCCAAGCTGAACCACAAGCTTAGGGTTGAAGACCACTTCAACAACTCTGATCCCAGACGCATGTGGCAGGGCATCCAGGCCATTACGGACTATTACCCTACAAAAACTCCCCCCCAACCACTGACTCATCCCTCCCTCCCCGGCTCCTCCTAGCAAAAACTGTCGAGGTGTCCTTGAGGAAGACACCCTAACCCTAACTGCTCCCCGGGCGCTGTATACATAGCTGCCCACTGCTCCTAATACTAGGATGGGTTAAATGCAGAAAACACATTTCACTGTATGTTTGTACATGTGATCAATAAAGAGGATTCGATCCTCCAGATTTGTTTGTTTTGACGAGCTCAACCATTTTTATGCTCACTTTGACCGGAACAACCATGACCTGCCCACAAGGGCTACTCTCCCCGCTGACTACAAACCCCTCCCCCTCTCCCCCACAGACGTGTGTGCGGCACTGAGCAGAACAAATGTGCATAAGGCAGCTGGTCCTGATTGCATCCCTGGTAGCATGCTCAGGAACTGTGCTGAGCAGCTGGCCGAGGTCCTTACTGACATTTTCAACATGTCACAAGCTCAGATAGTTGTCACAGAATGCTTTAAAACCGCCTACATTGTGCCAATGCTAAAACATTCCTTTGCAGCGAGCCTCAACGACTTTGGCCCTGTTGCACTCACCCCCATCATCATGAAGTGCTTCGAGAGGCTGGTCCTGGCTCACCTCAAATCTGGCCTCTCCCCCTCACTGGATAAACACCAATTCCAAACCAACAGACAGATTAGCCAATTTCACCTCCTCCACCCTCACCCTGAACACCGGCATTTCCCAGGGCTGTGTCCTGAGCCCTCTCCTCTACTTCCTCTTTACCCACGACTGCACTCCTGTACATGGTACAAACACCATCATCAAGTTGGCAGACAACACAACGGTGGTGGGTCTCATCAAAAACAACGATGAGGCAGCCTACAGGGAGGAGGTCCTGGTGGCGTGGTGCGCTGACAAAAACCTGGCTGTCAACACCAAGAAGACCAAGGAGCTCATCGTGGACATCAGGAACACCAGAGCTGGTGCACACGCCCCCATCCCCATTAACGGAGCAGAGGTCGAGTGTGTCTCCAGCTTCAAATTCCTGGGGGTCCACATCTCCGAGGACCTCTCTTGGTTCAACTGCACTGTTTCCGACCAGAAAGCGCTGCAGAAAACCGCCTAACGCATCGTTGGATTACCCCTCCTTGCAATAAACACTACCCACCACAAACGGTGTCTGAGGAAGGCACAAAAAATAGTGAAAGACCCCTCTCACCCCAACCATGGACTGTTTTCCCTCCTCCCCTCCGGGAGGCGCTCTAGAATCCTTTGTTCCAAGTCAAGCAGGCTTAGGAACAGCTTCTTCCCCATAGCTGTCATTTCTCTGAACTCTGTACCACGATGACAGCCCCCCCTGCTGCCGCCCCCCCTGCCCCTCACCTCTGCTCAGTATATCCTATAATAATAACACATCACCATCAATGTCTTCGACTGCCTTGCACTGTAATCATAACTACCTACCTCTACCTATAGTTAGATATAGATACCTGTATGATAGCGTGTACATTTTTACATTTGTACTGTACCTGCCGTATATTTTTTAATCTTCAACTGTTGATACAACTGCATATCCCTGCTCAGTACCTGCTGTATATACATTTCTATATATTTATCCTGTTTTTCATAATTACATACCCCTGATTATTACCTTGTTGAATACTTGTATACTTACCAGTATATATTTATATATATATATATATACATACCTTGTTGTTACATAATATTATTATGAGTATATATATATATATATATATATGGAAGCCATATTTAAAGCACTAGTCACTACTACCCAACAAGTAGCATACCACTACTTACACAGAATACAAGCAGAAAACATGGTAATATAATAAGTTTATACATAATAGACTTTCTTTTAGCCACTGTAAACTGTAAATTATATATTACCATGCACTTTATTGCAACATTTGCGCTCTGGTTGGATGCCAAATTATTTTCTCTGTACTGTACTTGTGCTGTACAATGACAATACATTTGAATGTAATGTAAATGCTTAAATGCTTTCCAACAACAATATTCAGGTGAACTGTACCATAAATACGAATAATTACAAAATATAAAAATATACACTTCGATTTTTTTTGCCCTTATCTAAAGTTTGGAGTCCAAAAGCCATGGCAGGATTACCTCATGTAGCATGTGCACTGGCAATGCAGAATTGAATTCATTATACATAATAGATTGACCAAAACGATTTTGAGGTTCTGTGGTTAACCAAATTACTGGACGGTGGTCCTTCGCTGTTTGAAGTACTGTTTAAAGCCCTTTAAATAGGCTTCCCCTGTCACAGAGTGTGTTAGAACCCAAATGCAGCACACATGGAAAACCAGGAATAGTATGTGATTCTTTATTAGCGATGTTTCTTGTTTACTAACAATGACGTAATTTTCACGCATGCACAGTTTCACGCTTGGCAAAAGGTCTTTGTTTTGGTATCTTTTACATAGACAGTATGGCGTGCTAAACTGCTTTACGTGATTTTGAAGTCTCTAGCCGCTAGTTGTAGAAACTTCTCTAAACGTATGTATGGTAAAGGTTTGACTTCCCTTCCAGACCCGTACGCATTGAAAGGATGTAAAATTAACCCTTCTTTGGCCAGATTTGACCTTTGGTGATATTTACACCTGATCGACACGCCAGGGAGAGACACGAAGGAGTCTCTCAAGGCATTCAAATCACTGGAAGTGTATCAGTTTTCCTAAGTGGTCACGCTAAACCGCTGTGGTATCACTCTGTCGAAGATGGTGTTCCGTATTGCTTTATAAAAGGCATAATGATTCCTTCTCAGCGACTCAACGACAATCCGCACGGGTCTGTATTACCAAGAAAGAAGAAAGAAGATGTATGGCCTGGTCAGTTTCTTTATAATTCCTTTTCATGAATTAGCCGCATAGCAGCTTTACTGTTCAAAGTAGAGACAGGAGTGAGACTAGGATTAACACATCTTTCTGTACCAGTGAGGCCTGCCAAAGGAATAGTGCAATATGTGACTTTATATGTGTCAATTTCAGGTCACACGTCGCTTTTTGCAAACCACAACACATAACAAGCACGTGTGACTTTGGCTGTTTCTTCACAAGAAACATTTCTATATAAAGATCACAGGTGAGCAGGTACTTTTTTCTTAGTTCTTACCCGATGGTAAAAAACCATATGCCTACCGGGTGCTCCTCACTACCACCTGTTTCCCAGATTTATAATGAGCAGGTCCCCCTCCGGTGCCAAAAGGCTGCCTTTTCAAAACAGAGGCATAGTACAACTTATTTGATAAGCTTAAGTAAGAATTAAAAGGAAGATTTACTATAAACAAAAAAGAACAATAAAACAAATGGATAACTATTAAATAATATAAACTCCTAGATATGGCTTCATCAGCGGTTTTCATCCAACCACGGGCTGATGTGAACATCGCATTCGACGAACTTTACATTGAAGTGAGCAAACTTCTGAATTGCTACCCCGAGGCAGTCCCCATTGTAGCAGGGGACTTTTACCACTGCAATTTAAAAAAGGTATTACCAAAATACTATCAACATGTCTCATGTCCGACCAGACAGAACAAGACTCTTGATCACTGCTACACCACCATCAAGCGCGCTTATCACGCTGTTGCACGGCCGGCTTTCGGCAAATCAGACAACACCTCCGTGCTTCTACTTCCCGCTTATAAGCAGAAGTTGAAGTCCACCCCACAGATGTAAAGAATGTGCGTCGCTGGACAGACGATGCCGTACTACACCTGCAAGGGGGGCTAGAAATCACTGAGTGTATTCAAGACCACTGACCTTAATGTGTATGCAGATCATGTCACAGCATACATTAACAGGCTAGAGGAAGAAGGCATCGCGACCAGGTCTGTTCGCTCATTCCCAAACCGCAAACCAAGGATGAATGCTGACATACGAACTTAAGGAATGGAGTACCGCTTTCACAACAGGCGACTCCGATGACTACAAGAAGGCCAAGTATGAACTCAGAAAAGCCATCAAGAAGGGTAAATTGGATTACAAAAACAAATTGGAATTACAGTTAGGGGGCTCTGACACCAGACATATGAGGCAAGGTCTGAGGGTCCTCTCCAACTACAAGGGGAGGTCAGGGGCAGTCACCAACAACAACCCTAACCTACCAGACAAGCTAAACCAGTTTTTTGCTCACTTTAAAAGGTACCATGAGCCGACCAACAACTTGAACATCCATCCAGAGGACTACGTTCTACAACTGTCCAAGTCCGAGGTCCGCAGAATGTTCAGGAGGGTGAAGGCAGGGAAGGCAGCCGGCCCAGACAGAGTTCCATCCCGCGTCTTCAAGACCTGCGCTGACCAGCTGGCTCCAGTGTTCACCGACATCTACAATGCATCACTGCAACAGTCGATAGCCATTGTGCCGTTACCCAAAAAGACCAAGGTAACATGCCTCAATGATTATCGCCCAGTGGCTTTCACACACATAGCCATGAAGTGCCTGGAGAAACTTGTTATGTTGCATCAACATTTCCATCTCTGAGTCCCTAGACCCACTCCAGTTTGCATACAGACCAAACAGGTCTGTAGACGACGCCATTTCCCTGGCAGTACACATGGCCCTGCAGCACCTAGATAGGAGGAACACCTACGTCAGACTGCTGTTCATTGACTATAGCTCGGCGTTCAACACCATTGTTCCCTCCAAGCTGGTCCTGAAACTGAGGGACCTAGGACTGGGCGCCCCATCTGTAACTGGATTTAGGACTTCCTCACCGGCAGGCCTTAATGCCCCTGTCACACTGTCCCAAAATTGACACCAGATGGACACGCGATAAAGGAAATGTTCAAATTCGGGCTTTTTTTTCGCCATGTCATGATAACTTGTACATATAAAAGGAGACCTCCTAGACTGCTGAGGAGACCTTTCAGACCGCTGAGGAGACCTGGAACCCTCTGGGGACCGCTCTGGAGTTTTACTTGGACAAGGACTGACATCTTTCTTGGATTTCCTCCCCTTTCTTTCTCTGGTTGGAGACTCAGTGCTGTCTTTTTGGGCCTCTAAATCCTCAGTTTCCTCTGCTTTCCTCTGTATATATCCTCTGAGTTCTGTATTTACCAGCCAGCTTCTTCCCCCTGCCTCTCCCTGCCTTGGGTGGCATGTTAAAGTTGAATTAAAGTTGAATTTAATTTAAAATAAAGTTTAAATGTACTGTGTATTCTGCTGCCAATAATCTCCAATCAGCAATTTAATTTCAAGGTTTTATACCATCGGTAGGTCACGTGACGCCTTCGTGACCTAGTTTGAACGCATCGTACTCTCAATACGACGTTGTGTAGCCATCGTGTGGCCTTGTGTGTCCTGCAGGTATAAACTACTATAAAAATTCACATCTTCGTGTTGCCTTCGTGTGTGGTTCGGGTGCCATTGTGTGACCTTCTGTAGGCATCGTACTTGCTTCGGCTGTTGATTGGCTGTTGACCAAGTTCGGGCCCATCTTCGCGCAAAATTCAAAATTCCATATTCGTATGGCCATCTGATGTCAATTTCGGGACAATGTGACAGAACCTTAAGTGGTGAAGATTGGGAACAACATCTCATCCACTCTGGTTCTCAACACCGGAGCACCCCAAGGCAGCTGCCTCAGTCCCCGGCTGTACTTGCTGTATACACATGACTGCCACGCACAACAACAATTGGATTATCAAGTTTGCAGACGACACCACAGTCATCGGCCTGATAAGCGAGGGCGGCGAAACGGAGTAAAGAGATGAGGTAGTCCAGCTGACACGATGGTGTGAGGACAACAGCCTCTCACTAAATGTCAGCAAGACTAAGGAGCTCATCGTGGACTTCAGGAGCCACCGGGGCACCCACTGCACCATCAGCCTAGACAGGACACAGTCAGGACACAGTCGTCAGCTGCTTCCATTTCCTTGGGCTACAGATTTATGGAATGCTTAAATTAATAAGACGAGAGTTTTGGCTGGAGAGTGCATGTGGACCTGTCGGTTAGATAACAGGCGTGTGCAAGTCCTACATCTGTATGATACATTTACATTTAGGGTATTTGGCAGAAACTTTTATCCAAAGCGACTTACAAGGTAGTACAATTAGTTGAAGCAGACAATAGCATAACACTGAGGTACGCGAACACAAAATGGTTACGTTATTGACCACCCCCCCCGACCCAAAAAAACTGGCTTCCCCTAAATTCTTCCCCACGCCACGCTACTGGGTTTAAGGATAGTTTTTATCCACAGGCAGTGCGCCTACTGAACTGCTAGGAGTGCTGCCACTTTCACTTTCACAACATTGTCATTAACATTACACTATCATACTTTGCTGGACTTTCTGGACTCAACACAGTTACTGCACTGTATTGCACTGTATTCATGATGCTGCTGCACTACTGGCACTTTAAAATGCTTTTAACAATTTTTGTAAAAAGAACAAACAAAAAACGTAAACTCTCACTTCACTGCTCTTTTTTGGTTTATTTTTATTGTACATATTATTAATTTGATGATATTGTTTTGGAGCTGTAAACTGCGGGAGGAAATGGGGAGTCAGCATTCCAATATACTTGTATCTCTCTTGCCTACCTATTGTAAGTCGCTTTGGATAAAAGCGTCTGCTAAATGACTGTAATGTAATGTAATGTAATGTAATGTAAATGCCATGTAAATGATAGACATAAAGATGATCGCTATACTTGCCGCCACAACAAAATGTATCTCAGAGAACACTAGCAATGTTCTTCTATCCATCAGGTAGGAAATAAATACATAAATAAATAACCATGCTGGTCTTGTTATGCAGCTCCCAGACCAAATAGACATTTTAAAAGATAAGATAAGACAGGTCAGAAAAAAAGGGTTTTTTGATTTAAGCTGCAAAGCCTGAGTCAATCCCTTGTTTGGGGTGGGTGGTCTACACCCCCTCCCCACCTGTATATATATGTATATATATATATATATATATATATATGTATATATATATATATATATATATATATATATATATATATATATATATATATATATATATATATATATATATATATAAAGCCCCTGTCCTGCAGTCAGAGCCACCAATCCTCCGGAGGTCAAAAGGTCACGTAGAGAGGTAGAGCGTTAAGACCAGCAACTTGGGCTCTCTTAGAGATGCCAAGTAAAAGTAAAAAGAAAAAAGTTCAGGGTTCGGAAAAGGCAAAGAAAAGTAGTGACTCAGTAATCCTGACCCGGACAGAGAGATGCGCTAAGATAATCAGATAATAAGCCCCTGCTTCTAATCCATAGTGTTCAAAGGGATCAGCTTGAGGCCTGATTTGGCCAGATTACACCTCACTCCTGGTTCAAATCTGTTGAATGCTTTACAGGTTTAAAATGGGGAAGATATCATTAGTGGAATAATGTATAATGTAAAGTATATATATCTGACAGATATATACATATATATATATATATATATATCTGTCGCAGCAATTCAATAAAGATTAGGTTCATTTAGTCTGTCCATATATATATATATATATAGAGAGAGAGAGAGAGAGAGAGAGAGAGAGAGAGAGAGAGAGAGAGAGAGAGAGAGAGAGAGAGAGAGAGAGAGAGAGAGAGAGAGAGAGAGAGAGAGCGAGAGAGAGAGAGACAGAGAGAGAGAGAGAGAGAGAGAGAGAGAGAGAGAGAGAGAGAGAGAGAGAGAGAGAGAGAGAGAGAGAGAGAGAGAGAGAGAGAGAGAGAGAGAGAGAGAGAGAGAGAGAGGAGAGGGAGAGGAGAGGGAGAGGGAGACAGACAGACAGACAGACAGACAAGTCTCCATTACCCAGAACAAACCCAGAAGCTACTCCTTTTGAGTCAAAGCTATTTTCGTTCCATACTCACTGATGAGTTCAATGCGGATGAAGTCCTTGATGCCCAGGTTCTCCAGGAACACGCCGGAGGAGGCCGTGGTCTTGAACAGGAAGGAGATGTCTGCACTCAGCTCAGCCCGGAACGTGGGGAAATGGAGATAGGATGTTTCCTTGTCGAAGAACGCAGCGTTCCAGAAATTGTCTGGCAAACAAAGGGATGAAACAGTTACTGCCTAAACAGTACTAATATTTATATTATTTGAGCAACATACTTTGAATTTTCCTCATTTTAAATGACTTGTTTATGATGTAAAAAACATGTTTGTCAAAGGTATAATGTTCATGATGAAGCGCTCTGAAGTGAACTCACTTTTTACTAGCGTACTAGCATCTTTCTAAGTAGAGTTCTATTGTTTGCCAATTTCTTGTACTTTTACCTTATTGTACGTTTTCCTGAAATTATTATACTTTTACCTGAGCACTGGCTCAGCTCTTAGAGACTTGTTAGGAATGAAATGCACTTTTGACTTCTGGTGACGAGTTGTTCTCTTACTTTGTTACTGTTACTTACTTACTTACTTTGTTGAAACACACTATTGTAAGTCATTTTGGATAAAAGCGTCTGCTAAATGACTGTAATGTTATGTAATATAATGAACTCACTGTCGCCGTG
Source organism: Muraenolepis orangiensis (assembly GCA_027704905.1). Lineage (NCBI taxonomy): Eukaryota > Metazoa > Chordata > Actinopteri > Gadiformes > Muraenolepididae > Muraenolepis > Muraenolepis orangiensis. The sequence goes on along the minus strand of CM051005.1, from coordinate 30,470,899 downwards.
ACAACGGAGCGGTCCTACCCTGTAGGCCGCCTCTGAGCCGGCTCTCTGGATGTCCCCCAGCACCAGGGACCTGACCGGGAGGCTCTCCTTGTGGGTCAGCAGACCAGAGTCTATGGCCCTGGATGGAGGAGGAGGAGGAGGAGGAGGAGGAGGGAGGAGGAGGAGGAGGAGGAGGAGGAGGAGGAGGGAGGAGGAGGAGGAGGAGGGAGGAGGAGGAGGAGGGGAGGAGGGAGAGGAGGGGTTACAACAGGTTACAACAAGGAGACATGGGGATAGCGTGCATCTACCATGGCAAAAACAAATCGAACATGATTTGGCAGATGGGTTCTAATAGGTAGTCATGGATATGCCATGTAGCCACTGTGAAGTCAGATCAGCCTCAATATTAATGAATGCACACAGAAGGATTCACACAATTGGGATTTATAAACTGCACACACAAATATGTATTATTGTAGTGTGTATAAATGTAAAAAAAGTTTACAAATGCATTCCTGATACACACACAGATAGTTCTTGTTTAAAAAATTAAAAAAATCGAATTATTGGTAAAATTAATATAATTTTATAATTTTAAATAGATATACAAGTATATCTATTTTAAAATATTTTTCAACATTTTATTTGGATGTTTCTCCCTTTATATACAAGCTGTTGAACCTGCATTTATAAACTGCTTGTCGTGTGGGACCTTCACTGTGTTTGTGTGTGTATGTTGAGACTCTCCTGTCATGGCTTCATTGACAAATGCATTTAATTACAACAGGAAATTACTGTATCTATAGCCAATCAGGTGGCTCCTTTTGTTTCAGCCAATCAGGTCAGTGTAGATTTGAGGGCATTATTTAATGTGATCACAAAGCGTCACATCTGCACAGTCTGCAGTTATGAACAGGATGTCCCTGAGTAGATATAAGCCACTACCATAATACAAACAAAAATACATGTTAAATCCTTATATCTACAGAGGGGATGTGAGGGACATCAATTGATTTGTCCTAGGATGAGACAAAGGAATGAGTAACTCAAGAACAATTCATGCAAACGTGATGAAGCACAACACGTAGCTAGCCTAACACCTAAACTCAACCATATCTAACCAACTAACCTAATACCTAAACAAACCCTAACCCTATACTTAAGCATCTCTAACCTTATACCTAAACTAACCATAACCTTAACCCATATCTAACCTAATATCTAAACTTAACCATATCTAACCTAATACCTAAACTAACCCCAGCCCAAAACTTAACCATATCTAACCTAATACCTAAAACAACCCTTAACTTAACCATATATAACCTAAAACCTAAACTAACCCAAACCCTAACCCATATCAAACCTAATATTTAAACGTAACCATATCTAACCTAATACCTTAACTTACCCTAACCCATACCCTCTAACCTCAACCTCCTAAACTTAAATCATCTCTAACCTCATACCTAAACCTAACCCTAACAATGAAACTTAAACATATCTAACCAACTAACCTAATACCCAAACTAACCCTAACCTTAAATGTAACAATCTTTAACCTAATACCTAAGCTAACCCTAACCCTAATCTATATCTAACCTAATTTCTCAACTTAACCATATCTAACCTAATACCTAAACTAACCGTAACCCTAAACCTAACCATATCTAACTAAATACCTAAACTAACCCTAACCCTAAACTTAAACATCTCTAACCTAATACATTAACTAACCCTCACCCATATCTAACCTAATTCCTAAACTCACCCTAACCCTTACCCTCTAACCTCATACCTAACCTAAATCATCTCATACTTCATACCTAAACCTAACGCTAACACCTAAACTTAACCATATCTTACCAACTAACCTAATACATAAACTAACCCTTAACTGAGTCATCTCTAACCTAATACCTAAACTAACCCTAACCCTAAACGTAACCATATCAAACCTAATACCTAAACTTAACCATCTCTTACCTAATACCTAAACTAACTCTAACCCTCACCTATATCTAACCTCATACATCAACTTAACCATATCTAACCTAATACCTAAACTAACCCAAACCCTCACCTATATCTAACCTCATACCTTAACTTAACTATATCTAACCTCATAACTAAACTCAAACCATCTCTAGCCAGCTACATTTATCAATTGGTCACAGTTATGTAGACCTTTACATCAACGTAATTTGTAACATACTGTAACGGCCTGGGGAAGGCTCTGATTGGGGGTGGGCCCGAGGGGAGTGGTTCCGGTTGGGCGGGGGTTTAGGGGTTGTTGTTCCGGGTTAGAGTGAAGTGTGTGTGTGTGAAATTTAGCTTGTTAGCTGACGGATATAGGCAATAAAAATTGTGTTCACTATACTCTGTGTCCTTCGGCTCACATTGGTGTCAGAAGGGACTAAGGACATACGCTACGATCCTGGAATAATGGAACCAAAGAGGAGTTTGGAGTACCCCAGAGAGGGGAGATTGAAGAGCGAGGAGAGCGACGGCGACCAGTACGGCGCGTGCGACTGGTCGGCAGACGTGGACGAGGAGAAGGAGAGAGCGCCGCGAGAGGCAAGTCATCGCCTCAGAAAAGTGTCAGGAGAGAGGGCCAAGGACGGAGTCAGGACCCCTCCAGCGGTGGCTCGCAGCATTCATTTTTCCCCCAGAAGGAACACGCCAGTCGAGCCTCGGGAGCGGGTGAGGCACGGAGGCCGTCACCGTCCTGCTACCGGTGCGCCACTGAAGGCTCCAAAGTACATGGGCAGCTCGGATTGGGAGGCTTTTCATGCTCAATTCGATCTGTTGGCCAGAGCAGCGGAGTGGTCGAGGGAGACCAGGGCACTGCAGCTGGCCCTGTGCCTTACCGACGATGCTCGGTCCTGTCAACCCAGAGGACAGACAAGACTATGATGCCCTGGTAGAGGCTCTGCAGAGACATTTCGATCGTTGACAGCAGCCGGGAGTCCTCCGAAATTAACTCAGCAACCGGTTCCGGCTAGCGAGGGAGCCGCTGAGACAGCTGGCGAACGACGTGGAGAGCTGAACACGTCGGGCGTATGCACACATGCCCCCAGAGGTACAGTGTGAGCTGGCACGGGACCAGTTCATTAGAGCCCTTGTAGCCACGAGTTAAGGGTACAAGTACAGCTGCAACACCCCCGACCTTGCAGTCGGCATTGGACATTGCCGTGGAGAGGGAGAATGTGTGGGGCTGGTCGGCGGAGGGTGACCAGTGGGAGAGCTCGCGGCCGGTGAGAGCGGCAGTTCCTAGCGGCGAGGAGGAGTCGAGACCCGCCTGGCTGACGGAGGTGACAGAGCTGATTTGAGCGGCGATGCTGCAGACCAGGCACCAGCCAAGCCCGGGACCCAGGCGGTGTTTGGGGTGTGGCCAGCCAGGACATTTGGCTGGGATTGGCCCAAGTCACGGAAGGGGCAGGGAAACGGCATGGGTCCCGCATAGAGGGGAATATGCACAACCTGAACCCACAACCGGCCCCACGTCTGGCTTGGAAGGTCACTGTAAAGTTGTTGGTAGGAGGGTGGGTAGTTTGTCATCGGGTGTGGGTAGCGGAAGTACCGGAACCCTGCATTCTAGGCCTGGACTTTTTGAAGGCTACTGGCTGTAGCCTAGACTTTGGAGCGGGGGTCGTAAGCTTCAAGGATGGGCCAGTGGTGACGATGGCCCCCACAAACACCCCGGGTGGGCACCCACTCTGGGGGGCGGCAGAGGTGAGGAATAGAGACGGGGGCCAGCCGCGCCTCCTCCGGGCCCATCGCCCAGGAGACACCCGGTCCGAAGGGTTCCCCCAACCCGTCAGCAGTGCGTGGTGTACCTGGATGACATCTTGGCCCATGGCGGGTCTTCGGGGCTGCCATCGGGTCACTCAGGTTAGTGCTTGAAATAGTCAGGGCCGCGGCTTTAAAGCTGCACCCAGATAAGTGCTACACAGTGGGCACAGAGGGCATCACTACCCTACAAGGTGCGAGCAGTAGCAGACTAGCACCCCCCGTAACCAGACACAGCTGAAGAGCTTCTTGGGCCTGGCCTCCTACTACCAGCGTTTTGTACGGGGTTTCGCCTGCCTGGCAGCACCTGGCAGTTGTTTCGTCTGCTGCAGAAAGACAGAGACTTTGAGTGGACGGAACAATGCCAGGAGGCCTTTAGCAGCCTGCAACGAGCCTTGTGAAAGGAACTGGTACTGGTCCCAGCGAACCCATCCCTGCCTATTCTCGGAAGAGGAAGAGCGGGTCATAGCCTACAAGGCATTCAACAAGGCCGAGAGACGTTACTGCGTTACCCGCAGGGAGCTCCTGGCACTGGTGTTGTCCATACGCCACTTCAAGTAGTACCTGTTATTATGCTCATCACATTTATACCTAGACTGTGTTTTTAACCTGTCAATTTAAACTGTAAATTATACTATATTACCATGCACTTTACTGCAACATTTGCACTCTGGTTAGATGCTAAATTATTTTTGCTGTACTGTACTTGTGCTGTGCAATGACAATAAATTTGAATCTAACCTGTGCGGGCCCTCTTTCCGGTTGCAGACAGACCATGCCACCCTCAAATGGCTCATGACCTTTAAGGAGCTGGAGTGTCAGGTAGCCCAGTGGCTGGAGGAGCTCCAGGCCTTCAACTCTCTCTCGGCGGCCATGTTCCGCAGAGGGTTGCCGTTACTTTGACCGGCAAACATCAAGGGACTGTGGTCCAAGTTTGGGGCTCTGCGCCTGGGCCAACGGGTCCTACAGAGGGCCTGGACCGAGCCAGAATCCGGGGAGGAGAGGCCACCACTGTGGCGGATGCCCTGGTGGAGGGCATGTTCTGCCTTTTCTGGGTACCAGAGACCCTACACAGCGACCAGGGAAGGAATTTCAAGTCCCGGGTGTTTACCGCTATGTGCGAGCACCTGGGGATCCAGAAAATCCGTACCACCCCCTTGCGACCTCAGAGTGACGGGTTGGTGGAGAGATTCAACCTCACCCTGGGGCAGCAGCTGGCCGTTCCTCACGTCATCGCACCAGAGGGATTGGGATGACCATCTACCCATGGTTCTCATGTCTTGCAGATCGGCGGTGCAAGAAAGCACCTCCTGCACACCCGCTCTGCTCATGCTGGGCAGGGAGCTTCGCACCCCTTCGCACATAGCTTGTTTGCTGACGGATAAGGGCAATAAACATTGTGTTCACTATACTCTGTGTCCTTCGGCTCATTTTGCTTCAATACAATGCAGTGGGAAAAAAAATTAACATACAATGAAGACATGGAGGGACTCAAACTCAAGTTTCCTTCACCCACTGAATTTGTTAAAAACGTTGTTGTCAATAGCGGCTTTCCAATATAAAAATATGTTATTGAAGAAAATGATAAATACTTTTAAAAATATATTTAAGAAATATTTGTCTGTCAACCTGTGATATGTGTATTTATTTGTGTGACATTTTTGTGTGCATTAAAACTATTTTTATGTGGAGAGGCATTCATATATAAATCCTGGAATACATTTGTGAATCGTTCTTTGTGCCTTCATTAATATTGACCCAAAACAAATCACCCCCTCTCTCTAAAACTTTGCAACCAGACTCCATTTATCGCCCTTGGGCAGGCCAGGTCAGGTGTGCCCCATTCTCCCAACAGGATTAGTGTCCCAACACACATTCATCTTTAAAGACTTTAAAGAATTTAACTATTTAAATATCCACCCAACCGTAACAGAAGCATCAACACTATTTCCCTGCAGAAATGGTGCTACATGACCAGAGGACAACAGTTGGAACAACAGCCCTAGAGAACTGGTGCTACATGACCAGAGAACAACAGTTTGAACAACAGCCCTAGAGAACTGGTGCTACATGACCACAGAACAAAAGTTGAAAAAACAGCCCTAGAGAACTGGTGCTACATGACCAGAGAACAACAGTTGAAAAAACAGCCCTAGAGAACTGGTGCTACATGACCAGAGAACAACAGTTGAAAAAACAGCCCTAGAGAACTGGTGCTACATGACCAGAGAACAACAGTTGAAAAAACAGCCCTAGAGAACTGGTGCTACATGACCAGAGAACAACAGTTGGAACAACAGCCCTAGAGAACTGGTGCTACATGACCAGAGAACAACAGTTGAAAAAACAGCCCTAGAGAACTGGTGCTACATGACCAGAGGACAACAGTTTGAACAACAGCCCTAGAGAACTGGTGCTACATGACCAGAGAACAACAGTTGGAACAACAGCCCTAGAGAACTGGTGCTACATGACCAGAGAACAACAGTTGAAAAAACAGCCCTAGAGAACTGGTGCTACATGACCAGAGGACAACAGTTTGAACAACAGCCCTAGAGAACTGGTGCTACATGACCAGAGAACAACAATTGTAAATACAGCCCTAGAGAACTGGTGCCAGAGAATAACAAATTGCAAAACTGATTTCTGGTCAAATGGAGGGGAACTGATCATTGTTCATTTGCATATGCTACCCACATTGTAATGGTACACACCTGATTGAAAAGAGTATTGTTTTAAGCTCCACTACACAATATACTTTCAGAAAATACTTCACCTTGAGATAGGGTATGTGTATATTATATTTGGACGAAATATTTTTTAAAGAGTGGAATACAGCAGGGGAACAATACGATCACCATGAAATCCATGTTCACTTCATGGTGCTTTTAAAGCCCCATTCCTCAACTATTCATGTTTCTTTCTTTCCATGACAAAGAGGCTCAGTGATGAATAATAATGGCTTTGCGTTCGGAGGGTTTTGGTGGAGGAGAGCGGGGGGGGGGGGGGGGGTAGAGTAGCCAGAGAGGCTCTTTTACCTTTAGCTGCCCAGGTTATTTTTGGATAGCATCGTTTCAGGAGATAAAGTGCCATAGATCATCCTGGCAGCTGACTTCACTGCATTCCATCTTTTAGAAGAAAATAAGGTTGCAGGTTCTCCTTTCTGTGTGAAGCGTGTTCTGGAAGAAGCACACCTGTCCATGCATGCTCACGTTCACATCAATGGTTCCTTGGTACATATAATTGCTATTGGTCAGTCTTGTTGCTGGCAAATGGTGTCTAAGAATACCCTCTTTCTTTGTATGTCTGGTGTGCAGCAAGCTGATTAAATATCAAAGGCAAAGAGCTGGTGAATTCAACTTTTTTCCTCTGAACTCAAAAGTTGAATCTTAACTATTAACTATAAATGCTTGTTTATTTGTATTTTACTCTGGATTGGATCATCATATTCTGAGCCTGAATAATATTAGCATATTCAGCCTAGGACCTGCCACCACCAATGTAACCTAGCATATAACGGAGAGTTTACATAATGCAAATACATTGAAAGTCTGTTCCAATCTAACAAAATCGAAGCATTTAAAAGCATGAACTGTGGTATTTTCCTCTGATTTAATATTTAATGATGTACACTGCGGCGCAAGATACAAGGCTAAGATCATTTAATTGGGCAGTTGAGAATGGAAACAAAATAGTCACAAATCTCTATTGATTACGTGATGGTTCATTTGGTTTCATAAATCCAAACACAAATTATTAATTATTAAACAATATCCAGCATGCAACAGATCCAGAGAACAGCATAGTTCCAGAAGTGTGTTCCATAATGCATGGTACCATTACAAGGACAATAAACTCATATTGCGTCGTTCATAATGTATGGTCAAGGTACACATAAAGTACCATTACATTGTGAGTGCTATAAAAATGACGTGTGATTTAATACCATTACTCCTGGCTTCTAGGCATCGTATAGAGTTATAACTGGCTGCTGCTTTCTACACATCCTGCTTGTTTGCAATGTTGTTCTATATGTATACTTGTCTGCGTGTGTTTGTCTATATTAAATATAAACCTGGAGGATTGAATCAACTTTATTGGTCACATGTACATGTGTTTCAGGGACTTGAACCCTTCTGGTTCCCAAGCCAACTCCAAAGAGACTGAGCTATCCTGCCGCCCATATATTGGATTGCAATGTTGTTCTATTTGTATACTTGTCTGCATGTGTTTTGTCTATATTTATATTGGATATTTGTATACTTGTCAGTACTGCTTTTACTGTTTTTACCAACTGTGTTGTCTTCCTTTAAACTGCATGTGCTTTAATGTTTTTGCGTTGGTGTATTTTAGGAGGCTTTTTTAACAGCTTTCGGCCAGGGACTACTGATGAAAAATAGCCTGTTGGCTAATTCTGGCATTTTTATACCGTGTGTCTTTACTAATGTACGCTGTCCCTTCTCTTAAATTAACTAAACAAACTAGGGAAGACCGGATGTCAGCTTTTAGCTCATTTGTATTATTCTTTTGTATTATTCATTTGTATTAGTCTATAAAACGATAATCTAACAAAAATTAAGCTGCCCACCAACGTTCTGTCCTGGACTGTCCTGGCGTTACCTCTGCTGCTTCACTGGCCTTACTGGCACCACCAGTTTAGTCTAATTGCAAGAAAGAGGCAGACGTCGCTGCCACAAGCCATTAAAACAGCTAAGTGAAGACAAGGACGCAGGGTGAAGAGGAATCCGGTTTATTGCAAGAGTTTGCAGTTGAATAATGAACAGAGCAGTCGGTACAGGCTAGCGCTCTTTCCTTGAGTGTGTGTGGTGGAGGCTGGTTTAACCTGTGGGCCTTGATTAACAACGACTCACAGGTGTGCAGCACAGGCTGCTTCAACCAGCCACCAACCACACACACTCCACATTTTTGTTGATCCAATTTGTCTTTCTGAATGTTAAGCCATCACCCCAAACTGTTTATTTTTATTTTCATGCCTTGATATAAAGAACCTTTATCTTTGTATACCCCTCAGACTGGTTTACTTTGTCATTGTGGTGTATGATGAATGCGTTACGAGTGCATTGTTAAAATTCTGTGGCGAACCGTGTCTATCACAACTGGACCTTCTGTAGACCACCACCAAATGTGGTTGTTCTAGTCAGACGGACGTCACAGAGTGACTCACAGAGAGTCACTTTATGCCTTATCTCATTTAGGCTGATAAGATTGTCGCAGCCAAGTTGACCATAGTTGGCAAAGCAGTGTCCATGTAGTGAAGTGACACAGACCCCCACACACCTGGTACTGTACTGTAGCTACATCATCACACACCATCAGGACCTACTCCACTCAGCTAGGACTATTAGGTTTCACAGACAAATGGCTGCCACACAACCACACCTTCCTAACAATTACTAATGCAAAGAAAGATCAAGTCAAAACTCTAAATTTAAATGCAAAACAATGCTTAACAAAGTCAAGACAGCCATTAACTAGTCATTCAACAAGTGTGTGGAAACAAAATGCAACAACCAGCTCAACGAGACGCAACACTGCGGCAAAACCAGCAAAGACAAATGAGTGTCACTCACCAATGGTGTTCACTTAAAGACCAAATCCATTCTCCTGTCCTTCTGGATGGATCGATAACCCGGTCATAAAGCTGATCACTGCTTTTCAGATCCAAAAGAACTTGCCTTTCAATAGCTATGGAAGCTAATGCAGTGAGTCGGGATTATCCTGTTCTGTACCTCCATATGTTTTTATCTGCTTGAGGGCGGAAAATGTTCTTTCCACAGATTTTTTATAATGTCAATCGTTTCACAGTAAAGGGAACTAACAACAATTCCGCAACAACATCTTCACCTGCCATTTCGACGTTAAAAAAACTGCGTAGAAAAAAACCAACGTAGCACTAAGCTAGATCCTCTGTCTCGAGCCAGTGAACTAAATGGACCTTCTAGCATACTATGGAAATGTGGAGAAATCTGAAAGAATACCCCCATTGGCTATAAAGCAATTTATGATTGGTTGATCAAATTGTCAATCCAAACGTACGCTCTCATTCAGTTTAAGGGCCAAAGCATTCACGCTTTGGTTGAAGGATATTCTTCCCAGTAACCCAGAAAAATATCTGATTGGTTGCAACACAAATCCACTCAAATGCGTAGTGCATGGACCGAGAAAGACAAACAAATCAACGTAACACTGAACTATAACAGATAACAACACAGATACCATTCTCAATTATAAATTTTATTTAAATTGTATAAAATCGATCTTTTCTGAATACCTCGACGGCCCTGGCGCTTCACCACTGTTAAAATTAGTGTATTCAGAAAATGCATAAAAACATAAAAAGCTTAACAAAAAAATTTTATAAAATAATTGTTACTGGCACCGGCCCCAGAGTGTAGGCCTGCAGCCAGTCTGTTCCCTGGCTGGATGTTAAGTTACTGTGGAACCACCTGAAAAAAACAACCACTTCACTGTTCCTCAGCACTTCACTGTGCCCCAAACACAGCAGGATTTGGGCATTTTCCTTTCTGCTCTCACAGATTCTATGCAAAGTCTGCTGCTCCGCAATTTGAACTGTCGGACGCTGCAAGTCAGCATAAACAACTGGACGGTCATGTGACGGTTCCATACGGCGGTACCGTTCCATACAGAAGGTCATGTGACCGTGTCACACTGGACGGTCATGTGACGGTTCCATATGGCGGTACCGTTCCATACAGAAGGTCATGTGACCGTGTCACACTGGACGGTCATGTGACGGTTCTGTACGGGGACACATGTAACACACGTAACGTACCATTCCATGCGGTCGGCGTCACAGTTGCAGTCGTACATGGGGTCCAGGCAGTTCTCTTGCAGGCCACAGGAACACTGCCGGCTGCCGGGCAGAGCTCCGCCCCAGTAGGTCTGGGCCCCGCCCTCACCAGGACCCCCAACCCACCAGCTGAAAGGAGAGCCCTCTGCACACACACACACATACACACACACACACACACACACACACATACATCGGCATAAAAACGACACTTTCAATTATTCTATATATGTGAATTTTTGAACATTTACCATCCAACGAGAAACATTGCGTTGCACCTGAGTAAATCAAATGTAAATGTTGTAATGTTGAATCTGCCTGTTGATAAATGATGTTCCACAGCGTCAGGGGCTGCTAGCGATGCTCTCCTCCTCCTTATTCCCATGACTAATGGGTTGTGCTCTCTCTCTCTCTCTCTCTCTCTCTCTCTCTCTCTCTCTCTCTCTCTCTCTCTCTCTCTCTCTCTCTCTCTCTCTCTCTCTCTCTCTCTCTCTCTCTCTCACGAGAGAGAGAGACGTTTAAAGAGCTGACCAGAGCTGAACGTCTCTCCAGCTGAATTAACGCTTAGTGGCTTCAACAATACGTGTTTAAAAAGCACAAGTTAGTTTGGTGGTGTTCTGTTTCCAAACTAAGACTTAGTGGTGGCACCATGGTGAGTAGTTCAGGATTTTAAATCATCTCGTCGGCTCAGTCGCATGGTGTGACCTTCATCACGAAGAAGTTGACCCCTGACATATGGAACTCAATGAAGGTCCTCATGGAGACAGAAGTTAACAATAGACCATGAAAATA
>CM051005.1:30409504-30447004 GCA_027704905.1 Muraenolepis orangiensis | reverse complement strand
GTGTGCTAGGTAAAACATGTGCTAGGTATAACGTGTGCTAGGTAAAACATGTGCTAGGTATAACGTGTGCTAGGTAAAACATGTGCTAGGTATAACGTGTGCTAGGTAAAACATGTGCTAGGTATAACGTGTGCTAGGTAAAACATGTACTAGGTAAAACATGTTAGAAATAACGTGTGCTAGGTATAACGTGTGCTAGGTATAACGTGTGCTCGGTATATTGCTTCATACTATATATATATATACTGCTTCAACTAATGTACACCTTGTAAGTCGCTTTGGATAAAAGCGTCTGCCAAATGCCCTAAATGTAAATGTAAATGTATATTGTGTGCTAGCTAAAATGTGTGCTAGGTATAACATGGGCTACATGAGTCTGTTTGTGGCACTGACGCTGCATTTGTACAACCAGGTCAGGTCAACTTCTTTTCGATATTCAGGTACACGTACTTGTAGACAATTCATACTGCGGGAGGGAATGGGGAGTAAGCATTCCATTGTACTTGTTGCACATCTTGTGTGAATCTTGAATCTACTGTACATCACTGTTTACTGAGTGGTTTGGTCTTTAAAGGCTTGGATGTTTGATAGAGAGGAGAACGTGGAGGGAGTTGATACGTGTCAGGGCTGTAATTAAAATAAAACAACCTCTAGCACATTCACCAAACACTCCCCTCTCTCTGTGCCGATGCTCAACTATTCCCTTAACATCCATTATGAGATCTTTTCACAAATTGCCTAATCGCAAAAATCACATCCCTCACTAGATATTTGTCATATAAATGCAAATGATGAGGGGAAAAGGTGCCACTTAAATAGAAAATACACTAAGTGCAACACTGTAGTAAGTGACATGAATGTGGCACTGTGGAAATCCACGCAACCTACTTCTGCTTTCATTGTACAGATATTGAAAATCATTCATCATTTATATTTAAATATTGTGTATCAGTCTCACATATATGTTTTTCAGAAAAATAGGGAGCAGACCACAAAGTTTGTGTGCCAAACAAACCTTCGACTCTACATTTGGAATGTTGCCTATGGTGAATAGCTATCGTTTGTTTTACTGTAAAAAGACGCTCAATCAATGTTTCAATTAATTAATGTTTGAAATGTTTAAAATCACTTTGCCTCCAAAAATCAGCATCACGGTTCTGTGAGTGAGTTGACTTAAAGCAAGATCTGCTTTGGGTCCTCTACGACCTGCCCATGCATCACTACTGCTAATGAAATACACCTTTACACTCTGCAATAGAAAAGATGTTCCTGAAGGCCATTTGAACTAAAACTATGTTCCATGGGACAGCTCCATAGTGTGTGTGTGTGTGTGTGAGTGAGTGTGCACAAGTGTGCGTGTGTGCACGTGTGTTCATCTGTGTGTGTGTGTGTGTGTGCGTGTGTGTGTGTGTGTGTGTGTGCGTCTGTGAGGTATGATTTCATCAGTGTTGCTCGCCCGTGAGGCTCTTTTGCTGGTATGAGAGTGTGAGTGTGTGTGTGTGTTTTTGTGTGTGTGTGTGTGTGTGTGTGTGTGTTTTTGTGTGTGTGTGTGTGTGTGTGTGTGTGTGTGTGTGTGTGTGTGTGTGTGTGTGTGTGTGTGTGTGTGTGTGTGTGTGTGTGTGTGTGTGTGTGTGTGTGTGTGCGTGCGTGTGTGTGTGTGTGTGTGTGTGTGCGTGCGTGTGTGTGTGTGTGTGTGTGCGTGTGTGCATATGTGTGTGTGTGTGTGCTTGTGTGTGTATGTGTGTGTGTTATTTTATGCTTATGTGACTCTCCACATCGCCCGCACATCCAAAACAAAAACGACTCTAATAGAAAAGTAGACAAAGGACAAATCCCATCACGCCCTAGAAGAACATGAGTGTTCAGAAGGAAACCGACGAGAGAACAATCAAAGGATTATTTTAACGCCATGTGACTCCCACCAGCATCCTGACAGACGGAGGAGGGTACGGCCCTGATTTCATCCCACTCTGAAACACTAAGTTATACGGCTGCTGTGGAGAAGACGTTAGTAAGAATATTTTTATTGAAACTGTTTTGTATCCCGTTAGTTATTGGATACGCATAAAGCAAGTGGCGAGGCGCATCAATATTTTAGTTATCTGCTAATTAACACTAATTCTGTTATTGTATTATGAAGTACTTTAATAATAAGGGTCTGAAAAGTTACACCCTAGTAGGCCCTAGTAGGTCATTTATTGTGATAAATAATATTTAAAATACCATTGTGGCAAATGGCTTTGACTGTGTATGTAACAAATAGCTTCACCTTGCATGTAACAAATACAACTCAAGACACCTAAAGGTAAATGATCGTCAATGCAGTACAACTAGATTAGTAGTTGTGCGTTTTTATTTAGTCTAAAGGCCATTCACGCTCGCCGAGTTGATAATGCCCTGGACTAAACATCCAATGACCATCTGAGTTAAAACCCCACTCCTGGTAGACCTTTAGCACAACAGTATATGTTCTACAATTCACTTAAGTTTTCAAATAAAAACAAATACACCAAGAATAATCTACCAAACAGAGCTTCAACAGAGCTGAGCATTGGTGTGGTGGTGCCCTTCAATCCCAATGGGCTGCGTGTCTGGGCCCACGCTACGCTCCAAAGCTTTGCACTCTAGCTGAGCACAAAGCTCAGAGAAGCAGCCAGGCAGTTACAGAAAAAAGAAAACAATGGAAGAAAAACTCGGAATTTGTGTTTCAGAAATTCTGTTGTTCTCGGTGGTGAATGATGAAGACACACACCAAAGCCATATGTTTCCCCAAGCTTAAGTACATTCTGAGTAATGATCTAATAGCTAATTGGATAGAACCAGGATGTAACCACAACAACAAGCCCCCATAATGCAACACTCTGACAATGAGAAAACTGAGATAACGTCAATATGTCTTTTTAGCATATCACCAAATTTTCCTTGTCACACAGCGGAAACAAGACCCCAAGAATAAACTACTTCAATAGCAAAACAAATGCTTTAGTGCAGCAGTAATTATGATTTAATCGTGTTATTGAATAGTTACCTGCATGGTTGAGTGGTTAAGGTGTTGTACTTAAAATCCAATAGACATTGATGACATAGGTTTGAACCCTACCTTGTAGTCATTCAGCATATGGTTCAAGGTCCAACTCTTCAAGCCATTTGTCTGTTATTAATGCATTTAATTACTGCATCCGGGTGGAGCATGACGCTCCACCTGGTGGCAACATTTGCAAGCTACAGTAGCAGAGTATTATCCTCAGTTCAAGTTATATACAGGCCTGATTTGAGGTCAATCGAATGAACAGTTCAAGAGATATGGCTGAAAATGTCATAATTTGGCAATACAAAGCTGAGAGGCAGCAACCCTTAACATCGTCAGGTCAAGACCTTTGATGTGGATGGGGTTTGAAGCTAATTCAACCTACACTTTCAGAGATATGGCCAAAAAAGTGATTATTTCAGCTGTGAAGCGCCTGGTGGCCATTTTGAAAGCGTCCAATACCTGAAATTTAACCAGTTCTTACCCTAAATTATGTTGTTTTGCAGTCCTTGCAAAACATTAACATATTATATATAAAATAATAACAAACATAACAAATACATTCACTTCAAGACATTTCGATTGTTAGCGAGACATTTCAACACAAACATATTTGTGCTGCAGTCATTCTGATTTAACGTTCTGATAGGGCTCACCAGGATGGCTGAGGGGTTAAGTTGTTGTACTTAAGATCCAATGGACATGTGTGTTCAAATCCCACTCCTGGTATCCATGGTCTTCCATTGGGCCGTGTAAAGGCATAGGTGTAAACTCTACCAGCTTTCAGCTAGTTTGGACTTCAAATGTACCAAATACAAGTCAAATGATTTCACTTCAATGCAATTTTCATAAAATTGTCAACCATTGTACACTGGGAAGTAGAATAATAATGGTTAAAGAATAAAAGTGTGAAAGTTTCTACCGCCATAGCTTTTCAAAGAAGTTGCAAATTTAAAACATCACAAATATATTTTTCTCAAGACATTTGAATTGCTTCAGTTCAGAATGAGGAACAGTGTTGCACTGATTTCAATTTTATCAAAGCCTATAGTAACCTGGATGGTTGAGTGGTTAAGGTGTTGGACTCATGACTCAACGGACATGTGTCCTTGTGGGCTCCAACCGCGCTCTTGGTTGCCATTCAAATCTTCCAATGTGCCTTTAGATAAATCATATAAAGGATGGTTGGAAAGAAATTTTAATCTATCATGGCAGTCACACAAACTGGGATGGCAAAGTCGTTAAGATCCAATGGGTCATTTGGCCTTTGTTCATCCTCCTGGTAGCCATTAGTCATATCTTCCAGTGGGCTATAATCGCCATTCACCCCAAAGGTTCACATTTATGTAGTGCTTCAATTCAGCAAAGATACTGCAGTAATTTTTATGTTTTAGGTGTTGAAAAGCAACCAGGATGGCCGAGTGGTTAAGGCGTTGGACTTAAGATCCAATGGACATGTGTCCTCGTGGGTTCAAACCCCACTCCTGGTATTTATTTAGCATATTTTCCATTTGGCTTTGTAAAGGTATAGGTGGAAACTCTGCCAACTCTTCCAACTTTCTGCTAGTTTAGACTTCAAATGTAACAAACATATAAGTTCAAGTCAATTTAAGCAATTTATCTTCTTCTAATTCACATTTAGATTAAATTGTGTACCATGGTACACCGGTTATGGTACACAGCCTTTAGTAACCATAACGTCCAGTGGGCTGTAATCGACATTCACCCCAAAGGTTCCCGTTTATGTAT
Source organism: Muraenolepis orangiensis (assembly GCA_027704905.1). Taxonomy (NCBI): domain Eukaryota; kingdom Metazoa; phylum Chordata; class Actinopteri; order Gadiformes; family Muraenolepididae; genus Muraenolepis; species Muraenolepis orangiensis. The sequence continues at coordinate 30,442,227 of CM051005.1, read as the reverse complement.
CGCTTCAATTCAGAAAAAATACTGGAGTCATTTTTATGTTATATTGGTTCTCAACAAACCGGGATGGCCAAGTCGTTAAGGTGTTGGTCTAAAGATCCACTAGACGTGTCCTCATGGGTTCGTACCCCACTCCTGGTAGACCTTCAGCACTATCCTCACATTTTGGACTATTCCCTTGTCATTCCAAAGTTGCAATGAAAAACAATGACACCAAGAAAAAAAACCTGAGGCTTTGTTGGTCTGGTCAGGGAATGGGCTCCCCTCCCCCTCTCCATTGTCCCTCCGGATATATGCAGGTATGTCCCAATCCTTTGTAGCGTTAACTATGATTGTAGTGTTCCGTAAATCCACAAGTGTTTGGCGATCATATGTGATAACACACATAGTGACTTGCAATAATTCTATAGAGTAACTTAAAAGTACAAGAAAAGTGTGAAAGTAAACTATGTAAACTAAATAAACTGAGGGAGCTCGTAGAGACGCTTCTGTTCTCCTCCAGCGCCGCTCTCATCTTGATTTTGGCCATCTTGAAGTTGCCGTGCAGTGGAGACCAGTTTCATCAACATCAAGCCCTGTATAGACTTTTGCATCGATCCGTCACCGTAGCTACACATGGCCGTATACCCTTTCAGTAGCTACGCTACCTCTCTAGAAATGTAACTACATGTTTTGGCGACGCAAACCACAACAACCGTGATTGGTTTGCTCCGTATTTCCATCTGCAGCTCTGTGCCACTTCCGGTACTCCACAATGAACAAACGGCAGACCAAACTTTGCTGACAATCATGTTTTGTATGTAATGTCATTTGTTGGGCTTTTTCTTGCTTAGGTTTTTCATAAGTTAGTGAGGAATAGACACTGTTCAATCCGACGGTAACATTTTTGTAGACAACAATGACGTTCCAAGTGATTTACCACGTAACCGTTAGCGACACAGACACCAACGCAGAAGTTTAATTCAAATGATGGCCGGTGCAACGCACGTAAGCTACAACAGTAAATCAACAGTAAATGTGTAATTGTATTATGAAGTACTTTTATAATTAGGGTCTAAAATGGCACACTCACTACATTGAAGGCCCTAGTAGGTCATATATTGTGATAAATAATATTAAAAATACATAGATTTCAATGGCTCCATTGTGGCAAAGGGCTATGTCTGTGTATGTAACACATAGCATCCAATAACCATCTGCCAATGAGGTTCACCTAGAAGATAACACTTGGATAAACATCCAATAACCATCTGAGTTCAAACCCCACTCCTGGTAGACCTACAGTATATATTCTACAATTCACTTGTCCACAAAAATGACTAAGAAAAATAATTACACCAAGAATAATCAGCTAAAATCCTCACCCCATGACTTCCAACAGAGCTCAGTGTTAGTGCTTGCCCTTCAATCCCAATAGCAAGTGCCTGGGCCCAACCGAGTCTCAGCGCTACCCTTGGCTCTGCTATGCTCCACATAGTTTCACTCTAGCTGAGCACAAAGCTCGGAGAAGCCACCAGGCAGCAACATAAAAAAGAAAACAATGGAAGAAAAACACTGAATATGTGTTTGAGAATCTGTGGTTAATGATGAAGGCACACACCAAAGCCATATGGATATCTATCATATGGATAGCCCAAGCTTAAGTACATTCTGAGTAATAATCTACTAACTTATCAGATACAACCGGGATGAAACCACAACAAGCTCCCATAATGGGGCTACTCTCCCCGCTGACCACCAACCCCTCACCCTCTCCCCGAAAGACGTGTGAGCGGCACTGAGCAGAACAAATACGCATAAGGCAGCTGGTCGAGATGGCATCCCTGGTCACGTGCTCAGGAACTGCGCTGAGCAGCTGACCGAGGTCCTAACTGACATTTTCAACATGTCAGTAGCTCAGGCAGTTGACCCAGCGTGCTTTAAAACCACCTCTATTGTGCCAGTGCCAAAAAACTCCTCTGCAATGAACGACCTCCGCCCTGTTGCGCTCCCCCCCATCATTATGAAGTTCTTGGAGAGGCTGGTCCTGACTCACCTCAAATCTGGCCTCTCACCCTCACTGGATAGATACCAATTTGCCTACCGTGAGAACAGGAGCACGGAGGACGCCATCTCCTTAGCCCTTCACTCTGCTCTCTCCCACCTGGATGAGAGCAACACCTACGTGAGAATGCTGTTCATCGACTTCAGCTCAGCATTCAACACCATCATCCCCTCCAAACTTTTCTGCAAACTTGCTGACCTTATGGAAACCAATAATTTAACCCCTCTGTAACTGGTTGTTGGACTTCCTAACCAACAGACCCATCAGTCAGTTAGACAGTCTCACCTCCTCCACCCTCACCCTGAACACCGGCATCCCCCAGGGCTGTGTGCTGAGCCCTCTCCTCTACTCCCTCCAAACCAACGACTACACTCCTGTACATGGTACAAACACCATCATCAAGTTTGCAGACAATGGTGGTGGGCCTCATCAAAAACAATGATGAGGCAGCCTACAGAGATGAGGTCCAGCACCTGGTGGTGTGGTGCGCCGACAACAAGCTGGCTCTCAACACCAAGAAGACCAAGGAGCTCATCAAGGTCATCGTGGACTTCAGAAAGAACAGAGCTGGCGGGGGCGTGGGCACCCGCCCACTCCCCTGCCAGCTCTGTTCCTCATCGAGCGTGTCTCCAGCTTCAAATTCCTGGGGGTACACATCCCCGAGGACCACTCCTGGACCCTCAACACTGCCTCACTGGTCAAGAAGGCTCACCAGCGTCTCTTTTTCCTGAGGAGATTGAGGAAAGCCCACCTGTCCCCTCAAATTCTGGTGAACTTTTACCGGTGCGCCATTGAAATCATCTTCCCCAATTGCATCACAGTGTGGTACGGCAACTGCACTGTCTCGGACCGGAAAGCGTTGCAGAGGGTGGTGAAACACGGTGTCTGAAGAAGGCACGTAAAATTGTCCAAGACACCTCTCACCCCAACCATGGACTCTTTGCCCTCCTACCCTCTGGGAGGCTCTACAGGAAACTTGTCAAGTCAAGCAGGCTCAGGAACAGCTTTTTCCCCTCAGCTGTCATCTCCCTGAACTTTATACCACAATGAAAGCCGCCCGTCACCCTGCCGCTGCCCCCCCCCACCTCTGCTGCCCACCGCACAAACTCTCAACTATGCTCACTATATCCTATCACCATCAATGTCTTTAAATGCCTTGCACTGTAATCATAACTCCCTACCTCTACCTATAGTTAAAAGACATGATTCTGTACCTACCGTATATTTCTTAATTTTCAACTGTATATCCCTGCTCACTACCTGCTGTATATATACATATATACATGTATATATATTTACATTTATATTTATCCTGTTGATATAATTGCATACCCCTGATCACTAACTGTTGAATACTTGTATACTTACCTGTATGTATATATATATATATATACAGTATATATATATATATATATATATATATATATATATATATACATTTACATTTACATTTAGGGCATTTGGCAGACGCTTTTATCCAAAGCGACTTACAAGGTGTACATTAGTTGAAGCAGACAATAGCAACACTGAGGTACGCAAACATAACAATACAGCAGTTCACAAGTATTCATTTTAACAAGATGAATAACACAATGTCGTACTGCTAGGTCACCTGCTTAAGTAGCTGTGATAAGAGCGTGTTATCAACATTAAGGATATACACTTGCTAAAATATACAACATGCTAAGAGCTATTCATGTCAGGACTTAAGCAAGTTTATACCTATATACCTAACTCATTCAAGCACTGTAAATTATATATTACCATGCACTTTAGTGTAACATTTGCACTCTGGTTAGATGCCAAATTATTTTTGCTGTACTGTAATTGTGCTGTGAAATGACAACACATTAGAATGTAATCTAATGCAACACTCGCTCTACCTGGCCATTCAGACCAGCCTGGTGCTTAGGACACAGCATAAATGAAAGTGTCATTTCTCCCAGAAATAAATGTCATAGCTACACAGTCCGGCAAACACAGAAGTTGTGTATGCATCTGGTTGGTTTGAAATCTGCCAATAAACACACAAAGTAGAAGACGAAGAGGAAGAAGAAGAGTACACTTGTGTCAATCAACATACCTTTCTTCCTGTTGTCATTTAAAAAGTGTAGAAAAGTGTTGAAAAGTGTGCCCATCAGAAGATCCCAAGCCCATACAATAAGGTCAACTTTTTCAGTATGACTACTAATCTTTTGTTAAGAATGATCCTCTCATCTGCTATATGTTTGGCATGTGTATGGTAGTTTTCACACCTGATGCCAACCATTCTTAAGACGGTCACATCAAATAAAAATGTAGTGTACTTAGATCTCAGATCCCTATTGTGAAGAAACTAATATTCTTCTAATATCTTCTAATATTCTCTAATATTCTTAGCAGACTCACCAGACCAGGCTTAATGGTTAAGGCGTTGGACTTAAGATCCAATCGCCATGTGGGTTTGAGCCCCACTCCTATGCTATGGTATATGTCACCAATATGTATTGTGACAAACTCCATTCCATCTACTTGTGGTGTATGTTGTGACCAATGGATCCAGATATACAGCTGAACATGTGGTTTTCAAACTTAAAAATATCCCCCCAAATGTTAGGAACAAATATGTGACTAAATTGATAGGGTTCACACTGTCATGTGCTGATCTTTCATCTTGGCTTGATTCGGCGTTAATCTGACTAATAATTCCAGAATAAACTGTTTGACCAAAATAGTGGAACATATGTTATTATAAAACTCCATCTGGTTGCACAATTTGGAACATGAGAGCTTAACTTGAGATCAATCGGTTCCAGAAATACAGCTGAAAATAAAATAAAAGATAATTGGGTGTGTTGGAGGAGATCATTAGGACCAGATATCTGAAGAAGGCCATGTCCATCATAAAGGACTGCAACCACCATGGGCACCATCTCTTCTGCCCCAAACGGTCTGGTCGCCGATTACGCAGCATCCGTACAAGGACTAGCAGGTTCAAGGACAGTTTTTATCCACAGGCAGTGACCCAAACTGCTACTGAACTGCTAGGAGTGCTGCCACTATCATAACATTGTCATTAGCATTACACTGTCATACTTTGCTGGACTTCAATGTGCTTCAATTTAACAAAAATATTTGTCCTGCACTCTTTCTGATTTAATGTAGTGCAAGGGATCACCAGGATGGCCGAGTGGTTAAGGCGTTGGACTTAAGATCCAATGGACATGTGTCCTCGTGGGTTCGAACCCCACTCCTGGTAGTCATTTAGCATGTCTTCCAATGTGACTTGTCACACACACAACAAATAAACAACTAGATTCTCAGAATAATGATAAAATAAGGGCCAAAGAAATACTAATATAAACCTTATCCACTTTCTACTTCTATAGCCTTTCAAACATCACTAATCATTTCACCTCAAGACGTTGAGATATCTCTTGAATTAAGCAAAACAAATGTTTCAGTGCAGCATTTATAATAAATAAATAAATGTTTAGCAACCAGGATGGTTGAGGAGTGGTTAAGGCCTAAATCCAATGTGTCCTTTTGCGTTCAAACCACATTCTGATAAAGGAGCTTACCTTCAAATGTGTTATCAATTGTCACTAGAAACATACAAGGGGAGAAAACACAAAGTAGCTATGATAATTATGCCCAAAAGCCCGCTTGACTTATACTTTTAGATACGTGTGATCATGGGTTCAAACCCCACCATTGGTTCTCATTTAGCACATCTTCAAATGTGTTACATTTCCCAAAGGGTAGGGTTACAATAAAAAACAAAGCTACCAAGAATATCCAATGTGTCCTTGTGTGTTCGAACACCACTCCTGGTACTCGCCAATTACAATTTCATCTAATGTGCCTTCTCACATGGTTGCAAAAAGTCAGAAAGAATAAACAATGCATATGCCGTCAGAGGCAAACGGCCTATACCCAATCCTCCATTGTATTCATGTGAAGACTCACTTGTGTACAACTCTCTGACAATCCAAGCACATTGTTGAATTGGCATCTATAGGTTCTGACCTTATTTGTACTTAATTTCATGTCAATTGGACCAACGGTTCCAGAGATATGGCTGAAAACTTCTTTTTTTGTGCAACACCAACAATCTAATCAGTTCTTACCCTCAATGATATCTACACATGAAATGTGTAGATATGGCATGTCTACACATGTGCCAAACAAGACATCGGAATAGGTAAAAAAACAACATCATAGCCTTTCAAACCAGTTCAAAGTTTTAAACATCACAAATCCCTTCACATCAAGACATGAGATATCTCTTTATTTCAGCAGAATCAATGTTTCAGTGCTGCAGCCATTTTGATTAAATTATTTTAAGCAACCCGGATGGCCAAGAAAAGTCCAACGAGTTAAGGCGGTGGACCTAAGTTCCAATGGGCAAACGTCCTTGTGGGTTCCCACAAGGCACAGCTTCAATGTGTTACACTTCAAGACATTTAGGAAAATGAGTTCAAATTCAACACTTCTGCTCTTTTTTAGTTTTTGTTTATTATATTGTATATATTATTTTTATTTTGATGGTGTTGTTTTTGAGATTTATACTGCGGGAGGGAATGGGGAGTAAGCATTCCTATGTACTTGTTACAAGTGGCCAATACAAATCTTGTATTTTGTATCTTGTTGTACAACTATATTTGTGTTGCAGTCTTTTTGCTTTAATCTTATGCTATGGACAAGTGGTTAAGGTGTTGGCCTTAAGATCCATTGGACATGTAGGCTCCAACCCTACTCTTTGTTTATGTTAAGCAAATCTTCCAAAGCTCCTTTAGGTAAATCATATAAAATAAGAGAAAGATATTTTAGTGCTACTCATTTTTATCTAACATGGCAGTCACCCAAACTGGAATGGCCGAGTCGTTAAGACACCAGGCTTAAGATCCGATGGACATGTGGCCTGTTTTCATCCTCCTGGTAGCCATTAGTCAAATTGTCCAGTGGGCTATAATGGACATTCACCACAAAGGTTCACATTTATGTATAGCTTTTAATACAGCAAAAATGATGTAGTCATTTTGATAAAATATAAGTTCATAACTAACCAGGATGGATGAGTGGTTAAGGTGTTGGTGATTGAATGGACATGTGTCCTCGTGTGTTTGAACCAGTGGTGAAGCGTCAGGGCCTTCAAGCTATTCAGAGAAGACCCTGGAACTCTCAGATCAACAAACCAAAAAATCGAATTATTTAATTTGTATTAATAAAATGTAATACAATTTAATAAAAATGTAATAAAAATGTAATAAAATTAATAAATGAGAATTGTATCTGTGTTGTTATCTGTTATATTACAGTGTTACGTTGATTTGTTTGTCTTTCTCGGTCCATGCACGACGCATTTGAGTGGTTTTGTGTTGGAAAAACAATGCAACCAATCAGATATGTTTCTAGGTTGCTGGGAAGAATATCCTTCAACCAAAGAATTCCCGATGACTTTGGCCCTTAGACTGAATGAGAGCGTACGTTTGGATTGACAATTTGATTAACCAATCATATAGTGATTTGTAGCCAATGGGCGTCTTTCAGATTTCCCCACAGTTCCATAGTGCGCTAGGAGGTATACTGGCTCGAGACGTGGGATCTAGCGTAGTGCAATGTTGTTGTTTTTTCTACGTAGGTTTTTTACGTTGAAATGGCAACAGGTGAAGATGATGTTGTTGTGGAATTGTTCTTAGTACCCTTTTCAAGACGACCATTCAGTGAAAAGATTACACATTACATTATAAAAAAGTTTTAACGATCCCTGTCACCACTGCATCAGTGGAAAGGACATTGTCCACCCTCAAACGGATAAAAGCATAAGGAGGAACAGAACAGGACAATCCCGACTCACTGCATTAGCTTCCATAGCTATTGAAAGACATCTTATTTTGGATCTGAAAAGCAGTGATCAGCTTTATGACCGGGTTATCGAAACATTCATCCAGAAGGACAGGAGAATGGATTTGGACTTTAAGTGAACATCATTGGTAAGTGAGACTCATTTGTCTTTTCTGGTTTTGTCTCAGTGTTGCGTCTCATTCAGCTGGTTGTTGCATTTTGTTTCCACACACTTTTTGAATGATTAGTTAATGGCTGTCTTGAGTTTGTTAAGCATTGTAAATTGAGAGTTTTGACTTGATCTTTCTTTGCATTGCTTAACGTGAAAAGGCTTAACGTAACTAAGAGTTACAAAACCGCAATCAATAATCACCAACTTTCTCTGACATATGTCTTGTCATTAGCACTCACCTGTCAAAATATCTCTACTTAAATCCTCCCATGATGGACGTTATGTGACATTAAGTGTTTTTCTCTCTATTGAGCCAGTAAGGAAAAGTCTTTTGAGAGGAAAACACTTAATGTAACATAACTTCCGTAATAGTAGGATTTCATATTTTGACAGGTGAAAGTGCTAATGACAAGACATATGCCAGAGACATTTGGTGATTATTGATCGCTGTTTTGGAACTTTAAGTTACGTTAAGCCTTTTCACGTTAAGCGTGTTAGACCGTCCCTTTCTTCAATAGCCTGTGTGTGGTGATCTGTGTTGGTCTGTTACTTCACTTCATGGACACTGCTTTGACAACTATGTTCAACTTGGAAATTGGCTGCGAAAAGACCAGTTCTTACATCATCCTAAGTGGAACTCAGCGTTCTACTAACTCAACGTTTTACTAACAAAACATTCTTCTAAGGAAAATTGCCAACTGAAACTGAGGTTTACGGAGACTTTGATCCATTTTCTGCCATTGTAGTCATTTAAACAAGCATAAAAAATAGTATAAAATATTGCAACATATTTATATTTAATTCAGCAATTTATAAAATGATGACGGTAAAGCTGTTGTTCTCTAGATCCAATGGACATGTGTCTTTGTGAGTTCCAACCCCACACCTGCAGGGCATTATGCATATTTCCAAATGTCACAAGAAATGTACAAAGCCAAATAAGGCACCTAGAACAAACTAATGCACAGCAGTCTAGTAAAAATGTATGCCCAAATATATTGTAGTTGAGTTATTATAAACAACTGCTGACCATAGCACAGAGTGACAGAATGACGGTCTTCAAAATGGCAGAGTGCTGCTTCTTGAGGACTTACCTGTCAATGATGCCACACATGTCAACATACAGGTGGCTGTAGTCTCCAAGAAGCCTCTGCTGCACCATCAGAAGGTCCATTAGCTGATGGTCCAAAGTCAGGAGCCGCATGCATCCCTGAAACACGCTGAATGGGTTCCTGCAGTCCTGATGGTTCTGCTCAGCAGGACAGCCTGGGCATAGAGGACAAGGCAACTATTAGCCAATAGGAAACTGCAAAACGGATCCCATGGCAACAGCCACTACATCATTTAAAGAGTCAATGTACAGTTAAAGTGATTTGCTTTACTCCGCCCTGACAATTTATGTGGATTTTCAGCCAGAAACTACCAAAAAGAAAAAGCTTCAATAATAATAATGGTGCAACGTGTTGCTATCCGTGAATGTACGTTCTGTGAGTGTATGTCCATTTGAGAAGTCATTTGAGAGAAGGTTAGCTGACTGTATTGGTACAACACTGAATCAGGGGAGAAGGCAATAACAAAGGGAGAAGACAGAGCGCACCAGGCCAGGCGGGCACAGAGAAAAGGAGGACAGAGGAGAGAAGGATGGTACAATTAAAGAGGAGGGAGAGGAGGAGGCAAGGGAACAGGTAAGAGGAACGTTGCACTGAGGGGAGGAGCAGTGAGGCTGAATGAACGGTGTTATTTTAATCTCTTCATGTGATGTGTCGACAGAAATGGACAAAGACACCCAGTACTTAAATCATTATGAAACGGAAAAGCCATTTCCTGGTGTAATTGGTTTACATAACTGCATTATGCTTCTTCCATATACTATATACCGTATTCATGAAAATGCTGCACAACATTATGAAAACAGTCATTATATTATAATTTCAATATATTCAAACCTATGGGAAAACATGCATTCTTATTGCAAATAACTAACATTTAGGTTATGGTTTACAATAAAAAGACAGTATTGCATTGCGTTAAAGTAAGCTTTAAAGAAACTTTGCTTGGTTTACCACCAAAGAAGAGGTGACTTCCTGTAGTGACAGGAAACAAGGGCCTGGCTTGAGCTGTGTCTCCTTCCTCCTGGTCCACAGAGATGGTGAGGCGGCCCTGAGAAGAACTCAGGATCACGGTGTGCCACTGTCCATCATTCAGATTGGAACCTAAAGGGAGAACCAGCACCACAGAGAAGCAATATTCAGTACAGACAACGTGGATCGTGCTGTCTGTTTCTGTCCAATCTGTACTGTTCAGGGATACGGGTTGAAGGATTATCACTTCACTGTGAGAGAGTTTAAAGATATGGGTCAGGGTCAGGGATGTTTAGTCAGTTTAACACTGTGTGTGTGTCAGGGTGATAGAGGTTAGCTGATAGCTTAGCACTATTGATCAGGGGCACAGAATTGGCGCTGTGGGTCGGGGAATCATAGCACCATAGCTGTAACACTGGGGCACCAAAACACGCGCATGTCACCCATGGAGATGATGTTGTGTAAGTATTGCTGCTGACTACAGCACGTCTGTGATCTACAGCACAAGAGTAACTGTGAAGAGATCCAATATAAAGTGCATCTGGGTGCAGCCTTCCTCTGTTGGTACCCTCTCGTAGCAGAAGACATTGATTGAAGCAATTAATTGTTTACAACACGTAGTCTCTGCAGACGCTCACGTTGACTCACATTTTAATATTTGTATAAAAACCCAAAGCAAGGACAGAATCACGCAAATGCTGCAGTTATTTGATTATATTCCTTGGAAAGCAAATTATTTCCCTCTGAACACTCATCCAATTGAGATTGACAGCATGGCGTTTGGTGAAAAAGTGGTACAAAAGTGTTAAAAGTCGATTTTGGATTCATTTCCAGGACGTGTAGGTTTTGAAAAATGGTCTGTCATGGTATATTTTAGCCTACGGGAGAAAGGCTCAAGGCTGGATACAGTTTTAGCATTCCACCCACATGCTACGCACGCACCAAAACTCATGCCCACTCCCTGTTAGGCTGAATAAGAGCTGTGGAACCGACCTGCGCTGAGTTCCAACAGAATCCTCCCGGCCTTGTGTATCTGGAGGCGGAGCCTGGCGTCACTCAGGTACAAGCAGACCACGCCCCCTCGCTGAGGTATATCAAAGGTCAGGAGCAGTCCCGCCTTGTTCCATGTCCTGAACTGGAGCCCCACGGACAGGCCGCCCCCCGGTGACGGGGCCGTCAATCCTGGCAACTGGAGGAAACTCTGGGGGCTGGAGAACGTCACAGCGACCATAGCCGGCTCTGTACAAGAGAACGTCACATTCCCCTGGATAAGAGTGAGGGGGAGAGGAGGACCGACAGAGGACAGAAGAAAGTTCAAGTTCAGAAATATCAGCAACATTGATGCACGTGTGTCCATGCAGTTCCTTGATATATAGACATTGAAACAGTTAGAACTGGAAAAAGGCAGGCAGGCAGATAATAGGCGTGATGGATATCAAACATCTAGTTTGATGGCTCTCTACAAACTACTCACCGCCCCGGTTGTAGTTTCGGATCGCAGTGTCGTCTGTTCTTTTACTGTAGCGCATTGGCGTTTTAAGCCCATTATCGATTTGTTTGCATGTGTGACAAGCGTGACACATACGTATATATATATGATACATATATATATATATATGTATCATCCAGTGATGTCAGGGCCTTTAAGGTATTCAGAGAAGACCCTGGAACCCTCAGATGAAACTTTGTTTGTAAATTAATTAAATAAATAAAATGAATAAATGAGAATCGTATCTGTGTTGTTGATCTGTAATATTACAGTGTTACGTTGATTTGTTTGTCTTTCTCGGTCCATGCACGACGCATTTGAGTGGTTTTGTGTTAAAAAAAATGCAACCAATCAGATATTTTTCTGGGTTGCTGGGAAGAATATCCTTCAACCAAGGTACTCTCTGTCCTTGAGCGAATGCCCTTGCCCTTAAACTGAATGAGAGCGTACGTTTGGATTGACAATTTGATCAACCAATCATATAATCAGATTTCCCCACGGTTCCAGGGTACGCTAGAAGGTCCCGTGAGTTCACTGGCTCGAGACAGAGGATCTAGCTTAGTGCTACGTAGCAATTCATTTGAAGTTGTATTGGTTTATTCCAATTATATTCTGTATCGATCTAAGTATAGTAGAGAGTCAGCGTATAGAAGTCGGGCAAATTAGCGGTACATCGCTCTAGCTAGTCCGACGGGGGGGGCCCCGTGTCGGACCCGACTCAGCAAAGTCTGGGTCCCTCTCTGGAGCCCTGGAAGTCCCGCAAATCAGTGGCACATCACTCTAGCTCAGTCTGATGAGAGGGCCCCGTGTCGGACCCGACTCAGCAAAGTCCCGGTCCTTCCCTGGAGCCCTGGATGTCCCAAAATAATAAACCCGATTGGTTTATTGTTTTATTGGCCTATTTAAGTGAACATCATTGGTGAGTGAGACTAATCTGTCTTTACTGGTTTTGTCTCAGTGTTGCATCTCGTTGAGCTGGTTGTTGCATTTTGTTTCCACACACTTGTTGAATGATTGGTTAATGGCTGTCTTGAGTTTGTTAAGCATTGTTGTGCATTTAAACTGAGAGTTTTGACTTGATCTTTCTTTGCATTGGTAATTGTTAGGAAGGTGTGGTTGTGTGGCAGCCATTTGTTTATGAACCCTAATAGTCCTAGCTGAGTGGAGTAGGTCCTGATGGTGTGTGATGATGTAGCGAGCAACAGTACACATACACACACACACACATGCACACACACACACACAAACACACACACACACATCCTGAACAAATTCCATCTGCACCAAGGGCACCATGAGGTGCCCTTGAGCAAGGCACCAGACCCCTACACTGTTCCTCAGGCGCTGTATATACAATAGCTGCCAACTGCTTCTAATACTAGGATGGGTTAAATGCAGAGAAACAAATTTCACTGTGTGTGTACATGTGTGTGAGAATTAAAGATGACTGAATCATCCACATTCAGATTAAGGTTTAGAAGTTGAAATAACATTTTCTGATTGTGATTCTGACACACACACACACACACACACATACACAGACACACACATACACGGACACACACATACACATACACGGACACACACACACACACACAACACTGAAGATAAGCTCCAACCTACCAGGACAGTAACTTGGGGGCTGTTGTGTTTGAGCAGGTCCACGAGGGAGAGGTCATTGTAGATCAGGTTCTCCAGGCAGCCCCGGAAGTGGCTGTCTGACGGCCCACTCTGGGAGCTCAGGTCCAGGGCTGCTCCTACACTCAGCTGTATGGGTACAACATACCTCATATATATGAGGCTTTATTAACTTAGCACGTACAATATTGTTGGACATAAAACACATACACACACAATGCTCAAATCATACATCAGATCTAGAGCGCAGGTGCTATTGCACATGTGCTATTCTACATTTATATGTAGTCATTGAGCAGACACTTTTATCCAAAGTGACTTGCAAGTGAGGCAGAATAATCAAAGTAAGCAATCAAAATTGGAGAGTTTGAAACCATAAATTCTGTGTGGAAATTATTATTTTTATATTAGTGGTAGTGCAAACGGTTCATGGCACTTTTTAAGTTCCACAATTCTAAAGTTCCACTTATATAGCACCCTAGAGGTATATAGTGGATAAGTGTTTGAGAATTGGAGTGTATCTTCTTACTATGCATATCAGCACTATGGGGACCTAAAGAGCCAAGACCCTCCCACAAGACTAGGAGGGGTTCAGTTCCAACGAGGGCAAGGATGTGTCCGAAATGATTTCCTCATTCCCTACTTCCTACTCCCTACATAGGTAGTTCAATGTAGAGACATTTTAGTTTAAAAAAAACGTTGGGACACTACTGGAGTCTCCGGTAATGACATCATTCCTGTGTCATAATAAAACCTGTCAGATCTACGTCGATGGACGTCGCTTGTACGACTTTCTTTCAGCACAATGCATGATGGGATATATGCTCGGTTAGTGACCAGTTTTTAGTGACCACTTTTTACGATGCATTGTGGGATACGATGAGTGCACTATATAGGGTATAATAGTTCTCACTATGCTGTACATTCAGCACTACAACATGGCAAACTCTCTATGTAGTGGACCTAATAGCGAGTAGTGAATGTCGGTATATTGAAGGGAGCTGCTGCTTGATTGGTTAAGGGGAACACCTGCCAGCAAACATTCTGCCAGCTACAAAGCCATGACTCTCCCCCTGGTCTCCAGAGGACAGTGTAAAACTCAGCGGTACGCTAGTGCCCAGTGGCCCTGAGGAGGAAACTTTGATAAAGAGAATAATCACCATCATAGGACAAACACAGTGGCGGCTCATAACACTAATTATCTGGTGTGCTCCTTTTAAGTAACAGGACCCGGGTAGTAGATTATCTTCACTAGTCTAGTGTACTACCCGTGTGCCTTGGTGCGTGAAAGCAGCAGTGCCTGTGTTTGTGCTATGACAATGCCTCAGTGAAAAGGGTCTCGTGAACTGTTGTGTCTCCCCTTTTTCCACATCCATTCAAATTGAAACACCTGAAACCCCCTTTCAGAGGACTAAGACCCTGTGGTCCATGAAGACTTTACGTTGGATGAACCCCCTGCTCCCCTTTCCCCTCCCCCTGAATACATCCTTGTTATTATTTAACCTCCATCCTGGCTGTGATGTATGTTTTCATTCTTAAATGTACCTCACTCGTATGGAACTGCCACAGTTCTACATACATAAAACATTCATACATAATCCATGTGTTTTATAAACATAGTAAAGTGTTATATACACAACGCAGTCCTATATACGTACATAGTTCTGTATATACTGATATAGTTGGACATGTTCATGTCCATATATATCCCCCTATGTGTGTGTGTGTGTGTGTGTGTGTGTGTGTGTGTGTGTGTGTGTGTGTGTGTGTGTGTGTGTGTGTGTGTGTGTGTGTGCTTGTGCATGTGTGTGTGCGCTTGTGTGTGTGTGTGTGTGTGTGTGTGTGCTTGTGCATGTGTGTGTGCGCTTGTGTGTGTGTGTGTGTGTGTGTGTGTGCTTGTGCATGCATGTGTGTGTGTGTGTGCATGTGCGTGTGTCTGTGTCTGTGTCTGTGTCTGTGTGTGTGTGTGTGTGTGTGTGTGTGTGTGTGTGTGTCTTTTCCAGCTCACCCGGTTGAACCCCCAGTGGCTGAGCGGCGTGGGGACGTGGAACTGCAGCACGTTCTTGTCCACACTGAGGTTGACGTGTGCGTGGAGCTGCTCCAGCGAGACGTGGTGCCAGTGCTGGTCGTCCAGGAGGCTGCCCAGAGACACCTGCCGCTGGGCCTCGGAGGACACCGGGGCCCCGCTCCTTCCTGGAGCACCGCACAGGAGTGGTGGACCACGTGTTAGCGTTATTAGCAGCAGAGTCTGGAGGAAAGTCTATGATCATCTGGTTCATGTTTCTTCATCCTTTCGTTGATTATATGTGATGTATTGATGTATCCATACATCTAATGTAAAACAAAAATACCTTTAGAATCTAAATAAATACTAATACAAAATATATAAATACAAATAATAATACAACTATTCAAATATATATTTTTAGCCAAACAAACACATACTGTAAATTAATAAAAACAAATGAAAATATAAGAAGGTATCAAACGATCACACAAAATAGTGTAAAGCATATTTCCACTGTGGTCTAGAGGTAAATGGAAAGCTTCCACGGCAGCATCATAACCATGTGTCTTTAAGACGGACTCCTGGTTCATTCTCCAGGTTCCCTATGGCAGTGGTGCTGCCCGCTAACTCATCTGGGATCCATCAGTCCTACTATGTTAAAGCAGAACTTCTGGGATTATAATAAGTGTATTTGTACAGTGGCCAGTCTGCACGGTGTTGATTTGAAATCTTTAAAGACCCTTTCTACAGGTTACTACTGCTGGCCGAGTTTGAGTTGCATAATTTGCCAATTATGCGCTTAGAGATCCTGGCCTCAAGCAACATGATGTGAAGCCAATAGGAAGCCAAAGAAAGAGCATCGAGTCTGATTCTGTGAGAGCAGGCCTACGTAGTAGCTGACTACACCATACCCTTCTAAACTAAACAGTTTCTATCTGCCTTCTTAATGACCTTACGACCATCTTAACCATTATACTCAAGCCCGGCAGACACTGTACAATGTAAGTGATCGTGTGCATCTGTACAACTCACACTGCCTGTGATTTCTAAGCTCCCACTGTACAGTTCAATTGACAAACCATGATGTGGGTACTCACACAGCACGACACCTTCTGACGCGTATTGTATGCGTCTAGTGACAATTTCAAGTTAAATTGATTCTCAGAAAGAGAATGGCAGTGTAGCCGACCGTACAGTAATACTAAACCACAGACAGACATCATTAAATCATTAAATCATTAAATCATTCAATCCAAAATCCCATTATTTTGTATCCTTCCAACTCTCCCCCAATTACACAGCATGGATCTGCCCTACAGCGAGCATGGATCTGCCCTACAGCGAGCATGGATCTGCCCTACAGCGAGCATGGATCTGCCCTACAGCGAGCATGGATCTGCCCTACAGCGAGCATGGATCTGCCCTACAGCGAGCCTGGTAGGGCAGAAACATACACAGAACAGCAGCATTACTTTTGGCGACGGTACATTGCATGGAAAGCAACAAAAATGTAAATATAAGATGAAAATGAGACTGCTGAAACTGCCAGACAGCTGACCAAAATTCGTAATGTCAGAAATCCACCTGGGCGTCCGTTTCTTAAATTGTAGCTTGGTGAGGCCATTCACTGGGCATGGTTAGTCCCTCACACAGCAAAACATATTCCATTAGGCTCAAATTTGACACAACTTTGAAATTAGTCATGGACTGCCATATCGAGTTTTAAAATCGGCCATAATTCATACAGTGTCTGCCTCGCTCCAGGATCAGACAAAGCAACCTTTTGTTTTTCATGATGGTCGCCATATCAAACTAGGCAATTATTGCATCATCAAATCTTGCCGTGACTTGGTCAGCGGACAGGGCGCACTGCACTGTTGTCAGACAATACGGCACTGGTCAAAAAACAGGCTAGACTTTACATCGGGGGGTCGGAGTGTGCCAATGTTACACGACATGGGGTCTGAAAGCGCTCATATTTGGAAGAATGTCTGGGACGACAAAAATCATGTTAAAATTGTGCTAAATTTGTGAAGTCTGATCCTTAGACGTCACTATTTTGCAATTGAGATTCAGACCATTTACAACATTATACCTAAACCATTTCATCACCATGACCACATTCTCCCCCTGGGATTACATCTACTGAGTACATCTGCTGTATATCTTATCGATCTGTCTATCTCTCCATCTCTCTCTCTTATCTGATTTACAACCGAAGATACTTTACATATACATTGGAAAGCTACATAAAGTTGCTTTCCAACAGCGTATGCTCTGACTACCAGGTACACTGGCTAAAGTTTGTCTAGGACCTCTCGCACAAAAAAGAAAGCCTGAACCTTTCTGTGGTCATATTTGGTCACTATTTGACCATGTAAACTAAAATAACGACAAGACCAAGGCAATTTCTAAGAAAGACATCACACTCCAATGTAACAGTAAGATGGGTGCAAGCGAAAGATTTAGAGAGAAACAGAGATGGAGGCTCAGGCCCCACACTCAGTAAAGGGTGGATGGGTTCTCTTCATGTTCAATGCTTGTATTGTCTCTTTATTACACAGAACAAAAATACTCTCCAAACAGTGACACTGATTTATATATTATTTATTTACACGTTTCATGTGTGGATCCTGAGTGGTGATATAATTTAAAGTGTAAAGCATAAAAAATAATTGGATTAGGAACACGTCTGCAGAATAGGGTAGGAGCAGCAGAATAGTTCATATTCTACGTTTTCTAGTTATTAGCGGGACTCAAAGTCGCCGGAAAAGGGTAATCAAACCTAAATCCTTCCACATGCTCTAGTACCTCCTCAGCTGACGCAATGGTAAACACAATATCTATAGTATATTCATAATAGAATATGAAGCTTCAAAAGGAATAAATGTATTTATAATATATAATGCTATCATCAAGTACAGAGTCAAGTCAGAGACTCTCTCTTGCTTATATCCTTCTTCCAACCAACTACTCTCTAATTATCCATATTGTCTTCTGTGCCAAAACTGCCACTTCACGTCATGATGAAAACTCCAAAAGAACGGCATGACTTTCTTGACAATGAATATTATAATTACCTACAAAAGAGGAGCGGTGCAACGAGGTGCATCTCTCACTCATATCATGAGGGAGTCCACACTCTGGAAGACCAATATGTTAAAAGCACTGCTACACGACTCTGACGGTGGCTAAACCCAAAGATAACAGGACAGTGTCTTTAATGATGGATGGGATTCTGTAAATGAAAAGCCCTACCGTTACTGAAGGGTTGGGTTGAGAGGAGAGATGTTTGGTCAAGTCAAGTCAAGTTTAGTGTCACATCAAAGTTATACAAGTATAAGCAATGGGTGAAAATCTTATGTGCAATACCCGACGACAGACAGCAGTTATAAAAATAAAAATAATAGAATAAAAAAATAAGTAAAAAGTACAAACTGTATAAAGTGCACATATAAAATGCAATATATTAGCACAAACAAAGAGCAATATATATATATATAAATCAATGTAAAATATACATTGTTATATGCTGTACACTCTTGTTCAGCAGCCTGATGGCCTGACTGTGGAAGCTGTATCTAAGTCTATTTGTACGGCACTTGATACTGCGGTATCGCCTGCCTGACGGTAAAAGTGAGTACAGTTGGTGGCTGGGGTGGGCATTGTCTTTTATGATTCGTTTGGCCTTGGCCACGCACCGCTGGTTGTATACATCCAGGAGGGAGGGGAGCTCACCTCCAACGATATACTGGGCTGTCCACACCACCCTTTGAAAGCGCTCTGCGCTCGAGTGCGATGCAGTTCCCGTAGCAGGCGGTGATACACCCTGTAAGAACACTCTCAATTGTGCCGGTGTAGACTGTTCTCAGGATGCGGGGGCCCATGCTGAATTTCCTCAGACGCCTGAGGAAATACAGGCATTGTTGGGCCCTTTTCACCACGTGTGGTGTGCGTGGACCATGTGAGGTCCTCGGAGATGTGCATGCCGAGGAACTTGAAGCTGCTGACCCTCTCTACTGCAACACCGTCGATGGAGACAGGACCGTGCTCTCCTCTCTGCTTCCTGTAGTCCACGATCAGCTCCTTGGTCTTCTTGACGTTGAGGGCGAGGCTGTTCTCCTGGCACCACTGCTCCAGCGATCCTGTAGGCTGTCTTGTCGTCGCGGGCGATCAGGCCCATCACTGTCATGTCGTCAGCAAACTTGATGATGATGTTGGAGCTGTGCGCTATGCACAGCTCCAACATCATCATCAAGTGCAGTCGTGGGTGTAGAGGGAGTAGAGGAGAGGGCTCAGCACGCATCCCTGGGGGCCTCCCGTGTTAAGGGTCAGTGGCTCTGAGATGGTGCTGCCCATCCTCACCACCTGGCGGCGGTCCGACAGGAGATCCAGTAACCAGCTACACGTGGATGGGGGCACGCCTAGACCTCTAAGCTTGGTGTCGAGCTTGGCAGGAACTATCGTGTTGAACGCTGAGCTGTAGTCCACAAACTGTGTGCATTCGCACATAACAGTTCTTTCCCTCCAGGTGGGAAAGGGCAGTGTGGAGGGCTATGGCAATTGCGTCGTCCGTGGATCTGTTTTGACAATATGCAAATTGCCATGGGTCCAGCGTGGCAGGTAACACGGAGAAAATAAAGTCCTAAGTCCTTGACCAACCTCTCGAAGCATTTGCTGACAATCGAGGTGAGGGCTACAAAATAGTATATCAAATAGCTGCCCACTGCTCCTAATACTAGGATGGGTTAATGCAAAGAAAAATTATTCCCTGTGTGTTTACATGTATGTATGTGTGACCAATAAAGAGGATTCAATCCTCCTTTTTTAAATTCAGAACTAAGAAAACACAATGACTTGATTAACTCCTACTGTAAAAGGTAGGTCCCATTCCACAGGGGCCCAACATGGTCTGAAAAAGCACTGTTTATTGTAAGAGCCATTTGAAATGCTTAATGTAATGTTATAATAAAATATATTTTTTATTCAAATATAATTTAAACTGAAAAGTGTGCTATTTTGTGACAAGAAGCTCGTTCAGAGATAGAGAGAGAGAGAGAGAGAGAGAGAGAGAGAGAGAGAGAGAGAGAGAGAGAGAGAGAGAGAGAGAGAGAGAAGACAGTCAAACGATTGTTTCAGTTTGAGAGAGAGTGGGTAGGAGATATGTGACAGCCATATAGAATATAGAACGTCAACGTCAGCAGACAAGCCCCAACAGAAGGTCCACCGCTAAGACATCTCTCTCCTGTTCGCTCCTGTGGGTTCAGCCTCCTCTGTGTGGAACAAACAGTATAAAATTTGTAATTAACATGGCACTCTTTCTCTGGCATTGCTCTCAGAGAGAGGGATAGGGCCGGGTAAAGGAAACAGGTGCTTATGGTGTTCTCCAGCCCTGTGATTGCACCAAACAGCACAGAAATTGCCAGCTCTGTTTGCAGATAAGCGGTCGTGGTGCAGGTTGCTACGTTACATACGGTGCATGTTGATCAGTCGAGGAATTCAGCCTTCTTCTTTTTTTTAAAGCTTTGATTCCAGTACATTACCGAGGAAAATACAACAATCTTAATTGTAAATTGTTATATTTCATTAGTGTTTATGAAATGGAGGGGATGTCACCACAATACGCGACGATGTCCTAGTTATCTGCCTGCTAAAGAGAGAGGAGATTCTTAAAGGTAGGATATACTATCAAAGATATGCATCTTCCCCTTTGGGTGAAAGTGTTCCTGAAGATGGGTGAAGTTGGGAGGGTGTCTCATTATGGAGAAAGAAGGCAGGCTCGGTTCCTAGGAGGAGGTGTACTTGATGAGGTGCTTGTGGGATAGCAGATGGTTAGCAGCCAGATGCAACGTCTGATGAGAGGTTAACCATAAGGTAGTGATACAGACGTTCAGCAACCCCACTTCAACCCCAATTACACACACACACACACACACACACACAGGAAGAGGAAGAAGTCCTATTGGCTGGGAGCAGTGCTGAGCTCTGCTGTGTGGTGGCGGTCAGCCCATGCATCATGCGGTGCTGTGCTGCTCCACTATGGTGCACAGAGTCCAGCCCTAACACATGTTGGGCTGACTGCCCCATCCATCACAGGTACAAGTGGACAGAGACACAGGCGCAGCCCGCCGCTTGTCTGCACTGCTAAAGATTAGCATCTTCAGTTTCCGCCGGCTGCTCCGAGAGGTTCCTCGTCAAGAGTATCTCTTGAGTGGTGGTATTTACTGGCTCATAGTTCTTTATGCAGGTTCTAAATAAAGAACCCTGAGGATACTATTACAGAAATCCTGTGTTTGCTTCAGAGCCTTTTGGCACCATGCCATTGTGTGTATGAAGACTTAGAGAGACGTGTCCTTGGCTCATCTATAGGAGCAGTCAGCCACTACTGCCTCTGGGGGGGTGACTCTGGGGGGTGACTCTGGGGGGGTGACTCTGGGGGGGTGACTCTGGGGGGGTGACTCTGGGGGGTGACTCTGGGGGGTGACTCTGGGGGGTGACTCTGGGGGGGTGACTCTGGGGGGTGACTCTGGGGGGGTGACTCTGGGGGGTGACTCTGGGGGGGTGACTCTGGTGGGTGACTCTGGGGGGGTGACTCTGGGGGGTGAATATCTAGGGCCACCGGGGGGGAGGCTGGAACTCCCCAAGGGAACCCACATGTCGCTGGGTAGAACTGACAAACACACCACACGACCTGCCAGGGGGCTCAGTGCTGTGTGTCGCTCAGCAAGATGGACCAGTGATGGACCCCACAGACTGTTGGTACTGTGGTATGACTATGGTTGTTCAGATGGATCCACCCCACCCGGCCAAGGCCACGGCGAACCGAGGTCTGTAGAACTGCCACCCAGAACCGCTGTCAGTCATGATAGCACCAATGTGAAATCTAACTGCGTTCTGTCTGTAGTATATACTACAGTGGTGAACAGTCAGGGCCTTCAAGGTATTCAGAGAAGACCCTGGAACCCTCACATTTTTTTACAATACACAATACATTGTTTTATTATATTAATAAAATTAATAAATGAGAATCGTATCTGTGTTGTTATATTACAGTTACGTTGATTTGTTCGTCTTTCTCGGTCCATGCACTACGCATTTGAGTGGTTTTGTGTTATGCAATCAGATATTGTTCTGGGTTACTGGGAAGAATCCTTCAACCAAGGTACTACATTTGGATTGACAATTTGATCAACCAATCATATATTGATTTGTAGCCAATGGGCATATTCTTTCAGATTTCCCCACAGTTCCAGGGTACTCTACAAGACCGGTCAGTTTACTTAAATAACTTTGCAATTAGGGTTGATTAACCAGCAGCCCCATCACATAACTGGTGTAATTCACAATTCTCTCTGATTGGCTGACAATTTCAATAAAAGCGCACCAACACGAAATGAACATTAGATATGTAACATGAGATATGTAACATGAGATATGTCAGGGCAAAAACAGCGCAAAAACGGCGCCGTCTTTGGTTTAGTACGACAATACGTTGATTCGCTGCCATAGTTTTGCCTTACCAGTCACCGTCATAACTCCCTATATATTGACTCCTACTCATTTAGCCCCTAATTGTTTGCCAGCTGATGTCATTTTGGGATATAGATTATTTAAGAGGCGATTTCATGTTCAAAAATGTATCCACCGTAATGTACAATTTCTGCATGAAAAGATTTCCATTAATGTGGTATTTTTGTTGTATATTATTACCGTTATGAACTACAACTGTAGAATTATAAGTGTACATATTGATTCACAGATTGAAATTAAACTAGGTCAACAGCTGATTTCAGAGGCTTGCGGGTCGGAACAGTGGTGGCCACTAGCGGAGTGAGCTGACAACATCGATAAGGTATAGTTAAGAGAGGTCCAGACCTACCTTACGAAAGTGTCACTTACAGAAGGTATACTTAGCTAAGAACGTTTCGGGAAACACGGCGCAACGTTAAGGTACAGCTTAAGGTATAACATACGAACGACGTAGCGTTGGGCTGTTACTTCACTACATGGACACTGCTTTGCCAACTATGGTCAACTTAAATTGGCTGCGACAATCTTATCTGCCTAAATGAGATAACACATAAAGTGACTGCCTCCGTGACAATCCGTGGTCTACGGAAGGTCCAGTTGTGATAGACACGGTTCGGCACTGATATATATATACAACGTCAAATTGTACAATATATAGGCTTAACAAAAATGTTTTATCTAAAGAGGATTGAATCCTCTTTATTCGTCACATACATACACACACAGTGAAATGAGTTTATCTGCATTTAACCCATTCTAGTATTAGAAGAAGAGGGCAGCTATGTATATACAGTGCCCGGGGAGCAGTGTAGGGGTCTGGTGCCTTGCACAAGGGCACCTCGGCAGTGCCCATGTGTTTCGAGGACATGAACTGGAGAGCTTCCGGCTCCCAAGTCAAGTCCCAACAGACTGAGCTATCCTGCGGCCCCCCAAATTCATAAAGTGTGTGTCTTAGACGCTTTCGCTATCCACGCAGAGTATGAAGTTCTCAACAAATCTTTATTATTCGTTGTTAAATTAAAAAGTCAAACGTCATTATTGGCATTATTATTATGTCCTCTGGGCCGGTATGAAATCTACTAAACTTGGTAGGCCTACAAGGCTGCATCGCGGGAATTTGCAGCTTGAGATTAAACTTCCTTAACTACTGTCAGTCTAATGTCTAAGTTAGCATGTATTCTTATGTCTGTCAGTCTAATGTCTAAGTTAGCATGTATTCCTATGTCTGTCAGTCTAATGTCTAAGTTAGTGTGTATTCTAATGTCTGTCAGTCTAATGTCTAAAATAGTGTGTATTATAATGTCTGTCAGTCTAATGTCTAAAATAGTGTGTATTATAATGTCTGTCAGTCTAATGTCTTAGTTAGCGTGTATTCTAATGTCTGTTAGTCTAATGTCTAAAACAGTGTGTATTATATTGTCTGTCAGTGTAATGTCTTAGTTAGCATGTATTCTTATGTCTGTCAGTCTAATGTCTAAGTTAGCATGTATTCTTATGTCTGTCAGTCTAATGTCTAAGTTAGCATGTATTCTTATGTCTGTCAGTCTAATGTCTAAGTTAGCATGTATTCTTATGTCTGTCAGTCTAATGTCTAAGTTAGCATGTATTCTAATGTCTGTCAGTCTAATGTCTAAGTTAGCGTGTATTCTAATGTCTGTCAGTCTAATGTCTAAAATAGTGTGTATTATAATGTCTGTCAGTCTAATGTCTAAAATAGTGTGTATTATAATGTCTGTCAGTCTAATGTCTTAGTTAGCATGTATTCTAATGTCTGTCAGTCTAATGTCTAAAATAGTGTGTATTATATTGTCTGTCAGTCTAATGTCTTAGTTAGCATGTATTCTTATGTCTGTCAGTCTAATGTCTAAGTTAGCATGTATTCTTATGTCTGTCAGTCTAATGTCTAAGTTAGTGTGTATTCTAATGTCTGTCAGTCTAATGTCTAAAATAGTGTGTATTATAATGTCTGTCAGTCTAATGTCTAAAATAGTGTGTATTATAATGTCTGTCAGTCTAATGTCTTAGTTAGCGTGTATTCTAATGTCTGTTAGTCTAATGTCTAAGTTGTGCGTGTATTCTAATTAATGGTGTGACAAACGATTCTTCACGGATTCATCTTTTCAGGGAAGGAGAATGAATCGTTCATTCCCATCTTTAATCTAGTTTGTTCATTTATTTTGTTGGCTTTTTTTTATTATTGATTTACAGCCGACTTATTGAAGTGCCTCGCGGGCAGGATCGCCCCATTATTGGACTGTGGAGCAGCATAGGGAGGGCTGTAGCCCAAAAGAGTGAAATAAGGCTTGGTCGAGCTAGGCATCTAAGTTCATCGAGGAGGCGGGATAACTGTTCTGAATCCACCACTCTCGTTTGTCATCCCTTAAGGTAAACAAATTAAGCAACTACTTTGGAAAGAACTGGGAGTCGACAGGTGATTCATGAACAAATCAACGAACAAACAAACTACTTAGGAAAGAACTGGGAGTCAGGAGTCGACAGGTGAACGAACAAACAAACAAACTACTTAGGAAAGAACTGGGAGTGGGAACGGGAGTCAAGAGGTTTTGTCATTTATATTTATAATTGTTATTTTTATTATAATTATTGTTGTTGTTTTGTTACTGCATTTGCTGTTCTTTAAAAAAAATACGACATAACTTGAATTTCTGTGGTGAAGTGCGAAACATGTTTTCCATTTTTTATATATATTTTGAATTAATGTTTTTAAAAGTGTTGTGCTTTGCTACATTTTTGGAAGGAAGGAATCATGCGTAGTATAGCCTATAGCCTCCATGTGTAGAACAGAGGGGGGATTTAGAATCATGCGTAGTATAGCCTATAGCCTCCATGTGTAGAACAGAGGGGGGATTTAGAATCATGCGTAGTATAGCCTATAGCCTCCATGTGTAGAACAGAGGGGGGATTTAGAATCATGCGTAGTATAGCCTATAGCCTCCATGTGTAGAACAGAGGGGGGGATTTAGAATCATGCGTAGTATAGCCTATAGCCTCCATGTGTAGAACAGAGGGGGGGTTTTAGAATCATGCGTAGTATAGCCTATAGCCTCCATGTGTAGAACAGAGGGGGGGATTAGAATCATGCGTAGTATAGCCTATAGCCTCCATGTGTAGAACAGAGGGGGGGATTTTAGAAATGCAGCATTTTTTACGATTTATATAACCAAGGTTTGTTTGGACTCATTAGCTGACTAGGCTTTGTGATGAGCTGTTTGTGGTTGTTAACAAATGAGCCGAGGTATGCCTACAATGTTGCCAAGATAACATAGGCTATTCAATAACAAATATTATTTCTCATGATATATTGGTGATATTGAGCTTATTGCTTAATACTAGCCTATTTATTTAGCGTAGAAAATAGCCTTTTTGAAACACAGGAGTTTCAGATCTATTTTATGCAAACCAGAGGTGACACACAGAAAGTGACACTGAACTAGTTTGCGAACATCTCATAAGACACGGATCCATTAGGTGAACTGAATCAAGGGAACTGTGTCCCAGAAAGGAATAGTTTTTTCCATCTCTATTTCTAATGTCTGTCAGTATAATGTAAAGAAACAGCCTGTGGGAAGGAATCAGTCCTACACAATACTTTTTATGATGTCACACTGTGGGATTGTGTATCGAGGCTGCAACGAGCTGATCAAGAGGAAGATTTGCATAATTTTCCGATGACCGTGAGGCGTCCACGAGACGATGGCAACAGAAATAAGGCCTTTGTAGCGCTAGGCTAGTTTCAATCATGGATTAACAGCCAGCTGTTGCGGTGATCGTGGAAAGTTTTTATGGAGAAAAAGAAGAAGAAAAGGATTTGGACCCGGTTCCTGGATTGGAAGAAGGTTCTCTAAAGAGCTTGAGGTCATTTTTTGGTCCAACCTAACGATGTGATTGTGCAGTTGATTATTTTAATGTTAACGAGTGTCTAGGTCCCGGTACCGAGCGAGCACAAACTCCACCCCTGTGTTCCTATTGGTCAGTCACCGGGCTGTTATCGTCACGATAGTGACTCAAATTTTCTTGACACTACCATAAATTCAGAAATTTGTCTGTGAATCTGTCACACTGATTGACCACAGACTACCGACGGTGGACTAGGACCTAAAAGTTTGCCAAGATGCGGGAATTTTGTCTGCGATGGGAAAATCACATGTGGCCACCTTAAGTTAGCGTGTATTGTAATGTCTGTCGGTCTAACGTTGAAGTTAGCCCTTTTTTCTCAAAACCAGTGCCATGCAAATAAAGAGCAAATTTAAAAAAAGAAAAGTAAAAGAAAATGAATAAATATTTCAGCACACCACTCTCTCAAACCAAATAAATAAAACACTTAAGCACACCGTGCACAAAGAAAGAGATGTAATACCTCAAAAGAATACTTTTGCACAACACTCGCCAATAAAACAAAATAAATACAAAGAATATATATAAGCACAGCACACCAAGTGCTGTCATGGTCCGACGCCGAAATAGGCAGAGCTAGGTAAGGGGTAGTCTCACAAATCAGACTTTAGAGACTTTAGAGATTTATGTTAAAGTTCTACTATAACAAGGCAGGACAGCTGGGTCCCAGTTCAGGTGTGTCCTCACAGGGTTAGTACATGTGCACCATCAAAGCATGTCGCACTCTCGCACGTTTTAGCCATGGGGGATGGGTGACAACGGTCACCAAATAATGATAAGCAACTGTACAGGCAGCATTGAGAGGTAAGACTATTATCGATGTATGTAACCTATGTAGTATCCTACCGTATGTTTGTATAATATCTGTCTAGCTTAACATGAATAGAAATACCTTGAAATATTTAAGCAGCCTCATCTAGCCTGATTACTCTATGGCTGGTGAGGCTGCACACCTGTGGGTGGGTGGTAATCAAGGCCCACAGGTTAAACCAGCCTTCACCACACACACTCAGGAGGAGTGCGGACATGTCGGCAGTGGCCACCTGCTCTGGCTTTGACGTCTTGGCAACGCTCCAATAAACTGCCTTCTATAACGTTCACCTGTGTCCTGTGAGTCGGAGGTGCCTAGCAAAGCCACCGCTTGGCAGCTGGCAGGGTTCACTGCTACACAGACTTACCACAGTCCTTTTCAGATATTGCGAAAAAATAGAAACAATCAATCAATCAATTGAAGGTGAGGGTTTTTGCCGTTTACAGACAAAACAGTGAAGACGGACCAGAAAGTGGACCGTGAGAGAGAAAGGGAAAGTCATGCAAAACATGGGCTCAGGCAGGAATAGAACCAAGGTCAGGACAACACCTTTTTGCCTCCGTGGTGACAGACACACAGGGAGAGCCACATAGCTGCCCACAAGCTACCACAGAAAACACTCAATAACCAGAGAGTCACACACTAAAAAAAACACTTTTCCACGACACACACGCTGTCAACAAACTACAAACGCCTAGAAATTATTGAGGCAAATCTGACACCATACATGTCACCAGCATGGAACAATCCTTTATTTAAGACAAAAACAAAACCACCGTCTTCAAAATGTAACAAGACAAGTTGATTATGCATCATACTGGTAAGAAAACCCAAGTAAATGAATAAATAAGAACAAAAGAATAAAAAAAATCACAACTTGGCAACTCAAAATGTATGTGTATATAAATAACTACATAAATAAATCCAGAGCAAATCCAGCAGCGTGTGGTATAGTGAAGACGTGTACCTTGTCTGAGCAGCAGCCGCAGCTTCCCCCTCTTCAGCTCCAGGGTCAGGCTGCGCTCCTCGGGGCCCTGGGCATGCAGCAGGGTCCCGGAGTTCTTCAGGGTTTTGAACTTCAGGGAGATGCTCTCCTTGGCCCTCTGCCTCGGCCCGGGGCTCCAGTGGTACGACAGGCCGCTGCTGCCGTCAAACCCCACCACGTCGGACGCTGAAACCACCGCACAAAACAGGCTGCTTAACCATCCAAGCCAGTGGTTCCAAGAATCAGGAGTAGCTAGTGACTCAAGAGGCACACCTATTCTGGCTTCCAGGAAGCCAAAATAATACATTGTCCACAGTAACACAACACAATAATATTATTATCCTAATATAATTGGTATTATTTATGATTTGCTATAGTATTGATTTGTTGTTCCACCTAATGCCTAATAAGATGTTGCTCCATTTCAATGCCTCTTTGATGTAGGTGTATTGTTTTGTGTGAAATATTGAGACAATGATAATATCCTGGTCATTATGAGTGTGACGTTTATCTTAAGCATGCCCTACAACTTTAAGTCGGCGTGCCTTGAATTGTTGGTTGGGCGGTGATGGGTGGTGATCTGGTGATGTCAATCAGGGCATTGCATCCCTAATTCGTGCGGGGAATCTATCGTGCCTGTCAATCATAGGTGTGTGAAATGCAACACTTGTCAACGGTGTAGAAACGTCACATGTGGCTTGGGGACTTGTTTTAGTAAATTCACAAAGTACATGGAACATCAACGCAATCCCTGTAGTCTGTGCTTCCTCAGAGGCTGGCCAGGTGGACCAGGAGAAGAGACATCCAGTTAAGAGTTAACAGGAATGGGGGCTCCAGTGGACATTAAGGCCTGAATGTCCGCTCAATCCACTAAATCATTTAAGCTGGTTGAGACCTCGTCTAAATTATTCTACTAATCTCTTATCTGGTCCTAATATATTCTCAACTAACCAAGATAATGAGAAGGTGGCGTCACTGGTGTTGAATGGTTAGGTAATATTAGCCGTCTTTAAGACACAAAATGGTCATGGTCTAAATATGCACACACACACACACACACACACACACACACACACACACACAACCCCCCTATCCTTCATAGACTCAGACGGGGACACAGATAGGACTATTGGTACTTTTGTACCTGGACACAAATATTTTTTCCAGGGCTACAGAACCAACACTTGTGTTTGTAGTCCCAGACACCATTAGTGCTTCAAGTCCCTAATGTTCTGAAGAGTTGAGCTCCGTCCAGACCCAATTTCCTCTCCTGCCAGAACACACATTCTTTGAATTGAATGGACTTTAATGAGCCGGACAAGGTTTGCACCAAACACGCACACACACACAAGCACTTGCACGTACACACACACATGTGCGCGCGCGCACGCACACACGCACACACACAAGCACTTGCACGCCCACACACACACGTGCGCGCGCACGCACACACGCACACACACAAGCACTTGCACGCACACACACACACACACGCACACACACAAAAACGCAGACACACACAAACACACACACACAAGCACACATGCACACCCATACACACACACACACACACACACTACACATATGCACGCACACACGCACACACACACACACACACACATACACGCACGCAGGCAAACACACACACGCACGCACACACAAACATACAGTGTAATAGTGTCCTAACCTCAGTGACACAAAACATAAGAAAACCCTCCAAGATGTTTCTCCTCAACTCATTTAATCATTTGAAACTCTGATAAACATTTTTAGTCAACATAATAACGTGTAGACGTGAGTTTGTATATGCCTCTGAAGGCCCACAGCTGTATTTCTTGTGAAATACGATGGAGCGATTATCAGCATTAGGACATTAGTAGCTTCAGGATAACAGAGGATGAATTATTAAGATGTATGATTTTAAAAGGGCCACTTTGTTTCCCTTACTTGTGTACGATGGAGACCCTCAAGTGAAGCTGCAACTAATGCACATCCACTATGTGGATGTTTTTGGCTTTTTAACTACGCCGTCACTTGTTTCAAAATGAAATACTCTTTTCTCCCAAAAACCCAATCGATTTGCAGAGAAAACTAACACAACAACCCCCTGAGTTAATAGAGGTGTGGGCAGAAGGGTTTCACTATTTCAGAGTCGTTGAGATAACTTCAAACAACTAAAGTCATGTGACAGAACTGTGACAGAACGTGACTTATTCAGGTTGATGTCATTCCTCCTTTACGTGTTTGACCCAGAACCACACAGCATCCGTATGAGGGTTGAGTCTCATCCATTAAGCTGTAGGACTACCTCCAGGAGAGGGCCTTTCTGAGCAACCCTGCCCTACACGTATCCTATATATGTACAGATTTCATCTGTGAAATCTATTGCATCTATTTAAATCTGTAACTGACAACTAATTAAAATATTAAGGGTTATCAAGGTGTGTGATAAGCGTCCGAAATGTTTCATGAATTGTGCAATGTGCTGTACATTTCAATCTCATATCATTTCAGTCTATCGATTTCCCTCTATTCCTTCTAGTTGATTTAATGGGTGGAGTCTGTCTTCCCTCCCGGTTACGTAGCCAAGCGGGTGACCAATCACAGAGCACTCACATTACCGTGACGGGCAGCTGGATGGAGCGAAGAGTTTCAGACTTTGAGGAAGAACACTTCCTCAAACTGTGAGGGGAGGGGGATTCAGACCACGCCCCGACAACCCTGAGTTGATTAGCTGACTTTCAGATGTATCATACGTTCCTGCCCAGATATATCATGGATACATCCTTCTGTGGTATGTTGTGGCTATTTAACTTTTTTACTTTAAACCGATTTAGTGTCTAAACATTTCTGTAGTTTGCCAAATAGCAAACAGCTAAATGACACAGCAGTGGATAATCTCTCACTGTGTGCCTTTAACATTTTCTCTTTCTAAATATTGTGTTTGATTGTAATGTTGGCGCGGGTGCAGTTGGTTTGCAATTAAACATTCATTTTTTTGGTTAGTGTCATTTTTTGTGTCTGTTGGTTTGAGGGAAAAAACAATTGAAGCATAACAGATGACACAGACAACGCCGGTGATTAAAGTGCAGGCTGATGGTGATGAATGTTTTCTGTTCTGTAACAATATGTTCCTGGGCAGGACATAGGAAGTGTGTGTGAAAGGTGTTTTTTTGTGTACTCAGAAATAAACATCATTAAGTTAGGTTCAAAATGAGATGACTTTTAACACACACACACACACACACACATGTGTGTGCTTTTTTGTGTAAGGGTATGAATCTCTTTTATCAGAGAGAGAGCAGAGAGAGAAAGAGATCGAGAGAATGCAGAAAGAGAGAGAGTGAGAGCATGCAAGAGAGAGAGAGAGAGAGAGAGAGAGAGAGAGAGAGAGAGAGAGAGAGAGAGAGAGAGAGAGAGAGAGAGAGAGAGAGAGAGAGAGAGAGAGAGAGAGAGAGAGTGTCAGAGAGACAGAGAGACAGAGAGACAGAGAGAGAGAATGCAGAACAAGAGAGAGAGGAAGCAAGGAAGAGAGGGAGTGATGCTAAGAGTCCTGGATGGTAAGCAGCGGGGCAGGGATGGGTACACAGAGCCAGCTCACCGTATGGACAGCCGTACGTCTCCAGTCTGAGTCCGATGCGTCCACTGGGGTTCCACTCCAGAGGGACCAGGCGCAGGTAGCGGGCCAGGACCGGCTGCTGCAGAGTGTGCTGCACCACGCTGTCGGCGTTGGAGTTCCCTGAAAACGACTGGAGGGAGAAAACACACTCAATATAACATAGGAAATACTACGCTTGAAGTCACGTTGTGACTTTATTGCTTCAACCGAGCACTTATGAGATTAAAAAATGATGTGTTTTGTGTTGAGAACCGTTGTGTTATAATGAGCGGTGCTGTGTATGAAATAACATTATACTATAAGTGTCCCAGAAGCTGAACCATCTCTCTGGGACACGGACATCAAACATCAACAGCTCAAATACACTTTGACTGCATTCAGAGCGGAGTGGAACGCTGAGCTGATTTTCCTTCTATTTCCTCCTTGTTTTAGTAACAGTGACAAAATGGCATAGATGACTATGTTGATGATCAAATAGCACATAAAACCACCTAAAAAGAACCACATAAAACCACCATTTCACGTGAAACATTTCAATCGTGTCTACCTGGTGGAGACTCCTCTGTGCATTTACTTCCTGTTTACAAACAGAAGTTGAAGACCAAGCC
>CM051005.1:30392004-30404504 GCA_027704905.1 Muraenolepis orangiensis | reverse complement strand
AGAAGCCCTACATGTTGGAGACAGAAATTCAGACATGGGAGCCATGGGAAGCATGGCCTCCAAATATTCAAAAACCAACCTGAAGGTAAGACATTGAAGATTGTTTCTCCAGCAGAGCACTGCCTCCTTGATAATGGGACTGATGATGAGGATGAGGAATTTTTATAATTTTTATTATTACTGCCAATTTGCACTATACGTATTGTTGTGTATTGTATATACCTACGTATTACTGTAATAATACTGTAAATGTATCTTCATTTATCAATACATTTAGACTTCATTTAGAATTATTTTAACTATTTTTGTTTATAATAGTTTTATTTAGTTAGTTGTTTTGTTTTTTAGCTTAGGTATTAGTATTTTTGTGTGTGCATTTATTCCCCCTGTGTCAACTGTTGCACCTTAATTTCCCTCGGGATTAATAAAGTTTTCTGAATCTGAATCTGAATCTGAATCTGAAGAGGATGAGGGGGAGGAGGAGAAGGTGAAAATCTTAATCCAAGAATAAGCCACGATCCAAGTTATGGCCCTAGTGGTGAATGGGGGCGGCAGTAGCCTAGTCTGTTGGGACATTGATTGAAAACCATAGGGTTCAAGTCCCGGACCAAGTACGGAGTGTGAAGTGGTACTTGAAAACAGGTGCCAGTTGTCACATACAGGTGCCATGTATGTGACCAATAAAGAGGATTCAATCCTCCAGATATCGATTTAGAAGGACTGAGCAGCTGCCTGTAAGACAAAACCAACTCACCTCTCAAAATACAACAGGCGACACCCACAACATGTTAAAAAAGAACGACTTTCACAATTACCAACAAGAGAAAGTTCAGTACTCAGAGGAAACCCACTTCTCTACATGGCCTTCATTTGATCACTGTATCATGGCCAAAACTGACAATGGCCATGCCACAATTTACTGACCGGCAGCCAAAGGCTCCGGTCAGGAGTTGCCTTGACATGGACTACAAAAATGGCTACATAGAAGCTAAGAGACAGTTGCATAAACACAACTTTGGCAATGATCAAATAAAGCATCACATACCAAGAGAAAGCATTGAACTCACCCAGTCACTGCGGAGCTACACTACCGTCTCTTTAAAAATGCACCAGCAGCCATATGTATACTTTTTTAATTTAATTTAGTATTTTTCTATATATATATAGTACAGTATAGTATAGTATAATATAGTATTGTCAATATTATTGTTGTAGAAATTCATATTGTTCAAGTTCAAGTTAGTTTTATTGTCACTTCACAGTATAAGCAATGAGGGAACAGCTTATGTGCAATACCCGACGACAGCAGTTATAAACAACAGAATAGAATAAAAATAAGTTAAAAAAATTATAATAATAATAATAAAAAGTACAAAACTGTATAAGTTAAATATATACACTTGGCAAAAATAAAAATTCTAATGTTATACGACGATTATGTGCTCATTTTACGGAGCTGTTGCAAGCTGGACATTGATCTTCTAGAACACATGAACATTCCGTCTGATATGAAACAGTCTCCAAGTTTCCGTAGAAACTCTGTAAGAGGTGGAGATGCTTACGATCACTATGAGCACCATAGTCAAAGAGCAAAGTTTCCGCAATTGGTTGACTTTGTAGAAAGAATGGCCGACATTGTTTCAGACTCACTCTTTGGTGACCTACCGGACACCCGATAAAGGGACGGAAAGGAACCTGTCAGACTTGGCCTTGGCTGTGATTTCAAGTACCGTTTTGGTCAGGCCAAAAACAAGAGTGTCTTTGTTACAATCACAACAACGCAGATGCAGAATCCCAGAAGCACATGGGAGAACATGGAACATAACTTTGTAAAGAGTTGAGCGAAAGGGCAGATAAGGACACGTTTGAATTTTTCAGATCAAAAGGAATATAGTTTGGTTGTGTGAGGGCGGGATTGGGAAGGACATTTCAAGGAAATAGAGACAGACAAAATGTCAGTGAGCAGTGCGGCAGTAGTGGGCGGCAGTATAGCTCAGGAGGTAGCTGTCGAGGTGTCCTTGAGCAAGACCCCCTAACCCTAACTGCTCCTGACCTGCTGGCTGTCTCCTTGCATGGCTGACTCCGCCGTCGGTGTATGAATGGGTGAATGTGAGGCATGACTTGTAAAGCGCTTTGGATAAAAGTGCTATATAAAAGAGAACTCAAGAGCTCTTAGATATCCAGGAAGCACGGCAATCATCAACTCATTCATCATTCACATTCAATAGCATTTTCATTGAGGTATTTTAACCAGGTTTAGGCAAAATGCCAAAACAGCCTGTGTGTGTTTTCTTTCTGGTTTCTTTAGAAACCCGTCCGAGAAAGAAATCCCAGAGAGGAGAAGATTGTGGATTTGTGCTGTTGAACGCGCCTCCGTCCCCGGGGAGGGAAAATAATGGAAACCATAAAAGTAAACATGTCTTTGCAGTGAACATTTAATCAAATGTTAGCTAAACACTGAGGATTTTAATTATTGTATTATTTAAGTCATATATTAACATAATCGTTCTGATATTGTGTGTTTTAATGAACCACGTTTTCATGGGTTAACCAGTCTTCATTATATCACAAGAGTTACTTTTAACTTGTTGGCATATGTTAACCTAGCAACGAGGAGTACTTGAAACATGTTCCATGGTAATTATACTAGGGCCACCGCAAAATGTTTAGTTATGTATATATTTTTCTAATTTTATTTGGCAATCATTTTTATTCTGTTTATTTGGCTTACTTTGGTTTTTTAAATATAAATATATTTTGTTGTTTGTAAGAGCATCGTGAGGATTGCTAGACAATTTCGTACTCGTACAATGACAATAAAGGCATTCTGATCAGCCATATATTGTTTCCTTCTTTCGACAAATGAACAATGTTTTTTCCCTCCGTCACGTGACTGAAAACTATGAATAGGGTGTGAATGCACCAAAGCTTATTGAGCCCTGGAGGGTGTTGAACAGCCAAGGCAATGGGCTGTTTGCTGTTCAAATGAAATTGGGCTGGCTAATTAACAGATTGATTCAAACACTTCAAACAACAGCGCTGAAGGACAGCCACATCTCCAACTACAAAGAGAAATCATAGATGTGAATGGACGATCAGAGATTCTCACAAATAATGTTCTGCGGAGCTCGAAGGACACGACCAACTGCGGCTTTCATTCAAGGCCAATGACACCACCGTGCCAAACAACCGTCCTCTTGCTGAGCAACGAGTCTTCATCTCTGAAAAGGAAATTCAAAAAGCATATTGCATTTTCACTCAACTGTCAAAAAATGGATATGCTGAAATGGTTCCAGAAAGGCGGCTGAAAGGAGAGGAGGGAAAGATGCGAGTGGTCTATGATCTTTGATCTGTGTTGTTGTTATGTCATGTTATGAGTGTTATGTGTGTTATGTGTGTTATGTGTGATATGTGTTATGTGTGTTATGTGTGTTATGTGTTATGATCCGTTTGTTTCCGGCAGAAATCTGTATTAATGATGGCTGACGTCGAGGCTATGTTCCACCAAGTCAACCAAGTCTGCACTAAATTTGCAATTTGCACTTCTGTTTATAGGTCCACCGAATTATGTACAGTATATATTCAATCTTTTTATTGGACATTTTCAAACTAGTTTAGTGTCACATATCATTTAGTGTGAGTGTCTTGAGGATTGCGTAGGATTTGTTGTTTGTTGGCAATAAAGGCCTTCTGATCTGTTCTGTAACACCACATTACACGCCACATGACTATGGTGGCCGAAAGGTGTCGACTAAAATAGAATGAGATCAGGAGAAACGTTGTGCACCATGTGGATCCTGGATGATAACACCAGAGTCTTGAGACAAGACAGGATTCTAGATTCTAGTGACTGGGGAGCGGGATGCTTTAAACCAGAACAAACATCCTTGGACGGCCGATGAGTCAGATCTGACTGAAGACAAAGCAGACCTCCTGCACTCTCTGGCTGCTACACTCACTCGAAGCTTAAGACCACTGTTGTTGGTTAAACATAGGCAGGTTAGACATAGACAGGTTACACATAGGCAGGTTTAGTGCTACTACCTCTCTCATGTGGTTCCTGCATCTTATCCTGCTCTCTGTCCATCACTTTGTCAAAGTGTTTTCACTCATTTCAACTCATCAGCGTCATAAGCATCATGTAATCCTCCTCCTGGGACGGAGCGACCTGCTGGCCATCAAGCCCTACAAATGACTCTTGACTTTCTTCAGAAGAGGAGAGAGGAGAGAGGAGAGAGGAGAGAGGAGAGAGGAGAGAGGAGAGAGGAGAGAGGAGAGAGGAGAGAGGAGAGAGGAGAGAGGAGAGAGGAGAGAGGAGAGAGGAGAGGCGTCTAATTCAACTGCTATACAGCCCTCAGAAATATGACCACTAGAAGGCCAGCTCTCTGACACATGAGAGAGAGAGAGATAGAGAGAGAGAGAGAGAGAGAGAGAGAGAGAGAGAGAGAGAGAGAGAGAGAGAGAGAGAGAGAGAGAGAGAGAGAGAGAGAGAGAGAGAGAGGAGAGAGAGAGAGAGAGAGAGAGAGAGAGAAAGACACAGACAAACACAGACCATAGAGAGATAGAGAGAGAGAGAGAGAGAGAGAGAGAGAGAGAGAGAGAGAGAGAGAGAGAGAGAGAGAGAGAGAGAGAGAGAGAGAGAGAGAGAGAGAGAGAGAGAGAGAGAGAGAGAGAGAGAGAGAGAGAGGAAGAGAGAGAGACAGAGACAGAGACGGAGCGATAGTGAGACAAGGCACCTAACAAAGAGATTAGTGAGCAGGTGAGATGAACAGAGATAGCGCTCCTGATTCGTATTGAAGAGCAAAGGGCCCTGGCTCTAATTGAAAGCAGAAGGAAGGAACAACAGGCCCATCGCAGCTGAGAGGACGGGAGCCTAGCGAGAGGAGGAAAAGAGAATCATGAAAACTAACCGCGGGCTCTCTTCAGACCCCGCTTCAAAACACAAGACAAGCCTTCAAGGACTGTAAGGTTTCTAATTGGCCAGCTAGCGGAGCCAACAACCGGCGACCGGACCGTAGGGGGGAGAAGAGATGGTGCACAGGGTGGTTGCGGACCATTGAGATGGAGATGGCCTTCTTCCGACATCTGGTCCTAAAGATCTCCTCAATGCATGGAAGTGCACACCCGATGATCTTTTCCACCATCCTCACGACCCTCTGGATGGCTTTCTTGTCAGCGACGCCACTCGTCAGGAATGCTCTCTACAGTGCCACGGTAGAAGTTCACTAGCCACCGTAAGGGGGACTTCGGAGGGGGTAGGGAGCTGCTGGAGGCTCTCTGGAGATGGAGAGAGGTGTTGTTGTGTGAGTGTGCTCGATTTCCATGGTATGTTACCGCACGTTCATATTAAAATGAGGTGTTTACACACCTGCACTTTCTGAATCTCTCGCCAGCCGTGCTTATACTGCGTTGCTGTTCTGAATCTACCGCAGCAGAGTTTAGTGGTGCTCAAACCTTTTTTTGAGGTCTAAAACTGATTGCAACCCTAAATTCTTCCACCTTTGCTTCCCCAAACAGCATTAAAACCCATCAGCAATTTTCCAGTTATATCTATGTTCCAGTGAACATATGCACACTAGTTTGTTTGTGGCTTTTAGTCGTTTGGCAATCTGCTCATATATATATATATATATATATATATATATATATATATGGGTGTCTTCCTCCAAAAGATGAAGAAGAGTGTGAATCTGAGAAGAAAGAGGAGGAGAAGGAGGAGGAGGAGGAGGAGAAGGGAGGAGGGAAAAGGAGGAGGAGGAGGAGGATGGAGGGAGGAGGATGAGGAGCATGTGTCCACCTGGACACGTAGAGGAGAAAGCATTTCCAAGCCTCTGAATGACATGAGTGCGGTGCTTGTACGGCCCCCATGTATCCTTAATAGACATTCTAAATGTCACCGGGGTCATGCCTTTATTCTCCAAAGGGGAGGGGTTTATTGGCTCGCTATCCACAGAGCTATAGATACCAGAACGCCACTAACTCTCCTCACGAACGCTGGACCACCCTGGACCCACAGGAGCGAGCGGGAGAGAGATGTCTTAGCGGTGGACCTTCTGTTGGGGCTTGTCTGCTGTTTGTTGACGTTCTATATTCTATATGTCTGTCACATATCTCCTACCCACTCTCTCTCAAACTGAAACAATCGTTTGACCGTCTTATTCTATCTAAAAAGGGTTATTTCTCTCTCTCTCTCTCTATATATCTATCTATATATATATAGAGAGCAGAGAGAGAGAGTGAATGAGAGAGAGCAATATATCACTGTTCTGTATATATCTACGTATATATATATCTCTGTCTCTCTTTCTTTTTTTTTCTCTCTCTCTCTAAATATATGCATATATATTTATCTCTCTCTTCTCTCTCTCTCTCTCTCTCTCTCTCTCTCTCTCTTCTCTCTCTCTCTCTCTCTCTCTCTCTCTCTCTCTCTCTCTCTCTCTCTCTCTCTCTCTCTCTCTCTCTCTCTCTCTCTCTCTCTCTCTCTCCACCTTGCTCTAGCTATGTCCATGTTGGAGGCTAATGTGTTCTGGCAGTCGTTGTGGTCCAGTCAGCAGCCCAGGTCTCTGCATTATTAAGACAGACCTGGAGGCTGAAGGCTTTATGAGAGGTTTCACCTCCCAGAGGCTGGACCCAACACCACGGAGCTGCTCTCTCGCTCATGATCTACTGTACATAGGGCTAGGGCCATTACATAGGGCCATAGGGCCATAGCCATTACATATGGTCATAGCCATTACATAGGGCCATAGCCATTACATAGGAACATAGGGCCATAGCCATTACATAGAGCCATAGCATTACATAGGAACATAGGGTCATAGCCAGTACATAGGGCCATAGCCATTACATAGGGCCATAGCCATTACATATGAACATAGGGCCATAGCCATCACATAGAGCCATAGCATTACATAGGAACATAGGGCCATAGCCAGTACATAGGAACATAGGGCCATAGCCAGTACATAGGGCCATAGCCATTACATAGGGCCATAGCCATTACATATGAACATAGGGCCATAGCCATTACATAGAGCCATAGCCATTACATAGGAACATAGGGCCATAGCCATTACATAGGGCCATAGGGCCATAGCATTACATAGGGCCATAGGGCAATTGCCATTACATAGGGACATAGGGCCATAGCCATCACATAGGGCCATAGGGCCATATCCATTACATAGGGCCATAGGGCCATGGCCATTACATAGGGCCATAGGGCCATAGCCATTACATAGGGCCATAGGGCAATTGCCATTACATAGGGACATAGGGCCATAGCCATCACATAGGGCCATAGGGCCATATCCATTACATAGGGCCATAGGGCCATGGCCATTACATAGGGCCATCGGGCCATAGCCATTACATGGGGCCGTAGGGCCACAGCTATTACATAGGGCCATATGGCCATGGCCATTACATAGGGCCATAGCTATTACATAGGGCCATAGGGCCATGCCCATTACATAGGGCCATAGCTATTACATAGGGCCATGGCCATTACATAGGGCCATAGCTATTACATAGGGCCATAGGGCCATAGCCATTACATAGGGCCATAGGGCCATTCATATTCAAAAATTATAAAATTAATTTTGTTGTACTTCTACAATGACAATAAGGGCATTCTGATTAGGATTGTGATTCTGATGGTTAAAAAAATGGTTAAAACAAAACTTTAGATTCACATGGAAACAATCTGAGTGTAATACCACGGTGCTTATCGTGAAGCGCTACAACTGCATGTGTCGTCTTAAAATAGCTTGCTTCATGCTAATTTCTCCAACGTTATTTAGTATTTTACTGTTGCTACTTTGTTACTTTAGTTTCTCAGAATTGTACTTTTTTACTTTCTCTGTATTTGACTGTGCTGCACAGCGCTGCTACCATTGCTGCTTCATTTTCAAGAACTTAGAGGATAATAAGAGGAAGGTGCTTTGATCCTTTGTGATTTGATTGGCAGTAGCAGAACATGCTTTGTGGAGGCAGCTATGTGTATCCTCTGTCCAACGGACCTTGAACCACAGGAAGGTAGAATTATTAGTTCTCAAAGTAAACATATTTGGTTTTTATATTATTGAAAATTTGAATTATACCACAGTGAAATGTATTTTTTATTTTATTGTGAATTAAAGTCCTTTGTCAAAATACTTTGTGGTTGAATTTAAGCAGTGAAGGGAGAAAGTGCCATTATTAAACTCAAAGTAGTCCAACATGAATAGAGTGAAGAAGAATTGCTGAAGAAATGTAAAAGCCTCACATCAATTATGCATTCCTGCCTTAAATACTGAGAGACTCACCCCAATGCTGTCCTCCTGCCTGTACTGCTTCCAGTTGTTTCCAGTGTCACTGAACATCAGCAAGTAGGACATCAGCCAATCAGAGCTGCCGTAGCGGCCCTGCGTGGCCACAGCCGTGATTCGGGTCCGCCCACCGAGGTCGACCTCCAACCACTGGTACCTGTCAGAGTTCAAAGGTGACCAACCGCCAGCTCCTAGAGAGAGATACAGAGAAAGACAGAGACAGAAAGAGAGACAAATAGACAGAGAGAGAGTCAGACAGAGAGAGAAACAGGCAGAGAGACCAACAGAGAGAGAGAGAGAGAGAGAGAGAGAGAGAGAGAGAGAGAGAGAGAGAGAGAGAGAGAGAGAGAGAGAGAGAGAGAGAGAGAGAGAGAGAGAGAGAGAGAGAGAGAGAGAGAGACAGAGAGAGAGAGAGAGAGAGAGAGAGAGAGAGAGAGAGAGAGAGAGAGAGAGAGAGACAGACAGAGAGAGACAGAGAGAGAGAAAGAGAGAGAGGGAGAAAGAGGGATAGATATATATACATATATATATATATATAGATATATATAGATAGAGAGAGAGAGAGAGAGAGAGAGAGAGAGA
This sequence comes from Muraenolepis orangiensis, assembly GCA_027704905.1. NCBI lineage: Eukaryota > Metazoa > Chordata > Actinopteri > Gadiformes > Muraenolepididae > Muraenolepis > Muraenolepis orangiensis. The sequence goes on along the minus strand of CM051005.1, from coordinate 30,395,613 downwards.
GAGAGAGAGAGAGAGAGAGAGGAGAGAGAGAGAGAGAGAGAGAGAAACAAAAGTATTACATTTACATTATTTTAGACACGTGAAGGGCAAATTTGGAGGTACAAAAGGGCTGTTTATGTACTTGATTTGTATATTAACATCCTTCTTCCTGAAGTTTAAGTCTACTATGGCTACAGTGTAGCATAGCCCTGCCAGTATCCTTGTGTCCTCTCCTTGTGGATGTGTCCTTGTCTCCTTTCCTTGTGGACATGTCCTCGTCTCCTCTCCTTCTGGACGAGTCCTCGTCTCCTCTCCTTGAGGATGTGTCCTTGTGTCTTCTCCTTGCGGATGTGTCCTTATCTCTTCTCCTTGTGGCTATTCCTCGTGTCCTCTCCTTGTGGACGTAACTTAGGTTACTTAGGTGTGTACTGGTCGCGGATCGTTGACCCCTACGACCAGATCTTCTTGTTTCTCTACTTCAAAGTAAGTACTCCCAAGTAAAACGCCAAGGGTGATCCTTCCAGAAGTTATCAAGCCTTGATTTGAATGCATTAAGACTTGGGGCAGAGATCAATTAATCTGGTAAATACTTCCAATCATTTACGACTAAACAGCAGTTTTAAATTATGACCTCTTACTGCTCTTGGATATTGGGTGGAGAAGTTGTGGAAGGCTGGTATCATAAATGACATGTAGTAGCTTGTATTCCTCGATCAAATCTCTTCTTAGTCGATGTAATCTCAATGTAGATTGAATTTCAATCTACCAGAGTCTTTCTGGATATGGGAGGTACTTCAGGTGGCTGATCTGTTTAGTTGAACTTCTTTGTACTTTTCCCAGGGCTTCAGTGCTGGATTTCAGATACGGATATAATATAGTGGTTCCGTATTCCAGATGTGGTCGTACTAGAGCAGTGTATAAGGGCCTGAATGATTGTTCGTTGAGGTAAGTATATGTGTGTCGAATGATCCCCGTGAAATTTAAGTAGCCAGATTTCTGACCACAACATTTTAGATGTTGTTAGCGAAAAAGGTAAGCAGATGAGGAAACACACTAATTTATATAGAAAACAAAGATCAAGGGCCCCAGGACAGATCCCTGAGGGATCCCGCTGGTCACTGGATGTCATTTAGAGCACTCTCCATTTATCACTACCCTCTGCTGTCTTCCTGATAGAAAAGCTTTGATCCCATTTAGCAGGTCTTCCTCGATTCAGTAGTGAGATCTATGTGTGACACTGACACCTTTTCCGGCAGACTTGGTATGGGATGCTTCTGCTTCTGTGGTGAACCTGACGTGTAGAATTGAGCAAGTATCTCTGCTTTTTCCTTATATTGTGTGGCTTTTCTGTCTTTTGTTTTTCTTTGTGTGATGAGTTTAGTAGCCTGCTTCAGGATTTAACATATTCTAGATATTTACTTCCTTCTCTGGTTTCCATGTAGCGTTGCCATGCACAGTGTTTTTTCTTCATTGTTCTGAGTATGTTTATGTTGTCCATTTTCAGTCGGTCCTCCCAGTTAATGGCGTCTAGTTCTGTTGACATATCCTTGTAATTATCCTTGTCATATAAATATATTGTGCGGTTGAATTGATGAACTTTTGGTCTACAGTCTGTGGTGAACACAATACAGCTGTGGTCACTCTTGCCCAGAGGGCTCTCATATTGTACACTTGAAATCATTTCAGGAATATTTGTGAAAAGAAGGTTAATCAGTGAGGGTTCATTGTCTATTCTGCATCTTGTTGGTTCATTAACATGCTGGGTTAGAAAGGCATCCTGTGTCGTCTCTTATTAAACTGAGGATGTCATAGACTCCCAGTTAATTTTGTTATAGTTTAAATCCCCCAGCATGACCTTGTAGGTGGCGCTAGTTTCACCAACATGCTTGATTACTTCTTTTAGTTTTGTGTTGTTCTCTTCTGGTGACTGTGGACTTCTATACACAAGGCATAATAATAGATGGTCTGAATTGTTCATTATTATATTTAGAAGCAGTTGTTCTTCAAAGGATGCTGAGTATGGATGCTTTCATATTTGTTTTTAGTAGAATAAGAATGCTCGTTACACTTTGAACGTTCACAGTGAATGAATCGTACCTATCAATTTTATAATCTGGTTCTAATGGGTTAAATCTGTGGTTCATAGACTTGACCTCTGTAACTCCTATTATATCTGGTCTGTTTTCCATATCATATATTATTTGTCGTATTGGGTGTCTGCGTTGGTATGAAAGCACTTCAATTTATTTAGATATTTAGAGGTCATGCCTGTTTCCTGTGTGACTGAATTCGTGGTATCGATGCCTCTGTCCATGCGATGTGCATGTTGCCAGGATGGCCTTGAATTTTGAATTTCCTGGCATCTCCCCTCTCCCACTGTGTCCTTGCATTTTGAATGAGGTTCCTCCTCTGATCTCTCTGCTCCTGTGTCATGTCATGAGTGACACTGATACCTCTATACATCTCTGCTCTTTAGCTTGTGAAGGTTTTATATAATCAAACGGGAAGCTATGAATCTGGCTGGCAGATAATAAAACCGGGGCCAGGGTAAAACCCACCTATTGATTATCTGTACATGAACACAGCTTATCACAACTTCCCTGCAACAACCAACAAGTCCTTCACAATCTTTTCCTCACAATTTGATTCAAGTATTGGACAACAACTCATGTATAAGACAACGAGGACACAACCACACAATTCACAATGAACTGGCTATGTGCGATTCCACCAAGGTATCTCCCTCTAATTATAGTATACCTAGTATAGTATAGTATAGTATAGTATAGTATAGTATAGTATAGTATAGTATAGTATACCTAGTATAGTATAGTATAGTATAGTAGTATAGTATAGTATAGTATAGTATAGTATAGTATAGTATAGTATAGTATAGTATAGTATAGTATTGTATAGTTTAGTATTCTATAGTTTAGTATAGTATAGTATAGTAGTATAGTATAGTATAGTATAGTATAGTATTGTATAGTATAGTATAGTACAGTATAGTATAGTATACCTAGTATAGTATAGTATAGTATAGTATAGTATAGTATAGTATAGTATAGTATAGTATAGTATAGTATAGTATAGTATGTAAAGTATAGTATAGTATAGTATAGTATAGTATAGTATAGTATATCATATCATTATAATATTCTACACTGTAGTATAATGCCATGGGTTTAGTGTATGTCTTCTATCTGTTTTTGCTGGATGAGAGCTGACATGGAGCAGAGGGTCAAGGGGAACACCCCCTGACCCCCTGACCCCCTGACCCCCTGAGGTAGGAGGAAGATGAGGAGAGATGAACGAAGATGTACAGAGATGGTCCAAGCTGTGAGGTGTGAGGTGCATGGTTTGAGGGTATAGAGGAGAAAAACAAAGTATTTTTAAAGGAATGTTTTTACACGAAGAAGACACTGAATTATGGAGAGCGCATTAGGTGTGTGTGTGCACACCTGTGTGTGTTTGTGTGTGTGTATGTGTGTGTGTGTGTGTGTGTGTGTGTGTGTGTGTGTGTGTGTGGTGTGTGTGTGTGTGTGTGTGTGTGTGTCGGTGTGATGTCTGCAAACGTGTGCATACTGAAAAGTGCTGACTTGCACGTCTAGCTTGAACACCAGATGGACA
>CM051005.1:30357004-30389504 GCA_027704905.1 Muraenolepis orangiensis | reverse complement strand
ACATATTAGCCCTGATGCTACCTGCTGATGGACCACATGCTACACTGGCCATTGCTTGTCCACAATCACCTCCATAATGGGCGGTTAAACCTTATTGTGCTGCCCACTGTGTCAAGTCGAGATACAAACACGCTAGACTTTTACCTGACCTCTTAGCAAACCGGCCAATCACAGAGGGAAGGGGAGAAGGGGAGCCTGCAGCGAGTATCCTACGACTACTTCGGTCCAGCCTCGGGCTACTTTGGCTTACCGCCTGGTTACTTTAATCTCCTATGCAGCCGCTCAGGCCGTCGTAGCCTCCGTCTGTTCAGAAAGCATATCTGACCAATCTGTTTATAAAAATACAAAATGGCATTATTGCTTCTTTTTTGAAGCAGCGTGTTGCCACCCCTTAAGCTAAACTAATGTGCAGCTTTCTTCATCTTTCCTCATGGTTCTCATATTGTTTTGCCGAGTCGTCATTTAAATGCTTCTATAGGCTCCTGTTACACTGAGCACACACACAACACGGCACAACAAAGGACATGGAGATGGGTATCCCAAAGGTATCCTGCTTTAAGATTCAACATTCTAGATGTTTTCTGATTAAGTACAATGGAACGCTTCCTCCCCATTCCCTCCCACAGTATGGATGTCTTGCTATGTCATTAAGGAATCATTTTAGATTACATTAGATTACATTCAAATGTACAGTACAGCAAAATGTTAGCATCTAACCAGAGTGCAATTGTTTCAGTAAAGTGCATGGTAATATTCAATTTACATATAATATATATGTATACATATACATATATATTTGGTTAAATAGGATGTAGAAAACAGTGTACTAGGTATAAAAACAGGTATAAAATCACAAAAGAATGCAGCTCCTGTAGTACAATTAGCAGGAGCTGACGTTCTGCATGAATACCAACACCCAACCAATGAATTAATTTCTAGTTCTCTGGTTCAGTATTAACGGATTCTTCCCTCACCTTTCCAGTAGTCACAGTGTCGAATTGCACTAAGCCTCCGTGTCAGCATTGACTAATGAAGAGGGGAAAAATAGCTCAAATATTAAAGATTCTAATTTTGGCAGACGATAGGTCGGACTAAATTAATCTTTGCCAATGCAAATATGAGTAGAGACGTGCAGAGTTAAACTAATAATTACAACAGAACCCACACCAGAGAGGAAGTGAAGAGTGACAGGAAAACCATTAACAGAGACAAGTGTAGAAGGAAGAAGCTGCCAGATGAAGGGGAGAGAGAGGGAGGGAGGGAGAGAGAGGGAGGGGGAGAGAGAGTGAGGGAGAGGGAGGGAGAGAGGGGAGGGAGAGGGAGGGAGAGGGAGAGGGAGGGAGGGAGGGGGAGGGGGAGGGAGAGGGAGAGAGAGGGAGGGAGGGAGAGGGAGGGAGGGAGGGGGAGGGAGAGGGAGAGAGAGGGAGGGAGGGAGAGGGAGAGTGAGGGAGAGAGAGGGAGAGAGAGGGAGAGAGGAGAGGGAGAGGGAGGGAGAGGGAGAGGCAGAGTGAGGGAGAGAGAGGGAGAGAGAGGGAGAGAGGAGAGGGAGAGGGAAGGAGAGGGAGCATTAGTTTAAAAGGGGAATGGGAGTAAAGTGAGCGAGATAAGAAAGTAGAAATAATGAGGAAGAAGAGAAAAATGGCGATAAAGGCTGAATAGGGGAACTAAGAGAATGAGAAGTAATGAGAGGAGAAAGGAAAGGAGGCAAGGAGATCAATTAAGAACAAAAGGTTGAAAAAAAGAGAAAAGCAAGAAATAAAAGGAATGAAAGACTGTAGAGAAATGAAATAAATACCAGGTCATTTATCCTACACAGGCTGTGGTTAAAAAACAGCTTTTGTCTGCAATCAATAGCTCATCAGGGCTGTGCCTCCACACCGGCTGTCAGAGGCAGTGACATCACACCTCTTTCGTCAAGTAATCTGCACGGCTACTCCCACAGTTATCACATGTTCATATCAATACCATCACGCCCCGGACGACGGCTTTGTGTTCCTCATAAACATATGCTCTCTTTGACAAACTGGTCCACACTCTACTGGACACACAGGGGAGGCGGATGCTGTCTATCACAGAGCTTTCAGGGTGGCAGAAAGATTAGATTTACGACCAGGACGCTACGTCTCTATCACTTTAGAAACACAAATACTCGACTAGACTAATTCCACAGAGAAAGATATACAATGATATACAATATGTTATGATAAGATAGGATGAGATAAGTTATGATAAATCATGATAAGCTCATTTGATTAGATTAAAATGTATTGTAATTGCACAGCACAGAGTGCAAATGTTAGATTAAAGTGCATAGCAATATAGAATGTACAGTGGTTGAATAAGATGTTAAAACAGTCTACTACTACTCTAAGATGAGTTATGATGAGGTATGATGAGGTAAGTTGCAATAGGATAAGATAACACAAGTTATGCTAAGAAAAGATGAGAGTAGATAAGTAATGATGAGCTAAAATGCGATAAGTTATGCTCAGATAAGATGAGATAAGTTAGGATAAGTTATGATAAGATAAGATTACATGCGATAAATTATGGTCAGATAAGATGAGACAAGTTAAGATGAGCTTATATGAGTTCAATTATGATAAGATAAGATGAGATAAGTGATGCTAAGGTATGATGAGATAACTTATGATAAATAAAGATAAGATAAGATAAAACAAGGTTTTATTAAGCTAAGGTGAGATAAGTCATGCTAAAGTAAGATGAGATATGTTATGATAAGAGGAAATAAGACAAGTTATGATAAGATGACAGAACATCAATTATGAGAGGATAAGATGAGACAAGATAAGAGGATTTCTCCTCTAGTTCTCATCCATCTCTATGAGCAGCATCAGCCACAGTGCAGCACCCAGGCAGTGACTTCATCTTCTGATGAAGATCAACACCCTGGTCCAGCAAAAAACATGTACATTCAACACATGTCAATCTAATTGATAAGTCACTTGGCTGTTCTTTTTTTGTTAATTTATATTGTATATATGATTTGTATGGTATTGTTTTGGAGATGTATACTGTGGGAGGGAATAGGGAGTAAGAATTCCAATGTACCTGCAATTAGCTAATACAAATATCTTGTATCTTGTTCAGCTGTTCCCCGCTGCTATAGGTTATACATGAACAGGGTGGTGGATCCCCACCCCACTCAAATAACAGGTCTTTCTGTTCCAGTTCTCATCACACAAACCAACAAAACAGGTGAATTAGTCATTTACAAAAGCTTTTTCGATACAATAACTGATGGTTTGACCAATTTACATCACATTTAATCATATAGAGGCACAATTACTTTTAGTGGCAAACTCCCATCGTAATAAATTGGTTTTAATTAAACATTTTGAGAGTCCCACGCTGCCCCTACAGCACAAGGCAGCCAGGAAACACACTGCAGGGCGCTTTTGCGGTTTTTACACGCGCCGTTACCAACAGCTGGCCAGGGAGTTAGTGGGAGGAGGGGGTTGGGGTGAGGGGGTTGGGGTGGGGGGGGGCGGGGCGGGGCGGGGTGGGGGGGGGTGGATAGTGGCTGGGGGCGGACAGTGCTCAATTTCTTCCGCTAAATGACAGAACGCCACATCAATACGAAGCAGCCGTCGTCCCGCGGCAGCCAGGACCATGGGGTCACCTTGAAGACGGAGTAATAAAGATATCATCGCTAATCAAAGCGGCATGATCGTAGCCGTGGCGAAGGTTGATCTGAAGGCAGATTGGACTGGGGAGGGGGGGGAGGGAGGGGGGGGGGGGGGGATGGGGGGGAGCTGCGTTTCAACTGCAGGGAAGCCACAGGGCCATCGTGGCTGCGCCACCGTAGATTGGCTAACCGGAGTGTTTCAAGGCTTGAAGAGTTTTCCTGTTCAGTTTGGCGTCAGTAGCGATGTGGTGCGAGGTGTTCAGATAATGCTGAGGTCTGCATGGTGAAATGAAAGGGGAATAACGTGTTTGACGTTGAGCAGTGTCCTCGGATCTGGGGGTACATCTTAATATCGAAGCAAACTGCCTAGGAAGTTTGAAAATGACCCCAGACGTGTTATGAAGGGAAATTGCCCTTTACTGCCTGTGGATATACCATGTTCTCATAACTTGTCTTATTTCCTCTTATCATAACATATCTCACCTGTTCTCAGAAACAGCCTCATCAGGTCATTGGGCGATGACCTGAGGCCAGCATGGGGCTGCGGTGGTTGTTTTGATGCATTTGCATGTTTTATGTCTCAGGATCTCTCTCAAGGTCATGGTATCTTTGCATACATCACGACCCAGACTCTAAGGGGACAATCTTTATCACTATGATGAACAGGTGATGTCACTGTTTGATCCTGTGGTTGATGGCGGCTCATAACGCTGGGGATTCATGGAGGCAGACCTGTCACACAGTTATTTATTCTCGACAAGCGGTAATTGTTTTAGGGATTTCCCCCCAAAAAATGGAAATGTGCGCCATAAATCGATTTTAAATAATGGTTTAGCTTATGGATAATCCTCTTTACTCAGATCAAAGACACATCAGCACACCACGGGAGAACTGCAGTGGAACAGTCAATGCATGTGTGCCTCCATGTGTGTGTGTGTGTGTGTGTGTGTGTGTGTGTGTGTGTGTGTGTGTGTGTGTGTGTGTGTGTGTGTGTGTGTGTGTGTGTGTGTGTGTGTGTGTGTGTGTGTGTGTGTGTGTGTGTGTGTGTGTGTGTGTGTGTGTGTGTGTGTGCGTCATGATCATTCTAGTCTCCTCTAGTCTCCTCTCCTCTAGTCTCATCTCCTCTAGTCTCATCTCCTCTAGTCTCCTCTAGTCTCCTCTAGTCTCCTCTCCTCTCCACTCCTCTCCTCTAGTCTCCTCTAGTCTCCTCTAGTCTCCTCTCCTCTAATCTCCTCTCCTCTAGTCTCCTCTCCTCTTGTCTCCTATTCTCTTGTCTCCTCTAGTCTCCTTTCCCATAGTCTCATCTAGTCTCCTTTAGTCTCCTCTCCTCTAGTATCTTCTAGTCTCCTCTAGTCTCCTCTAGTCTCCTCTAGTCTCCTGTCCTCTAGTCTCCTCTAGTCTCTTCTAGTCTCTTCTAGTCTCCTCTCCTCTCCTCTCCTCTCCTCTCCTCTCCTCTCCTCTCCTCTCCTCTCCTCTCCTCTCGTCTCCTCTAGTCTCCTCTAGTCTCCTCTCCTCTAATCTCCTCTCCTCTAGTCTCCTCTCCTCTTGTCTCCTCTTCTCTTGTCTCCTCTAGTCTCCTTTCCCATAGTCTCATCTAGTCTCCTTTAGTCTCCTCTCCTCTAGCCTCCTCTAGTCTCCTCTAGTCTCCTCTAGTCTCTCCTAGTCTCCTCTAGTCTCCTCTCATCTAGTCTCCTCTCCTCTAGTCTTCTCTCCTCTAGTCTCCTCTAGTCTCCTCTAGTCTCCTCTCCTCTAGTCTCCTCTAGTCTCCCCTAGTCTCCTCTAGTCTCCTCTCATCTAGTCTCCTCTCCTCTAGTCTCCTCTCCTCTAGTCTCCTCTAGTCTCCTCTAGTCTCCTCTAGTCTCCTCTAGTCTCCTCTAGCCTCCCCTAGTCTCCTCTTGTCTCCTCTCCTCTAGTCTCCTCTAGTCTCCTCTAGTCTCTCCTAGTCTCCTCTAGTCTCCTCTCATCTAGTCTCCTCTCCTCTAGTCTCCTCTCCTCTAGTCTCCTCTAGTCTCCTCTAGTCTCTTCTCCTCTAGTCTCCTCTAGTCTCCTCTAGTCTGCCCTAGTCTCCTCTCATCTAGTCTCCTCTCCTCTAGTCTCATCTCCTCTAGTCTACTCTAGTCTCCTCTCTAGTCTCCTCCCCTCTAGTCTCATCTAGTCTCCTCTCCTCTAGTCTCCTCTTGTCTCCTCTAGTCTCATCTCCTCTAGTCGCCTCTACTCTCCTCTAGTCTCCTCTCCTCTAGTCTCCTCTAGTCTCCTTTAGTCTCCTCTAGTCTCCTCTAGTCTGCTCTAGTCTCCTCTAGTCTCCTCTCATCTAGTCTCCTCTCCTCTAGTCTCCTCCCCTCTAGTCTCATCTCCTCTAGTCTCCTCTAGTCTCCTCTAGTCTCCTCTAGTCCCTCTAGTCTCATCTCCTCTAGTCTCCTCTACTCTCCTCTAGTCTCCTCTCCTCTAGTATCTTCTAGTATCTTCTAGTCTCCTCTAGTCTCCTCTAGTCTCCTCTCCTCTAGTCTCCTCTAGTCTCCTCTAGTCTCATCTCCTCTAGTCTCCTCTCCTCTAGTCTCCTCTAGTCTCCTCTACTCTCCTCTCCTCTTGTCTCCTCTAGTTTCCTCTCCTCTAGTCTCCTCTAGTTTCCTCTCCTCTAGTCTCCTCTCCTCTACTCTCCTCTCCTCTAGTCTCCTCTCCTCTAGTCTCATCTCCTCTAGTCTCCTCTAGTCTCCTCTAGTCTGCTCTCCTCTAGTCTCATCTCCTCTAGTCTCCTCTAGTCTCCTCTCTCTAGTCTCCTCTCCTCTAGTCTCCTCTAGTCTCCTCTCCTTTAGTCTCCTCTAGTCTCCTCTAGTCTCATCTAGTCTCCTCTAGTCTCCTCTCATCTAGTCTCCTCTAGTCTCCTCTCCTCTAGTCTACTCTAGTCTCCTCTAGTCTCCTCTAGTCTCCTCTCCTCTAGTTTCCTCTAGTCTCTCCTCTCCTCTAGTCTCCTCTAGTCTCCTCTAGTCTCCTCTCCTCTAGTTTTCATCTAGTCTCCTCTCCTCTAGTCTCCTCTAGTCTCCGCTAGTCTCCTCTAGTCTCCTCTCTTCTAGTTTCCTCTAGTCTCCTCTCCTCTAGTCTCCGCTAGTCTCCTCTAGTCTCCTCTCCTCTAGTTTCCTCTAGTCTCCTCTCCTCCAGTCTCCTCTAGTCTCCTCTAGTCTTCTCTCCTCTAGTCTCCTCTAGTCTCCTCTAGTCTCCTCTAGTCTCCTCTCCTCTAGTCTCCTCTAGTCTCCCTAGTCTCCTCTAGTCTCCTCTCATCTAGTCTCCTCTCCTCTAGTCTCCTCTAGTCTCCTCTAGTCTGCTCTCCTCTAGTCTCATCTCCTCTAGTCTCCTCTAGCTCCTCTCTCTAGTCTCCTCTCCTCTAGTCTCCTCAAGTCTCCTCTCCTTAGTCTCCTGTAGTCTCCTCTAGTCTCCTCTAGTCTCCATCCAGTCTCCTCTAGTCTCATCTAGTCTCCTCTAGTCTCCTCTCCTCTAGTCTCCTCTAGTCTCCTCTCCTCTAGTCTCCTCTAGTCTCCTCTAGTCTCCTCTAGTCTCCTCTAGTCTCCTCTCCTCTAGTTTCCTCTAGTCTCCTCTCCTCTAGTCTCCTCTAGTCTCCTCTCCTCTAGTTTCATCTAGTCTCCTCTCCTCTAGTCCTCTAGTCTCCTCTAGTCCCTCTAGTCTCATCTCCTCTAGTCTCCTCTACTCTCCTCTAGTCTCCTCTCCTCTAGTATCTTCTGGTATATTCTAGTCTCCTCTAGTCTCCTCTAGTCTCCTCTCCTCTAGTCTCCTCTAGTCTCCTCTAGTCTCATCTCCTCTAGTCTCCTCTCCTCTAGTCTCCTCTAGTCTCCTCTACTCTCCTCTCCTCTGTCTCCTCTAGTTTCCTCTCCTCTAGTCTCCTCTAGTTCCTCTCCTCTAGTCTCCTCTCCTCTACTCTCCTCTCCTCTAGTCTCCTCTCCTCTAGTCTCATCTCCTCTAGTCTCCTCTAGTCTCCTCTAGTCTGCTCTCCTCTAGTCTCATCTCCTCTAGTCTCCTCTAGTCTCCTCTCTCTAGTCTCCTCTCCTCTAGTCTCCTCTAGTCTCCTCTCCTTAGTCTCCTCTAGTCTCCTCTAGTCTCCTCTAGTCTCATCTAGTCTCCTCTAGTCTCCTCTCCTCTAGTCTCCTCTAGTCTCCTCTCCTTAGTCTCCTGTAGTCTCCTCTAGTCTCCTCTAGTCTCCTCAGTCTCCTCTAGTCTCATCTAGTCTCCTCTAGTCTCCTCTCCTCTAGTCTCCTCTAGTCTCCTCTCCTCTAGTCTCCTCTAGTCTCCTCTAGTCTCCTCTAGTCTCCTCTCCTCTAGTTTCCTCTAGTCTCCTCTCCTCTAGTCTCCTCTAGTCTCCTCTAGTCTCCTCTCCTCTAGTTCTCATCTAGTCTCCTCTCCTCTAGTCCTCTAGCTCCTCTAGTCCCTCTAGTCTCATCTCCTCTAGTCTCCTCTACTCTCCTCTAGTCTCCTCTCCTCTAGTATCTTCTGTATCTTCTAGTCTCCTCTAGTCTCCTCTAGTCTCCTCTCCTCTAGTCTCCTCTAGTCTCCTCTAGTCTCATCTCCTCTAGTCTCCTCTCCTCTAGTCTCCTCTAGTCTCCTCTACTCTCCTCTCCTCTTGTCTCCTCTAGTCTCCTCTAGTCTCCTCTCCTCTAGTCTCCTCTAGTCTCCTCTAGTCTCCTCTAGTCTCCTCTCCTCTAGTCTCCTCTAGTCTCCTCTCCTCTAGTCTCCTCTAGTCTCCTCTAGTCTCCTCTCCTCTAGTTTCATCTAGTCTCCTCTCCTCTAGTCCTCTAGTCTCCTCTAGTCCCTCTAGTCTCATCTCCTCTAGTCTCCTCTACTCTCCTCTAGTCTCCTCTCCTCTAGTATCTCTGTATATCTAGTCTCCTCTAGTCTCCTCTAGTCTCCTCTCCTCTAGTCTCCTCTAGTCTCCTCTAGTCTCATCTCCTCTAGTCTCCTCTCCTCTAGTCTCCTCTAGTCTCCTCTACTCTCCTCTCCTCTTGTCTCCTCTAGTTCCTCTCCTCTAGTCTCCTCTAGTTCCTCTCCTCTAGTCTCCTCTCCTCTACTCTCTCCTCTAGTCTCCTCTCCTCTAGTCTCATCTCCTCTAGTCTCCTCTAGTCTCCTCTAGTCTGCTCTCCTCTAGTCTCATCTCCTCTAGTCTCCTCTAGTCTCCTCTCTCTAGTCTCCTCTCCTCTAGTCTCCTCTAGTCTCCGCTAGTCTCCTCTAGTCTCCTCTCTCTAGTTTCCTCTAGTCTCCTCTCCTCTAGTCTCCGCTAGTCTCCTCTAGTCTCCTCTCCTCTAGTTTCCTCTAGTCTCCTCTCCTCCAGTCTCCTCTAGTCTCCTCTAGTCTTCTCTCCTCTAGTCTCCTCTAGTCTCCTCTAGTCTCCTCTAGTCTCCTCTCCTCTAGTCTCCTCTAGTCTCCCCTAGTCTCCTCTAGTCTCCTCTCATCTAGTCTCCTCTCCTCTAGTCTCCTCTAGTCTCCTCTAGTCTGCTCTCCTCTAGTCTCATCTCCTCTAGTCTCCTCTAGTCTCCTCTCTCTAGTCTCCTCTCCTCTAGTCTCCTCAAGTCTCCTCTCCTTTAGTCTCCTGTAGTCTCCTCTAGTCTCCTCTAGTCTCCATCCAGTCTCCTCTAGTCTCATCTAGTCTCCTCTAGTCTCCTCTCCTCTAGTCTCCTCTAGTCTCCTCTCCTCTAGTCTCCTCTAGTCTCCTCTAGTCTCCTCTAGTCTCCTCTAGTCTCCTCTCCTCTAGTTTCCTCTAGTCTCCTCTCCTCTAGTCTCCTCTAGTCTCCTCTAGTCTCCTCTCCTCTAGTTTTCATCTAGTCTCCTCTCCTCTAGTCCTCTAGTCTCCTCTAGTCCCTCTAGTCTCATCTCCTCTAGTCTCCTCTACTCTCCTCTAGTCTCCTCTCCTCTAGTATCTTCTGGTATATTCTAGTCTCCTCTAGTCTCCTCTAGTCTCCTCTCCTCTAGTCTCCTCTAGTCTCCTCTAGTCTCATCTCCTCTAGTCTCCTCTCCTCTAGTCTCCTCTAGTCTCCTCTACTCTCCTCTCCTCTTGTCTCCTCTAGTTTCCTCTCCTCTAGTCTCCTCTAGTTTCCTCTCCTCTAGTCTCCTCTCCTCTACTCTCCTCTCCTCTAGTCTCCTCTCCTCTAGTCTCATCTCCTCTAGTCTCCTCTAGTCTCCTCTAGTCTGCTCTCCTCTAGTCTCATCTCCTCTAGTCTCCTCTAGTCTCCTCTCTCTAGTCTCCTCTCCTCTAGTCTCCTCTAGTCTCCTCTCCTTTAGTCTCCTCTAGTCTCCTCTAGTCTCCTCTAGTCTCATCTAGTCTCCTCTAGTCTCCTCTCCTCTAGTCTCCTCTAGTCTCCTCTCCTCTAGTCTACTCTAGTCTCCTCTAGTCTCCTCTAGTCTCCTCTAGTCTCCTCTCCTCTAGTTTCCTCTAGTCTCCTCTCCTCTAGTCTCCTCTAGTCTCCTCTAGTCTCCTCTCCTCTAGTTTTCATCTAGTCTCCTCTCCTCTAGTCTCCTCTAGTCTCCGCTAGTCTCCTCTAGTCTCCTCTCCTCTAGTTTCCTCTAGTCTCCTCTCCTCTAGTCTCCGCTAGTCTCCTCTAGTCTCCTCTCCTCTAGTTTCCTCTAGTCTCCTCTCCTCCAGTCTCCTCTAGTCTCCTCTAGTCTTCTCTCCTCTAGTCTCCTCTAGTCTCCTCTAGTCTCCTCTAGTCTCCTCTAGTCTCCTCTCCTCTAGTCTCCTCTAGTCTCCCCTAGTCTCCTCTAGTCTCCTCTCATCTTGTCTCCTCTCCTCTAGTCTCCTCTAGTCTCCTCTAGTCTCCTCTAGTCTGCTCTCCTCTAGTCTCATCTACTCTAGTCTCCTCTAGTCTCCTCTCTCTAGTCTCCTCTCCTCTAGTCTCCTCAAGTCTCCTCTCCTTTAGTCTCCTCTAGTCTCCTCTAGTCTCCTCTAGTCTCCTCTAGTCTCATCTAGTCTCCTCTAGTCTCCTCTCCTCTAGTCTCCTCTAGTCTCCTCTCCTCTAGTCTACTCTAGTCTCCTCTAGTCTCCTCTAGTCTCCTCTAGTCTCCTCTCCTCTAGTTTCCTCTAGTCTCCTCTCCTCTAGTCTCCTCTAGTCTCCTCTAGTCTCCTCTCCTCTTGTTTTCATCTAGTCTCCTCTCCTCTAGTCTCCTCAAGTCTCCTCTCCTTTAGTCTCCTCTAGTCTCCTCTAGTCTCCTCTAGTCTCCTCTAGTCTCCTCTAGTCTCATCTAGTCTCCTCTAGTCTCCTCTCCTCTAGTCTCCTCTAGTCTCCTCTCCTCTAGTCTACTCTAGTCTCCTCTAGTCTCCTCTAGTCTCCTCTAGTCTCCTCTAGTCTCCTCTCCTCTAGTTTCCTCTAGTCTCCTCTCCTCTAGTCTCCTCTAGTCTCCGCTAGTCTCCTCTAGTCTCCTCTCCTCTAGTTTCCTCTAGTCTCCTCTCCTCTAGTCTCCGCTAGTCTCCTCTAGTCTCCTCTCCTCTAGTTTCCTCTAGTCTCCTCTCCTCTAGTCTCCTCTAGTCTCCTCTCTCTAGTCTCCTCTCCTCTAGTCTCCTCAAGTCTCCTCTCCTTTAGTCTCCTCTAGTCTCCTCTAGTCTCCTCTAGTCTCCTCTAGTCTCATCTAGTCTCCTCTAGTCTCCTCTCCTCTAGTCTCCTCTAGTCTCCTCTCCTCTAGTCTACTCTAGTCTCCTCTAGTCTCCTCTAGTCTCCTCTAGTCTCCTCTCCTCTAGTTTCCTCTAGTCTCCTCTCCTCTAGTCTCCTCTAGTCTCCTCTAGTCTCCTCTCCTCTTGTTTTCATCTAGTCTCCTCTCCTCTAGTCTCCTCAAGTCTCCTCTCCTTTAGTCTCCTCTAGTCTCCTCTAGTCTCCTCTAGTCTCATCTAGTCTCCTCTAGTCTCCTCTCCTCTAGTCTCCTCTAGTCTCCTCTCCTCTAGTCTACTCTAGTCTCCTCTAGTCTCCTCTAGTCTCCTCTAGTCTCCTCTAGTCTCCTCTCCTCTAGTTTCCTCTAGTCTCCTCTCCTCTAGTCTCCTCTAGTCTCCGCTAGTCTCCTCTAGTCTCCTCTCCTCTAGTTTCCTCTAGTCTCCTCTCCTCTAGTCTCCGCTAGTCTCCTCTAGTCTCCTCTCCTCTAGTTTCCTCTAGTCTCCTCTCCTCCAGTCTCCTCTAGTCTCCTCTAGTCTCCTCTAGTCTCCTCTCCTCTAGTCTCCTCTAGTCTCCTCTAGTCTCCTCTAGTCTCCTCGCCAATACAACATCTTGTATCTTGTATCTTGTATCTTGTATCTTGTATCTTGTATCTTGTATCTTGTACACACACTCCACAGTGACGTTTGACATATTGGCAACAAGTACAATAACCACAAGGTTATTCTAGAAGATTCAAGAAGAATAAGCACATCATTCATTCATGGTCTGAGAACAGGAGAATGTGAATGAATGGGATAGATGACGAAAGATCAAAGAGCCGATGAAATGCAACTATTTTCTCCCTGGATGTGTCTGGCCTGGAGCACAGCGGCGTTGTCCTGCAGGCCGGGGTTTTCCGCTCATGCCGGGACGGCAGGGAAGGCTTCTGTGCTTCTTCATACATACTGAACCTCCAGCTGGAGAAAGAAGAAGAACACCGCTGTGTAGCTCGCAGAATCAGAATCAGAGAATCTGAATACGCCCACAGAGGTTGTATACGAGTTGATATACGAGTCATTCAAACACCAAACACAACACAATACAACCACATGTGCGGTTTCAGGCGTTCTGTCTTAGCTTTGTTACCTCTATTTTTCTACTTTTGGCAAAGAAATGCTGAAGCTGGAAGGGGGACAGATGTGGACCCACCAGATGTAGCCACAATCAGAGTGATGGGAGTGTTATTATCTCTCTCACACACACACACACACACACACACACACACACACACACACACACACACACACCACACACACACACACACACACACACACACACACACACACACACACACACACACACACACACACATGTGGCTCGCATCCATGTCTGCCTCTTTGTCCACCTAGGATCCCATAACTGCCTGTCAGTCAGATTGGATAAGTGGCTCCCATTGGTCCAGGTGGTCAGACATGTGATGTGATGGGGGAGGGCTGAGTCTGCTCTGACTCTCCCGGACTAAAGTGGTCCGAAGCACAAGATAAGGAGCAGCAGAATAAGATGTGATCTGGGGAGACAAGGATGTCCATGTCTCTGTTGGTCTCCTCTTCAGACCAGGACGGCCTGATACAGTTGAGCTCCTAAAGTCAGGACACCCTGACGATGGTGTTATTATGTATTATTACCACTAAGCCAGATACTTGAGATCTGGGAAGCAGTTCCTACTCACTCTTTGTGTCGTGGTCTATTTATTGTGTGTTTCTCTATTACAGTTTAGTAAATGACTGCCTCCCCTGTGTCTTTCTTTTCTGTTCAGGATTAGTGTAGAAAGCCCCTGCTGGCCTCAGTGTTTGTTATTTTAGTATTTTGATTTCATGGGTTATTAAACCAATGACTGAACCAACGAATGCCTCGTAATCTTCTCTGATCCCGCTTTCAATCCCCTACAACCTAATCTGGCATCCAGCAGTCCTCCTCTGGCAACTTGGAATGGCTCAGAGCCGGGTCTCGTTGTGTTTTGTCCTACCGAGGAGAAACTCATTTGCGAGTGGCAAGATGAAGCTTTCAGAAAAGGAAATCAAAAAAATTGATTTGATACCTTCACAGACACTTTGTCTAAGGGCATTGGTGTCCGGACACGATGTTTTAGCTTGACTTTCCCATCGGCTAAGGAGAAACGTGAATTTACCAGTGTGGCCGCGGTTGTGTTCGTTGTTAGCCATTTACACACTTACAGATCCCCGCCTCCCAGCTAGGTCTGAATATGAAGCAGAAGAAAGAGTAACGGCTGCCAGATTTGAGCTTGTCTGCTGTCAGACATTAGATATTAATCTAAAGTCTGATGTGAGACTACACACAACCTGCTAACAGAAAGAGAATGGAGCTGGGAGAGATGCTGCCTTGGTATGTAAAGAGACTCTGCATATTCATCAATATCTGGATTCTCTCTGCATCAAAGGCATTGAAGTGCATTCAGGCCCTTAAAATACAACCTTTTTTTGGTAGTCCTTACCGTCTCTCCTGTTGAGCTTTGCAAAGCCTGCACTGTGGCTGTTGGACAAGTGGGAGGAGCTTCTGAAGGACGACGGCAGCAGGTTGGACACCAGTGGGCCGTCACACAACTCTGTCAACCAATCACAAAGCACAACGCCCAAGAGTTAGGACATCAAATAGGAAAACATCCATTACAGTGCATGCTATGACCTCAGTAGTATGTTATTTAGCATTTTTTATTAACTGCCAATACATATTAAGTAAATTAGAAAGAAGCCTCCAGTTATTAAAAATGATTTATCAAAGCATTTGGAACTAAATGCTAATTATGAACCCTCCCCCTGTGGGTAAATGGTGAAAACAGAGCAATCTGTTAATCCAATACATTTAACAATATGTTAAATAAATTGAGTTCATGGACTCATGGACACATTTTTATATTTAGCAAAAAGTATAGCTTCTGAGAATCTACATCTTCCCTTCATTACAAAAGCAGCAAAAATGCCAAGAGAACAATTTGGGCTGAAATGAAACCACTAGTCAGACTACAATGTATAATCCTGTATAATCGTATTAATCATTGATAATGTTTAGTTCATGATTATATCCACAATCCATCCTAACTCTTGTCAGTGAGAAAATGTGAACTGAAACAAGATTTTAATTGGAATGTCAGCAGAGATTGATACAAGATAATTCTGTATTTAACTCAGCATGTATTTTATAAATGTTAAATTATTGTGTATAGGTCAATTCATTCATCCTTTAGCGGTAATTCCATGTGTGACAGTGTCCAGTTGGAGATCTGAATGGGGTCATAACGCTCATTAATATGAATCATATGGACCAACATATTCAGAGGACACTTATCATGCTTCATTGATGGTTGTCATGGTGATCATTGATGTCAGGACACAGTCGCCAAGGTAGTAAGTAGCACCCTTTAACATACACAGGATGACCAGCCTCTCTCTCATCATTTACATTTACATTTACATTTAGGGCATTTGGCAGGCGCTTTTATCCAAAGCGAAAACACATATCAAGGCCTACACACAACTGAAAAGGCATCAATCAACAGACAGACACATACACCCACACACACACATACACATACAAACACACACACACACACACACACACACACACACACACACACACACACGTAAACCCCCCCCCCACACACTCACACACATATGAGCCCCCCTCCCGCCCACACACACACACAAACACATACACACACAAACACACACACACATGCACACACACACACACACACAAGCCCCTACACCCACACACACACACATGACACCCCCCCCCCCTACACACACACATACACACACACACATATGACCCCCCCCCCCCCCCCACACACACACACACACAAACACACACACACACTCATACACACACAATGTGAGCGTCCTGCAAATTGTGTCCCTTAGCACTGTGCACTCATATGCACAAAAACGCGTAGGATGCCAAAGGTCGTAATTTTCTGTTTACTTGTAACTAAATGTGACGACTAAAACAAAATCAGCACAAACTGCCATTCATAACATGGCGTTGGAACAACATCAAATAAATAAAGTGCAACTTGTGTTTCCACATTCAGCAAAATATTCATGTTTATTTTAGTGGCCCGCCGAGACCAGAGGCAAAGACCATCAATCACATTCTGAAGAGTCAAGCTCCCGACCCCTACTCAAGATTCAAGATTCAAGAATTGTATTTGCCATATGCAACAAGTACAATGGAATACTTATGGATGATATGTACATGTGTTTAAGTGTGCAAAAAAAACATTTTAAAAGCATTTTTAAAGTGCCAGCAGTTTAGCAGCATCATGAATACAGTGGTATACCGGTTACCAGGTTTCTGTCAGCAAATTCACTGTTATTATATAAACCGACTGTTGTTTAGTGATCTTTTCTGTTAACATCGTTTGCTGTTTTTTATTGTCCTGTATTGTATTTGTAGAGAGACCTATCTGTCAACTAGAGGAGGAAATGATGGCGTGATGGCTATCATTAGCATTAGCTCTGTCTAGGATACCCTTTTGGCAGCACCACTTGGGAAGGCAGGCAACCCTCCTCGCAAGTCTCTTTTGGGGGGGAAAACGCTAGTCATAGGCGGCTCTATTACACGTAAAGTTAAACTACAAATGGTGTGACTTATGCACTTACAGCTTGCTGGCAGGCAATTAGCAAACCTGCTAGCAACATACTAGCCCACGTTGCAGAGTCTAGAAGACTGAGTGGGTTAACTAGGTTAGTTAGCCTGGGTGATGTAGTGGGTTAACTAGGTTAGTTAGCCTGGGTGATGTAGCACTTAATGCTGACACTGAGGTGCCTCTAGGTCAGGGGTTCCCAACCTTTTTCACCCAGAGCCCCCCCAAATGACTCCTGTTGGAATTTGCGCCCCCCCCCCCCCCCCCGGACTTTGCCTTTGCTTTTAAAAGTGCACATTCAAAAGAGGCCTCGGTGGCCTTCTGTACATCGCTGCCAGCCCTAACAAACTGTTGTTTCTTTATGAAAAAGTCCCGATCACGCCCGACCGTTTCTGGGTGCATGGTCTGTTGGTGTCTCTTCATTTTGCAGGGTTTCATGCTGTCGTTGGCTAGCTTCGAGGTTAGTTAGCCTGGGTGACGTAGCAATAATGCTGACACTGAGCGTTGCCGCTAGGTGCTTAGACTGGTCACAGCAGCAGCAACTGCAAACTGGAGGTTTATAGTACACCTACACCTATCAGTATTGTGGAGCTGCCCCGCACTGTCCTGAGGTGTAAAACCCGCAGGCCAAGGCAAATCTGCAAAATGTTCCTGTAAACTCTTCCACTGAGCTGAGTTGCAATCCAACTCCCTCAAACCGTAATACTTTGTAAGAGCTTAGAATAGGTTTAATAAATATCAGATCGCTTTCAACATAAGCGCTCTTGGTCCATGATCTAGTGGTTAAAAATAAGATAGATCCTGGGCCTGTGTGAAACATGGTTAAAACCAGACATTTACTTCCCGTGAAACGAAGCTACCCCACCATGTTAGCACACAGTTATCGCAAGAATCCAAAAAAGGTGGTGAAGTGGCTTTAATCTCAAGTTCTAAACTCTCCATGAGGCAGAAAAATAACTATGTTTTTTCATCCTTTGAAGTACTTGCTTTCTGCTCCTCGGTACCTACTACAGCAGAAAGGCCAGTAGGTTCATTCTTCTTAGCTATAGTATACCGCCCACCGGGCCCATATACACGTTTCGTGGATGAGGTCTCTGAGTTTGCGGCTGACCTTGTAACATATTCTGACAGTGTTTTGCTTGTTGGTGATTTTAACATTCATGTGAATAACCCAAAGTCATCCTCTCGTAAAGGTTTTTCTTTATATTACAGATGCGCTTGGCTTTAAACAGCTTGTCCAAGACCCTATCCACAACGGCAGAAACACACTGGATCTCGTCTTGGCCCGTGGTGTTGATATCTTAGACCTGGCCATCTCACCATAGACCTCAGCTTTATCCGACCACTTCCTGCTTATTTTCCAGGTGGTGGTATCTTGCCCCCGCGATGAGTGCCAGGCTACCTAGCGGCAGTCGCATCACCCCTGCAACTACTGCATCCATGGGAGCTAAGTTACCTTTCTCACTTGCTCCTCTCTCTGACTTTAGTGGCTCTGTGAGTAGTCTTACCGAAGACTTTAACATGCCATCTGCAGCTATCAACTCTGCTGCTCCTCTTATTGTTAAAAAGCGAACCACAAAAAGGCCAGTGCCTTGCATTAACCACTTCCAGGAACGCCTACTTCTCAAGTGTTATCAACTTGAACAAGAACAACCCTAAGTTTCTATTTGACACTGTAAGAAACCTGACGCAAAACAACCTCAAACAGTCGGCTCCTCACTCTCTGCTAGCAACTTCTTGGAAATCTTTGAGCATAAAATTGAGTCTATTAAAAAATACATTGATGCTTCCCCTACCCATCATCCTGAACATCATGCAAGAGAGGCACTATGTGTCCCTCCTGAAGTCACCTTCCTGCAGTTCAGCACAATCTCCTTGGATGAACTTGCTAAACTAACACAGGCTTCTAAACCAACGACGTGTATGCTGGACCCTCTCCCCACCAATGTTCTTAAAGAACTTTTCACAGTGGTTGGGCCTACTATGCTCAACATCATGAACGTATCCCTGTCTACTGGAACAGTTCAATCTACTTTCAAGACTGCTGTGATAAAACCTCTACTGAAGAAGCCCGGCCTAGACCCAGAAGTACTTAGCAACTATCGGCCCATCTCTAACCTTCCTTTCCTTTCGAAAGTACTGGAAAGAAATGTAGTTGACCAAACCATCAATCATCTGATGGTGAACAACTTATTACACTAAAGTACAAAATTATATTCTCCTTACCATGGACAGCAATGCAAGCTCCTTGCTGGTGTTGCTCGACCTTAGTGCCGCCATCGACCACAGCATCCTCCTTGATAGTCTCGAACACTATGTTGGCTTCTAAAGCTGGGCTCTTCTCTGGTTAAGATCTTACCTCACAAATAGGAAACTATTTGTTCTTTGTGAGGATTCACAATAAAATCACTGTAACCTAAGCTTTGGTCTTCCCAAGGGTCAGTCCTTGGTCCTTTGCTCTTTGCAATCTACATGCTTCCTCTTAGTGATATTATTCGCAGTTATGGAATAAGTTCTCACTGTTATGCTGACACCCAAATATATATTCCTTTCAGGTCAAACGACTCCTCCCAGATCAAGAAAGTTGAATCGTGCCTGACTGCAATTAAAAGAGGGATGTCCCAAAACTAACTGCAGCTTTACACATGATAAACAGAGCGGACAATCATCGGCCCGAAGCAACAACGACCACTATTTGAAGACGTCACAATGTTGTTTGAGGGCTCTTCTGTGGCCCAAAGATAGCGTTTGGTCTTGTTTGACCAGACGCTATCTTTTGATCAAAATGTATAACCAGAACTGCATTTTTTCATCTTAGAAACATTGCTAGAATTAGACCAATGCTGTCTGCCGCAGATGCAGAGACACTCATCCATGTGATTATATCGTCTAGACTAGATTACTGTTATGCACTGTTCTCTGGGTTACCGAACTCCTCTACGAAAAGCCTCCAGCTTGTGCAGAACGCTGCTGCTAGTCTTTTGACTAGGACCAGAAAGTTTGACCACATTACACTCAATTCTGTCCTCACTCCACTGGCTTCCAGTTAATGCAAGGTCAGATTTCAAGGTGCTACTACTTACTTATAAAATCCTACACAGATTAGCACCATCATACCTGAAGGACCTTATTGTTCTTCTCGGCCCCTCCAGTCTTCAGGAGCTGGCCTTCTATCAATTCCCAAAGTCATAAAGAAATAATCAGGGAAGCAAACTGTTGAATTATTTAAATCTAAACTTAAAACCTACCTTTTTACATTGTCGTTTGGCGCCTAGAAGTGCCCCTCAGCTCTTGTTACAGCTAAATCAACCTGTTAGCCAGCACTAGCCTACCCCTGCTGCCGATAGGTACTAGACTAGAGGTTCTCTACATGTTCCATATCCACCCTACCCCATCTAACCATACTGCAGTCTGCTTCTGTTTTCCAGTGTGCCGCTGTGATCCCAACCTGAAGGATACCGGCCAGCACCACACACAAATGATATTCTCATTTAAATATTTGTATATTGTGTATATTATTTGTATATCATTTTTCTGTACATAACTATATATGTCAATTATGGCACCCATTGCCCTCCTACACAATCCCTGGAAGGAGGGATCCTCGACTCAAGATTTCTTGAGTTTTTTCTTGCCCTTAGGGGGGCTAGGGTTTGGGGGGTGTTGTAAACATGTGACCTGTGAAGTCCTTTGAGACTGTAACTGGGAATAAGGGCTATACAAATAAAATGTACTTGACTTGACTTGACTAGTCATGGTCATGGATCAGATTCTGTCTACCCAGCAAACTCACAGAATAAAAAAATAAAATAAAATAAAAACAATGAGCTCCATTGTTTCAACAAACAGATACAACTAACCTGTTGACCTCCTAGTAATGCATTGCTGCTTTTCATCAAATAGCTTCCCCCACATCAATCTAAGTTAATATTTTATGACTTCTGGTATAAAAACACAGTGGGAGGACAGAAAACGGGGGGAGGAGAGAGAGAGAGAGAGAGAGAGAGAGAGAGAGAGAGAGAGAGAGAGAGAGAGAGAGAGAGAGAGAGAGAGAGAGAGAGAGAGAGAGAGAGAGAGAGAGAGAGAGGGATGCAAAGGCAAAACAAAGTGAAAAGAGGTCAATAAGTAAACGATCATGGAAGATTGTCAGTGAAGAAGGTCAAACCTCTCTCCTTAAGCCCATTCACCCGCCCATCCATCATGGATGTGTAACTCTATAATGTGTCTGAAAATATGAAAAAGCGGTTCATGTTAAATAAATCATCACCAGCCGGAGATAGATAAGTATTGCAAGAGAGAGAGAGAGAGAGAGAGAGAGAGAGAGAGAGAGAGAGAGAGAGAGGGGAGACATTGAGAGATAGAGAGAGAGAGAGAGAGCGAGAGAGAGAGAGAGAGAGAGAGAGAGGGAGACATTGAGAGATAGAGAGAGAGAGAGAGAGCGAGAGAGAGAGAGAGAGAGAGAGAGAGAGGGAGACATTGAGAGATAGAGAGAGAGAGAGAGACGGAGAGACCAGTATTGGAAGTAACACGTTGTAAAGTAACGCGTTACTGTAACGCGTTACTTTTGGCGATAACGTCAACAGTAACTAGTTAGTTTTTCAAATTGAATAATGCTGTTACAATTAAGTTTAAATGGACTTGTTACTCTACCGTTTAAGGCGGCGCAGTGAATGACATGAATCAATCATTCATCATTAGACTCATTGCACACGATGGCGGCCGCCAGTGTAGGCACTCTGTCCTGAAAATATGGACATTATTTTTCCATCCTGGAGATCAAGGACAACAACTATAGTGGTTAGTTGCAGTCTATGTGCCGGTATGAGAACTTTATCCACGGCAAAGAATAGTAACTCTCATCGTATGAAGCATCTCGCAAAACAACACGTTGCTAGAATGATCATCGTAAAAGACGCTCCGCTGACCAAGGAGATTTGTATGTCAAATGTAATGCTGGGATATTCCGCTGATCACCCGCCAATTTCTGGCCAATATTCACTCTAAACCGATCGATCTGAGCGCTCAAAAACGGCCGATCAGAAGACGCAAAATGCAGTGTGTGAAGCAGAAAAGCAACCGGTAAAAACCGGTAGATTGTTTATTATAGTTTGGGTGGTTATGATTGCTCAAAAGATTTGTGCTTCATCTCATAGTGCCGCTTCACATTGCCGCTTTAAATAGTCGCCATGGAACAAATGAGACGTGCTGGGTTTGAACTGACGAACCAACATGGAGGAGTTTCAACTGTCTACCTTTCTGTTTTTAGAGCACTCCATGTGAAATTACTCTGACCATTTTTCTGTGTGTGTGTGTGTGTGTGTGTGTGTGTGTGTGTGTGTGTGTGTGTGTGTGTGTGTGTGTGTGTGTGTGAGTAAAATAATATAGCTATGTGTGCATCAATAAGATAATTGAAGCAGATAGTTAAAAGTAACACAAAAGTTACTTTTCCTAATAACTATTTACTTTTAATATGCAGTAACAGCAAAATAACTAAGTTACTTTTGAGAGAAGTAACTAGTAACTGTAACTAAGTACCTATTTTCAGTAACTTGCCCAACACTGATGGAGCGAGAGAGAGAGGAAAGAGAGAGAGAGAGAGAGAGAGAGAGAGAGAGAGAGAGAGAGAGAGAGAGAGAGGAGAGAGAGAGAGAGAGAGAGAGAGAGAGAGAGAGAGAGAGAGAGAGAGAGAGAGAGAGAGAGAGAGAGAGAGAGAGAGAGACAGACAGAGACAGAGACAGAGACAGAGACAGAGACAGAGACAGAGACAGAGACAAAGAGACAGACATCAAGAGAGAGAGAGAGACAGAGAGAGAGAGAAAGAGAAAGACAGCAAGAGACAGAGAGAGACCAAGAGAGGCCGAGAGGGACAGAGAGAGAAGTGAGAGGGAAAGACCGACAACTTTCTCTCCTCTCCTCCGGCTGATCCATCCTCAGCGACACATTCACCACCGCCGCTGAAATAACTAATTGTCTGATGACTTTGTGATGGAGTCAAGAGACCCTGAGCGGCGGCGGGTGCCACACCATCCATTCTGGACTCCAACTCGCCCAACAGCGAGCTCACGCACGCCATACGCGCAAGCCGCCCGCCACTCACTCCATCATCGGCGCGCTTAGTGGCTCACAGTGCAGTAATGACCACGTGTCGGTCTCCCTGAGTCACAGCCGAGCGCTCACAAGAACACACCACCAGTGATGCTGGACAATGGATTGGAACCACTAGAAGCTTGTGCGGTGTATTTTGGTTTTTCTCTGGCGGTACACAGGCAATCATTCACCGACAGACAGGTGGGTGGCTTTATTTGGGTTGACAACAGCAACATAAATGGGTCATGGAATTGATACATTTAGCCATTAGTTAAGTTTGATGACCTGCAGGAAGACTCCGGAAGACAGACACTGAATCTTATGAAGAGGAGCACTGGGAGGGTTAGAGAAAGGGGTTCAGTACGTAAAGTCTACAGGCCAATACACATAAAGATGTTGGAGGAAGAAGCTGAAGACTGTGGCCTTTAAAGATAGAAAGAGACACGCCATCAATTGCCTAAGGGGGGTGAAATTGCCCATAAGGGCCATACATCTGGAGCACACTTTGAGGACGTGTGCAGATAAGTCAAGTCACATGAATAGGGAAAGACGGGTTGTAAGCCGATAAGAACCAGACGTTTAGCATAACTCAGTGTTAAATAGGAATGCTGCTTTTGTTTAAGCAAGAAACCTGTTCTTTACATCCACAAACCCAGCATGGCAAGACACACGTCTACAGATGTACACTGAGGGTTAACGTTTTCTTCGACATGTTTGAATGCACACCTCTATACCACAAATACAATTGCATGGTGAGGAAAAGGGGAAGGGGTGGATGGATAGATGCATGAATGAGTAGATGAGTGGATGAAGGGGTCGATGAGTGGATGAAGGGGTAGATAAGTGGATGAGTGTATGAAGGGGTAGATGAGTGGATGAAGGAGTAGATGAGTGGATGAAGGTGTAGAAAAGTGGATGAAGGGGAAGATGACTGGATGAAGGGCCAGATGAGTGGATGAGTGGATGAAGGGGTAGATGAGTGGATGAAGGAGTAGCTGATTGGATGAAGGGGTAGATGAGTGGATGAAGGAGTAGCTGATTGGATGAAGGGGTAGATGAGTGGATGAAGGAGTAGCTGATTGGATGAAGGGGTAGATGAGTGGATGAAGGGGTAGATGAGTGGATGAAGGGGTAGAGGAGTAGATGAAGGGGTAGATGAGTGGATGAAGGGGTAGATGAGTAGATGAAGGGGTAGAGGAGTAGATGAAGGGGTAGATGAGTGGATGAAGGGGTAGATGAGTGGATGAAGGGGTAGATGAGTGGATGAAGGGGTAAATGAGTGGATGGATCCATCTTTGCTGTACTTTAATTCCCCTTACCTCTTCTCTTCTTATTCTGTATTCCTTGAGAACAAAATAAACACATGAAGTGTATTTTGCGTACATTTGTGTTGTGTGCTTTCCTGTGTTCTTGTTTGTAGAAAAGAGTCTTTTGACAGTGGCAGCGTTACAGCGTCTTACGACATCTCACAACACTTGGTTAAGTTGACAATAGGTCACGCTCTTTGGGTTTCATCTCTCCCTCTGTGGAGCCCACGCCCCACGTCAGACACACGTTACAGCGCTCTTCAAGGTAAGGGAAGATTCATGTTTTCATGAAGGAAGGAGGAGGTTTGTGGGGGGGGGGGGGGGACATATCTTATATGGTCAGCTCCCCTCACTGTGAGGAGCTGTACAGGTTCTTTCCACGCAATGCTTACTGTGTGTATTTACAAACATGGATTTAACCAGTCGGACCGTCAATCATTTAGGACAAAGCCAATTTGTAGATTTAACAAGCGCAGATTTGATGGCCCCTATAATCATAAAGCCCTGAGAAGGGCAAAGGAGAACTTCTCCACAACACCCCAGTGGGAGAAGGAACACGCCACCTCTCCCACCAGCGGAGGCCAGGAGGGCAGCGGGGTTACGACCTGATATTGATTATCAGACACATGAGAAAGGCATACTCTTCTCTTCTGCTCTCCTCAGCACACACACACACAAACATAGCCTCTGTTGTATTGTACACAAGAGACGTGTTTGTGTGCTGGAACAACAATGCATCTGTCTGCATATCTCTTGCCATGATTGATAATTGGGTTAAGGGGCTGCACAGCAGGGGGTCCACCTGTTCTGATTTAGTTGGCTCATTATTTTAACACACAGTGAATCAGAGGCTTCACATAAAAGCAACACGTTTGTTCATTTGTATATGTGGGGTTATTGAAATGAGAATGAGAATTGTTGCCTTGCCAAGCTTCGAACATTGAACAAATGTCAGCCCCGTATGGAACCATCTTATACCTCCTCAACCTACAGCTTCAGTTTGGGATGCTCTGCAGTGCAAAGGGAAATACAAAGGAGGATATCAAGATGTGTAGACAGAGCTTCATTTCTGACTTAGAAGTGGAAAAGTCCTTCATTATAAATGCCCTGGTGACAAATGCCAGAGCACTGTGATGGTAGACCGATTTTAATTAGGGCATTGGACCCGGGCTCATTTAGGATGGTGGATGATGCACTGCAGTAGCTCTCTAGCTCTCTCTCTCTCTCTCTCTCTCTCTCTCTCTCTCTCTCTCTCTCTCTCTCTCTCTCTCTCTCTCTCTCTCTCTCTCTCTCTCTCTCTCTCTCTCTCTCTCTAACTGTGTATGGTTTAATCATCTAAACTAGACTGGAACAGCCTTTGTCCAGCGCCAGTTTGTGTTGCACGAAAGATGAACGAACTTCACATAAAACAGCATCAACCACACCTCCCCTCTCCCAGTCTGAGCTCATTGATAGGGAGAAGCCACTACATGTCAGACAGGAACTGGTTGAGCCTTGGATTTATCTGGGCTTAGGCTGCACCGTTTTTGGGAGCTCCGCTTTGTCTTATTTTGGATGATCAAAGAAGCCCTAAATCCCGGCTCATGTCTTCTGCCTGATGTGTGGCTCTCTGCGGGGCTCTCTGTGGTGAGAGAGCGGAGCCGCCGACTGGGAGCTACAGGATTAGCAGCAGCCCCTCTAGATGGTGGCTAACAATTACAGAAAAGCGCCAACGATGCAGCCTTCTATTTGTTGTGGTAAAGAAACAACGTGGAGAGCAGATATATATATACATATATATATATATATATATATATATATATATATATATATATATAGAGAGAGAGAGAGAGAGAGAGAGAGAGAGAGAGAGAGAGAGAGAGAGAGAGAGAGAGAGAGAGAGAGAGAGAGAGAGAGAGATACCTATATATAGAGAGATATATGGACATATGTATTTACCATAAGTGCTCTGAAACTCATCAGCCTTCTGTTAAGGCTTGTTCAGGCTATCTGCTGAGCTCTGTGGGTGGCGTGGTGGAGAACCAGCTCCCGGCTAATGAAATCATCAAAAGAAACACGGAGCAAGCGGCTAATGTCAGCGTTTAAAATACAAGAAAACCCTCTCTCTTCCACAACGAGAGACGGAGAGATCAGTGTTAGGAGAAAATATGTCACGTACGAGCTTCAGATCATGAGTGTTAGACCAAGAACATTCTGCAGGAATTACAGCACAACATTTATGTAAATCCATTGGAAAATACATCACATAATATCCCCAGAGAGAGAAAATGGGTTTGATGAATATACACACAAATTGAACAAACCACAGCAGATTAATTCGCTTGCATAATTATTTTAAAGCTGCGCTGTCTGACTATTTTTACTTTCATTTTTACCCCCCTTCAAATGTATGTATGTATGTTACTAAATTTCTATAGAATCACAATCTGACTAACATCAGAAATGATAGTCTTGTCATGTTTCATGTTTTATTAAGTCATTTTTGTCTTGTCTCCCACTTCCTGTTTTATTTTGGTACTCACCTTGTGTGTCTCATTCCAGGTCCCTTGACTCCCTGTCCCAGGTGTGTGAGTGCCCTCGTCAGCCCCGCCCCTGATTGTTCCACCTGTTCCTTGTTACCCCATGTTTAAACTCTCCAGTTCCCCCCCCTTGTCTGGTGCCAGTTCCTCTTGTCCTGTGGTGATGTCAGCAGCCAGCTGAGCGTACCAGTATTTTCTCTCTTGTTTCAAGCCTGATTCATGCTCCCCAGTTTTTGTTCCAGTAAGTTTTGTTCCTCGTTTTGTGAGTGATTTTCTGTTTATTTTCTGACAACCTTAGTTGTGGCATTTTTTGTGATAGTTAGTTTTGGATGAATCTTTTGGAATAAAGTATTTTCTCATACTTTACCTTTGTCTCCTGTCCACAATGGACTCAGCCGACCCAAAGACTTTTCACGCCGCTCTGTTAGCCCAAGGTGTTGAGATTTACCAGCATGAGGAGCAGCTGGGCTCAATCAGCCAAGGAGTCAAAGACCTTTTGGGACGTCAGGCCGAGTTCCACGTCGCCCACTGCTGATTCCCCTCCAGCCGAGAATCCTGCTGATCATCCCAACTCGATCCCGGCTCCCTCCTCATCGCTGCGTCTGGCTCTCCGGAGACTCCAATAAGTGTGGAGCCTTCCTTGTGCAGTGCGATCTGCATTTCCATCACAACCCAGGCGCTTTTTCGCCTGACCATGCATCATCGTGTCCCATTTAACAGGGAGAGCTAAAGAGAGAGAGAAAGGACCAGCAGGCTCATCTGGAGGTGCCACAGGACCTAGAGTCCCTCTTCTCGGTGTCCATCCGGGAGCGGGAGCGCTGGCACACAGGTGTCAGTCCTCCCGGTCTCCCTCTGAGAACCGTCCCAACGGGATGGCCCTTCCAGTCCACGACTTCAGAACATCGGAGGACATCGTCTTCGCTTGCTTCAGAGAAACCCATGCAGCTGGGTAAGACCAGGCTTTCTCAGGAGGAGAGGCAGCGCCGTCTGCGGGAGGGCTGCTGTTTCTACTGTGGCCAGCTGGACCACCAACTCGCCGAGAGGAGGGCGCTGGTGAGCAAGCTGTCCATAGACTTTCCTCCTCGTCCCGTTACCCTGGTAAACTTCTCGATTAATAATCAGGTCATTGACCAAGGGGTATTAATAGACTCAGGGGCTGACGAAAGCCTAATGGACTGGGGCATAGTCAAACAGCTGCAGGTAAAGACTGTCCCTCTATCTCGCCCCCTTAATGCCAGTGCCTTAGACGGCCGCCGTTTTGTTCCCGGTTACCCACTGCACAGAACCTATTCAGATCACTGTAAATAAGGACCACACAGAACCTATTCAGATCACTGTAAATAAGGAGAAACTATGCTATTTCACATATTCAAATCTGCTCAGCACCCGGTGATCTTGGGTTTCCTATGACTAAAGATCCACAACCCCCACATTGACCGGTGCTCCGGGGAATGAAGGGGCGGAGGGAGGATTGTGTTAACAGATGTAAACATTCACCAGCTGTCCTGATCTGCTGAAGGTACACCATGCTACCACGATTTAAGGGAAATTTCAATAAATATAAAGCCATGTCGCTACCTCCCCACCGATCTTTCGACTGCCCCGTTGACCTTCTACCGGGAGCCCCCATCCCCAGAGGGAGGCTATATTCCATCTCAGGACCGGAGAGAACAGCAATGGACGACTACATCTCCTCCTCACTCAAGACAGGGATTATTCGCCCCTCATCCTCACCAGCTGGGGCGGGTTTTTTCTTCATCGGGAAGAAAGATGGGTCACTGAGACCTTGCATAGACTAGTCTTCTCAATGACATTACGGTGAAGAACCGCTACCCACTGCCACTCATGTCCTCTGCCTTCGAACTGCTTCAAACTGCCAAGGTATTCACCAAGTTGGACTTGAGAGACGCATATCACTTGGTTAGAATAAGAAGGGGGGATGAGTGGAAGACAGGGTTCAACACTCAGAGTGGCCATTACCAATATTTAGTGATGCCTTTTGGACTATGTAACGCACCAGCTGTGTTTCAAGCTTTTGTGAATGAAGTGTTGCGGGAGTTTCTAAATGTTTTTGTTTTTGTGTATCTTGATGATATTTAGATTTTCTCCTCAGACTCTGAAACCCATGTTAATCATGTCAGAAATTGCTTGAAACCCAATGGTATGTTAAGGCACAAAAATGTGTGTGTCTGATTCATACTGGAACAAGTTTTTGTTCCAGTAAGTTTTGTTCCTCGTTTTGTGAGGGATTTTCTGTTTATTTTCTGACTTTTTTGTGATAGTTAGTTTTGGATTTTCATACTGAGGACATTTTTTGGAATAAAGTATTTTCTCATACTTTACCTCTGTCTCCTGGGTCGTGCATTTGAGTCCTACTTCCTTGTGTGTTTGAGTTTGTGACAAGAATCATGCTTGGACCATGGGCAAAACGAATATTTAGTGAAATAGTGTCCTGGCATGAATAAATAGTTGCTACTTGCTTTGTACTTTCTCTCATTCAGACATGTGCTTTCTGAGCTTTTGTACAGTTTTCTTATGTTTGTGTAGACTTGTGTAGTGGTTGTCATAGCAGCTGTATTATGTTTGTGTAGACTTGTGTAGTGGTTGTCATAGCAGCTGTCTTATGTTTGTGTAGACTTGTGTAGTGGTTGTCATAGCAGCTGTCTTATGTTTGTGTAGACTTGTGTAGTGGTTGTCATAGCAGCTGTCTTATGTTTGTGTAGACTTGTGTAGTGGTTGTCATAGCAGCTGTCTTATGTTTGTGTAGACTTGTGTAGTGGTTGTCATAGCAGCTGTCACAGGAGGTGATGCTGCTGTGTGTCTTTTTGTAGCAAGAGAAATGGGGTCTGTCCATCAGCAGACAAACATTTCAGTCAACATTTCTGAATGGTAAATTAGTACTGATTTATCATGTACAACAGGCAGTACACATGGACCATCTGTATGTTTTCTTTGCAACTGTTCGAACTGTTGCTGAACTTTCAAACTGTTCATCAAAATAAATGTGGAACACAATTAAGGCGGTGTTTCTGGTCTAGTCGCATATTGTTTTTAAGGTAAGTGCAATAGTCTCACAGAGCAGACTTTGTTAATATCTAAAGTCTGAAGGTAGACAGTTGATAAGTGCAATAGTCTCACAGATCAGACTTTAAATGATATCTAAAGTCTGAAGGTAGACAGTTGATAAGTGCAATCGTCTCACAGAGCAGACTTTATGTTAATATCTAAAGTCTGAAGGTAGACAGTTGGTAGGTGCAATAGTCTTACAGATCAGACTTTATATTCATATCTAAAGTCTGATGGCAGTCGAGCTCAAATCTGCTTTCACTTTCTTTCACATCATATTTGTTTCAACCAATCATGTTGCTGGAGGCAGGGATCTGTAAGCACAAAATTGGCGAACACAAACTGGGCCAGCAGTAGAAACGTAATAAAGTGTTTATAAAGGTTACAAATCAACACTGTGCAGACTGGCCACTGTAAAAATCCCATTCTGAAAGCTTCATTCATGAGTTTTTTTTGGTAGAATATCTCCGTCATGGAACAGGAAAGTAGGCGTAACTCCGCCCCTTGCTGGTTCCCGGGCCAGGCTCTGTGCTGTCTCCCCCCAGTAGTTCTGCTGTAACATAGTGGGACTGCTGGATCCCAGATTACAACAATAACATTCACTCCCAGGAGCAAACCACTGAAAACAAAACATCACAACTTGAAGCTGACGCCATACAATGGAATACTGCTTTTGGCTGAGTTAGATGGATGGTGTTCTGCACATAATACACTCTATCATCCAAATGAAAAGGAGGAGACTGTCAACAACGTTGTGACCTCTTGATGGATGATCTCATCAACGGCATTGACTCCTTGGAATACATGCGTTGTTTGCTTGTTTGAAGTAGCACCGCGTTGACATCCATCTACATGAAGACGACGCTGTCAGGCATGTTTCACACATGTTATGTTGGCAGGTGTCCTATTTTAGTATGAGCATTACAAAGGATCTAACACAATCCTATCTGTCATGTTTGTTTTTTCTTTCCGGTGCATATAGCGTATGCTCCATCGCCATGGAAACACGTTTAAAGAGCAGAATCGGTTCATTATTGATTGCATGGGTATTATCGTCGGGTTCTTCATCAACATATTAATTGGATGTTATTGGATATGTTTTATGACTGAATTACGACAGACAACACACGGTGGGTAACGCAGACACAACCAACACCGTCCACCATCCATGTTGTCATGGGCTCAGCCAGAGAAAACTTTAGGGAGGGCGTGGAGAAAGTGTGTGCAGACACAGACGGTGTCCATTTCTGCAGCCCTCAGGAGACAGGAGATCGTTTTTCCATGGATGATAAAACTGTTTTATTGTAAAAAGGAAGCATTACGGGAAAAAGCCTGACACAGCATCCATTATGTGGTCATGTGTGTTCACTCCAACCACAAACAGAAAACCACCATCTTTCACCGGCATCTTCTCTTGATTTCTGTGATAACTGAGTGGCTATAGATTTTTTTTAATGCTTTTTTTTCAAACAATGCTTTTCATTCGAAAAACAACATGCCCAAAAAAAATACAATTTGACTGTTTGACTGTAGTGCTCAACTGCCACATGCAATGAACAAGATGTCTAAACAAAATAAAATCATGTGCAAAATCCAAGCTATGTCCTTGGTTTGGATGCCAGCATCACCCCACTCTCCTCTCCAGCCACACTCCTCCGCCTCCACCTCGCGTCCACCTGGGGTTACTACACCCAGGAGGACGCGCTGTCACAGTAGACCATGACCACACTTCAGCCCCACCTGTTCCCTATCATCCTATCATAATCAGCGGCCCATCAATTACCTCCCTACTTAGACTCCGCTCTCCTGCTCACTCGTTGCCAGAACTTTCCCGTTTTGTACAACCCGAGACTCTCTAGCCGATTCCTCAGTGAAGACCTTTTGTCTCCTGTGAACTCTTTTCTCCGTTGGACTATTGTTCTTGTTTGTTACTTTTGTTGGCTTTTGCATTATACAACACCCCCTTGTTGGATTTCCATTTGGCACACACATAAGTCGCTTTACACATTGTTTTATTACTTCCATAATTTTTACACACATAGTTGATATCAGTTTATTCCTTGGTGCACCAGGCAATAATGACGTGATTGGCAGGGGGCGTGGCCAAGCCACGTGCGCTGGCGGCGCACACACACCTGTCAGCAATTGCCGTGGCTGATTGCTAATCCCCTCACCTGGGGTATATAGACCCCTCACCTGGGGTATATATACCCTGGCTCCCCGTTACCCCGGCGTTAGGTCGTACGTCTTACTGTATGCCTGCTACTTTGTACGTTGGTACATTCTGGACAGAATCGCCACGCCGATGTCCCGGAGATCCAGATTCATTGCCTATCCCACGTCACCCGCCTGTCTCGCGTTACTCCGGTCTATACGAGGTCATTATAATTACCTGTCTGGTACCTGTCGCTACTCCGACCTCCCGGTACCCAGACTCCTCTCCCGTCCCGGACTACTCGCCGGTCTACTACCTGCCGGTACTCCGCGGATCGACCTCCCGGTACCCAGACCCCTGGACTGTCTCTGTTATAGCTCCACTGTGTCTTGGTCTGCGTTCTGGGTCCCACCAAACTATCCCATCGTGACAAAAACATAAATACATCGTTGATATTTCTAAATGTTTTTGAAAGGTATTGAAAATGCATGATTTTATAGATTTTCCCTTAAACTTGAAGATCATTTTCTTCGCCATTGTCCCATACATGCACGTAAGTAAGAAAAACAGCTTTGATTGGCCAGAGTGTCAAACGTCACAACAACACAAACAATTGTGGTCTATTGACTTCTGTTTAAATGCAGACTCACGAGAAGGGCGCATGAAGGGCTCATAGGTGGCGCTGTTGAGCGCCCATTGCAATCGCTAATTGAGAAATGGGGCACCCTAAACCCTCAAAGGCCGCACTGGGATGGGCCCACGAAGAGTACAGACAGTAGCTCAGTCTGTTGGGACTTAGTTGGGACTACATACAGGCTCCCCTGTATGTACAATAGCTGCCCACTGCTCCTTACTACGATGGGTTAAATGCAGAGAAACTAATTTCACTGTGTGTGTGTGCGTGTGCGTGTGCGTGTACATGACCAATAAAGAGGATTCCATCCTTTAGATTTAGATTGTTTAAGGGCAGCAGTCTGCTGGGAATTGGGAGAAGGCCATCATCTACCTGTGCCTTTGTCATTGGGAGGAGCCCAATGAAGCCATTTGAGCTATTGACATGTAGCAGGGGAGACGGCCACAACATACTAATCAGGGTTCAATTTGTATAACATGAGTTATTGTTTTTTCTTGTTTAATTGATGAAGAAGTGATAAAGAAAGGGTTGTATTTGTGCTTAAGATGTGTGTGTGTGTGTGTGTGTGTGTGTGTGTGTGTGTGTGTGTGTGTGTGTGTGTGTGTGTGTGTGTGTGTGTTATCATATTAAGCAACAACAGTGTAGTAAAAACTCATTAAAAACTCATCATTGAGGCCCCAATTAACAGCAGCAACAGGTCATCCTCGTGAACTCAAAGTGATTGATGTTTGGTCCTGGCATTTACAACACTTGACCCCCCCCTCCCCCCGCTCTGGGTACCCCGAGATCCAATCCATCTAGAAC
>CM051005.1:30337004-30349504 GCA_027704905.1 Muraenolepis orangiensis | reverse complement strand
GTGTGTGTGTGTGTGTGTGTGTGTGTGGTTATATGAATGACATGTATACCCTGCCTGTGCTTTTGAAACACACCCGAGTGTACTGTATCTAAAATGGACTTTAAAAAAAGAAATAAGCCAATTAGCCCTTTTAATACTACAGCTCCACGTGTTTGTACGATGTTATGTTTTTAGAACCTCACTTAACAAACCTGGAACACTTACATGTGACTAAAGCCTCACATCTTAAATGGTACATTTCACTTTTCATCTCATCTCTTATATATATTATAGTTCCTCACCTTCTCCGGTGGTCCCGCGCGACATCAGAAGAAGTAGCGACGATGCGAGCACAACAATAATCCCATTATTGATCCCAGTATTGATCCCATTGATCACCTGGATCCCGGGATCCATGGCGGGAAAAGGAGGCGATAAGACACACAGGTGAAAGCTTGGCGCTGCCTGCAGTGCAACTCAACACACAGACCAAACCACCGCGTTCTCCGGCGTTCCACGGCGTGTCAAATAAAGTGTCTCTAGCGCGCCTTGGTGATGCGGGTGGGATGCGGGATGCGGGATGGGTGATGCGCCCCGCGCTGCTTTCGCTGCTCGCTTTCAGGTGCTTTACTCTGACTGAAAGGAAGCTCTCCGCTCGGCTCTCTAGATAGACTGAAGAGAGCGAGAGAGAGAGAAGGAGAGGGGGGGGGGGGGTTGAGAGCGAGATGGGAGAGAGAGAGAGAGAGAGAGAGAGAGAGAGAGAGAGAGAGAGAGAGAGAGAGGAGAGAGAGAGAGAGAGAGAGAGAGAGAGAGAGAGAGAGAGAGAGAGAGAGAGAGAGAGAGGGAGAGGGGGGTGTAGAGAAGAGAGGGTATTTCACTGCTGTCCCAGCTCCAGTTTCAGCGTGCCGCCCCTTCAGGAAGATTCTTTAGTCTTTAAGTCCATTGAAAGGTCTCGAAAATACCCTGTGCACACTCTGCCAACACTCAGGAGAGGAGAGCCCCTCGCCTCCCCCTCTCCTCCCCCTCCCCCCTCTCCTCCCCCACGCCTCCCCCTCGCCTCCCCCTCCCCCTCCCCCTCACCTCCCCCTCTCCTCCCCCTCGCCTCCCCCCCTCTCCTCCCCCTCACCTCCCCCTCTCCTCCCCCTCCCCCTCACCTCCCCCTCTCCTCCCCCTCGCCTCCCCTCTCCTCCCCCTCTCCTCCCCCTCCCCCTCACCTCCCCCTCTCCTCCCCCTCGCCTCCCCCTCGTCCTCCCCCTCTCCTCCCCCTCTCCTCCCCCTCTCCTCCCCCTCGCCCCCCCCTCTCCTCCCCCTCTCCTCCCCCTCGCCCCCCCCTCTCCTCCCCCTCTCCTCCCCCTCGCCTCCCCCTCCAAATGGACCTGCCACCTCGCTGCTGTTAAAGAACCAACAGTCTGCCATCACTTAAGCACTTAACCTGCCAAGGGTCCAGAGACTAGAGACACTATAGTCTGTCGCTCCGTGTCCACAGCTCATCAGATCATTCTCACTTGTTTGTGGAGATTTGTGTGGACATTATTACATATGTTGTTATTAAACAAATATATAATGCTGTACCCAGGTCACATGGTCACAAGGTCATGTGGTCACTGCTCCTGATACTAGGATGGGTTAAATGCAGAGAAACACATTTCACTGTGTGTGTGTGTGTGTGTGTGTGTGTGTGTGTGTGTGTGTGTGTGTGTGTGTGTGTGTGTGTGTGTGTGTGTGTGTGTGTGTGTGTGTGTGTGTGTGTGTGTGTGTGTGTGTGTGTATGTGTGTGTGTGTGTGTGTGTGTGTGTGTGTGTGTGTGTGTGTGTGTGTGTATGTACATGTGACCAATGAAGAGGATTCAATCCTCCAGATTTAGATATTTTAGATTTTTCGATGTGTTTTACATGAAGATTCTAACCAGGTAGTGAATTTGCTATTTCACATATTTGTAAATGTTTTTTGTTGATTGTGTCTCTGCTTTGTGCATCTGTCTGTAGCCGAGTTGGACACGTTGAAAACGTGTGAGTTGCAGACAGAACCAATCGTTTTCTATAGAAACTAAAGGGTTACAGGGACAACACAGAGTGAGTTACTGGGGATTTGCCATCTCATTGTGTTCTGTTAACATGTTGGCATAAAGGCACAACCATTTGAATGTATTTGGGGTTTGGTAGTCAGCCTATGGTGTTTAGGGTTATTATTTATTGTTTTGGGGCAGGGAAGCATATGTTGGTGATCATTAGACGACCACATCCATAATGATCTGCAGCTGGTACCCATTACTGAGTCAGCTGTGTGTGAGCGGTGGGTCCTGAATAAGGGTGGCGGTGTCAACTGGATACGTATTTGTATGTATTTATTCAAAGGTTACTAGTGAGCTTTAATGGCACTTGCACTTGCACTTTGAGTTAATGTTAACTAAATGAAGACACAGAACAACATTTTAGGTATTAATTCAACTGAGACGAGAGGAAACATTCCACATAAGTTAGATAGACAGGGCAATTATCTTTATCCTCCTGAATTGATTTTACATTTCAACTTGTACTACTACTACTACTTTTACTGCTACTACTACTACTACTACTACTACTACTACTACTACTACTACTACTACTACTACTACTACTTTTACTACTACTACTACTACTACTACTACTACTACTACTACTACTACTACTACTTCTACTATTACTACTACGACTACTACTGCTACTACTTTTATTACTACTTCTCCTACTTCTACTACTTCTAATACGCTGGGTGATATCCATTTTTAAAACCAATACTAAAACTGATACAATGTTGGTAGAATATGTAAATGAACAATAATATATTCCCATCCATATTTCCAGCATTCAGTTTTGCAAATTAGTTTTTTAGTTATTAAAAATATATAAATAACATGTTTTGCATAATTTTGCCTTGTTTCAGCAGACTTTTGCCGGCTCTAGGGCCAAGTAGCACCAGTTCTCTAGGGCTGTTGTTCCAACTGTTGTTCTCTGGTCAAGTAGCACCAGTTTTCTAGGGCTGTTGTTCCAACTGTTGTTCTCTGGTCATGTAGCACCAATTATCTATGGCTGTTGTTCCAACTGTTGTTCTCTGGTCATGTAGCACCAGTTCTCTATCCCCATGCCTTAAACCTGACCCCCTGATTGCCAGTATGAAGTCATAAACCAGTGCCCTTGACCCTATCCCCACCTCCCTATTCAAGGCTTGCCTCCCCACTCTCTCCTCACTCACCACCAACATAATCTACACCTCCCTGTCCACTGGTCTTGTCTCCCCCTCCCTCAAGCTTGCTGCCATTACCCCCCCAAAAACCTGGTCCCGACCCTGACATCCCTAACAACCACCCGCCCATATCCAACCCCCCCTTCCTGTCCAAAGTACTTGAGCATACTGATGCCGCTCAACTCACCTACCTCAACAGCATAACCTCTACGAACCCTTCCTTTTCCGGCTTTCACAACTTTTCACAGTTCAGAAACTCCACTACTGAAAATCACCAACGACATCCTTCTCTCTACTGGCTCCCTAACCGTCCTTATTCTCCTCGACCTCACCGCTGCACACCTCTCCCGCCTTCACTCCCTTGGCATTTCCGGTACTGTCCTCACCTCCGGTTCACCTCCTACCTCTCCGACAGACACCAATACATCTCCATAAACCACCACCCCAATCACTCATGGTGTCCCCCATGGATCAGTGCTCGGCCCCCCCCCCCTTCCATCCTTTAGATTTTTCACCTTGGTCAAATTGTCCGCCGCCATGGCTTCCGCTTCCATTGTTATGCAGACGACACATAACTATACCTCGCCTCCAAGACCATCCCCTCAACCAGCCACTGCAAACATGGATGCAGCAGAACTTTCTCCAACTCAACTGCAATAAATCGGTAACACTCATCATCGGCCCAAACTCCCTCATCCGCTCCGCCCAGACCATTTACCATTGATGGTTCCATTGTCGCTCCCTCCACCCATGTCCGCAATCTTGGCATCATCCTCGACCTCATCTTCTCATTCCTGCCACACGTCAACCACATCACCAAAACGGCCTTCTTTCACCTCTGGAACATCGCCCGCCTCCGCCCCGCCCTGTCCCTTTCCGCCTTTCCAAGATTCAACATTCAACATTTTTATGTTTTATCCTAAAACACTATACTATAAAAATACTATATACAATAAAAATGACAGTAAAAAGAACAATAAAGTGACTGATAATATGTACATTTTTTACATGTACATATGTACCGTTTTTTGTTTTCTGGACGTACATGCTATGAGGCATGTTGGAGTAATAGACAAGCCATGAATTATGGCGTTCATAAGCTTGCTATTCATAACGTTGTGATAGTAGGCTAGGTCCATTAGTCGAAAAAATGATTAAATAAGCATTAAAGCTGGCTTTTGATAGATCAATAGATAGTTTGAGACAACAATTAACCTTACTCATGTGTGTGCTCATCTAAGCACACACATAAGAAGAGTAAGAAAGAAGTCAACCAGCACTTTATACCTCACTTTCAACAATATTGATATAGTCTGAGCTTTGCCCACATTTCGACCATGAAGCCATAAAGGAAGGGCTACGTTTGGGGAAAAGAAAAAGCAGGGAATTTCTTCTCTTATTTAATTAAGGATGTATTCTTCCTTCATTCTCTGACAAGACCATTTTCCAAATGTAATCCTATTCTACTCTGAATGTCTGCAATCGGATTGAAATTGTTTACAGACAGAAGAAGAATCACATTTTTCTTTAATTAGCTAATTTGCGGTGATAGCGGTAACTTCTTTTGCCATTTGACTATCAGGGACTATAGGGACTCTTGCCTCGTGGTCAAGCCAATCCTACTCAATGCCTGATGTAAGATCAGATTCTCTAGCCTCAATTGACAGCAACGGACAGTAAGCACAACCCCAGATCAGTGGCAGTTGAAGAAATTAGAGAACAAGTGAAACAAACAAACAAGCGCTTATAATGACACATATTTTGAAAAGATATTGATTTGGACACCATCATCCTTATCATCATTAGATGATTGGAAAATCACCCAGCCCTGACCTAATAATAACAACCATAATCATAATAAATAGCAATATACTGTTCATAGCAGCCTATAAAGTCAGCCTATATTCTCTTAATTAACAGCTATTCAAGCATATCACTGATAACTGATATGATAACATGATATGTGCAGAGTACTGGCCTGCTGGCTGTGCGATAGCTTCTCAGATTATGGGTGTCATTGTTACAGGCTTGTGCAGGAGGCATATATGTTAAACTCTCTGTTGATGATACTACACGTTCCACCATCATATCTCAAAGCCTCCAAATAAATGAAGCAGAATATATTTTCTGATTGACTCAAACTTTTAATGATACAATTAACTACTAAATTGCATCGCTTACCTTAATTGCTTCCGTCGTCTTTGTTCCAAACACCTACAATGTGTATGATGGAAAGGCGTCTTATCAACTGACTGGAATAAGGTAAGGAAAGTAAGAAAAAAGATCCTGCAGGAATTGGACTCTAAAAAGAAAGAGAATTTGAAGCAATGAAAGGCACTCCACTTTGAACATGAACTTCAAACGAACAAATGTAATCAGACCTACTGCACTGTAAGTCGGTTTAGTTTCCCTCTTTTACTCCTGGTCGTCCGTCAATCACTGCACAGCCCACAGTAACACAACCACAGGAGGAGGGGGAAGTGCTCTCATTAAACAGACAACAGGTTAGACCGCAAAGAAATACCGTCGTCATCAGCTTCCCAACCACCGCCTCCCCCTCTCCCCATAAGTCAAATGTAATGATATAGTCATTATTCACAATGATTGACAGACTCAAGAGGGTTCGCAAAACATTTTCCTTACATTACTTGAAGGAATGTCGAGACAGGTAGGAAAAGAATAGAAAGAAGGAAAGAGGAAGAAGAGAAGGATTAAGGACTTCATATTCTTATTCTTCTTCTTCTTCTGAAGGTCTTTCAATCTGTTTGTGAAATATTTGTGTTTAAGAGAGGCACTGCTTGCAACACAAACCAGAGTGTTGGCCATATCATTGGGGACCTGGGAACAAAGACAAAATAAACATCAAACTGATGCCTTGCTTCTTGATCCCCTCCTGGAGACAGTGGCTGTAGGCTGGTCCCTCTTCTTCAGTTTCATCTCCTCCACCGTCACGTGGTTCTTGTGTTCCTCAGATCACTTCTTTCTGTGTTTCGTGTGTCTTGGGAGTAGAGGTCCGATGGGGCAGGGGGGAATTCAGTCCTGTCATGGCACAGAAAACACAACATCACTCACACACAGACACACCGACAACAGCAAGGTGGACAATGGCCTGTAGGATGGTGGTGGGTAATGCATGAATATATTGAGGCTGTAGCCTTCCCCTATAGAGGGACAGTCCTGAGCTTGCCAAACGAGAGGGATAAAGAAGTCATTTCGAGGTTCAATGAGAGCTATCAGCTCTCTCTCTCTCTCTCTCTTTCGCTGCAGTCCCTCAATACCTGGAGGTTGCTCTCCTTGTATCTTTGCCTATTTGCTCTCTTTAATTGTTTAAAGGGCCATCAGCCTGTCTATGTAGCGTGCTAAAATAATTAGCCCATTTAAAAGCTGTCATTAGATGCCGAGCTGTGAGTTTGCAGCTCCCTTGGGGGACATAGAGACTAACTCTGGATGTGTGGAATATTTCCTATGATAACATCCCACACAGTAAACACTCAATCCAATATAGAAGCAAAGAAGGGGAGAAATGTGGCAAAGATCCAGACCTACGAGAGAGATGTAGAGAGAAAGAGGTCCGGAAGGTTTAGAAGAGAAAGGGAACCTGCAGTTATCTGCATTGAGATGTTATGTACAATACAATATATACAAGTTTCTATTGCACGTATGCAAGTATATTGAAAAAAAATATGCTAACTTGGCTCTGTCATTAAGGCTATCTCTCATGCAGTATGTATTTGTGTGTGTGTGTGTGTGTGTGTGTGTGTGTGTGTGTGTGTGTGTGTGTGTGTGTGTGTGTGTGTGTGTGTGTGTGTGTGTGTGTGTGTGTGTGTGTGTGTGTGTGTGTGTGTGTGTGTGTACTGTATGTGTGTGGTGTGTCGTTACGTACTGTATGTGTGTGCGTGTGTGGTTGTGTACGTGTGTGTGTGTGTGTGTGTGTGTGTGTGTGTGTGTGTGTGTGTGTGTGTGTGTGTGTGTGTGTGTGTGTGTGTGTGTGTGTGTGTGTGTGTGTGTGGTGTGTGTGTGTGTGTGTGTGTGGTGTGGTGTGTGTGGGGGGGGGGGGGGGGTGTAGGTGGTACTTGGCTGTGTGGGTGTGAGGAGAGGTTATATTTTAAACATAATGGCCCAAAAGCCACTGAATTATAATGACATTTATATACTTTAAGACTTTAAGGCTTTTCCTGGAACGATCAACGCAAGTCTGAAATTATGACTATTATTATATGTTATTAATGAAACTCAGTTTCCCTTGACTGCACTTGGTCGTGACTTTGCTGCCAGCCCTATAATGTCAACGGGCCTCGATCACTGGTAAAGCAATCTCTTTACATTCGCTTACCTGAAGTGTCTGTTTCTTTAGACTGTGAAATTCAATTTAAAATAAGTATATTTCCATGTTTTTATCTTTTATCTATCTATCTATCTTTATATCTATAAATATATATATGTCTGTCTATCTATCTATCTATCGATCTATCGATCTATCGATCTATCGATCTATCGATCTATCGATCTATCTATCTATCTATCTATCTATCTATCTATCTATCTATCTATCTATCTATCTATCTATCATCTATCTATCTATTGGTTGTTCCTAAGCATTAGAGGAACAGACAAGTGTTGTGTGTTAATCTAATACACAGAAAAACACCGGTGTCAACGTATTCATACTTAAGCTACGAACCACTACCAGACAAACCAGTCAAGAGGTGTATGTTGTGTGTGCTACTGAAGTGGGGCCAGTCACTTAGTGCAGGGACAGGCCAGGGACCCCTTACAGGGAAAGAAAGGATTCCAAGGACCCCCTCAAAATTGTAACACTAATTAAACATACGCTTACTACCATTTGTAGATTAGATGCCATTGGAACTATTTGTATTCTAAAAACGTTCCACCTAAATACTTCAGACCGGTAACATAGTAATAAACAGAGACACATTTAATTTTTAATCATGTTAATACCACTTAAATACTTAGTATATTTATATATATATATATATATATATGATATACTTATATTAACAGTAACAATACATAGTCCTATGACTATGAACAGTAACAAGATGAACAGTAACAAGACATATTCCTATGACTATGAACGGTAAACAGATGTGGCATAGTCCTAATAAACCCAGACATTTAAAATGACTAGTCTAAGGCTGACATTCATTGGAACTATTTGTATTCTAAAAATGTTCAACTTAAATACTTCAGACCTGTTTCATAGTAATAAACAACAATACTAATGATAACACATTTAAATTCAAATTGTGTTAATACCACTTATATACATTTAAACAGAGGGTCATCTTATTCTAATTGCATTTTGACTCAACTTGACAGCATTTATACTTTTCAAGTAATTGATCCTAAAAGCTTTCAGAACAGTTAACAGTAAAAAGATGAACAGTAACAACA
This sequence comes from Muraenolepis orangiensis, assembly GCA_027704905.1. Classification (NCBI taxonomy): domain Eukaryota; kingdom Metazoa; phylum Chordata; class Actinopteri; order Gadiformes; family Muraenolepididae; genus Muraenolepis; species Muraenolepis orangiensis. Next base: position 30,340,888 of record CM051005.1, on the reverse strand, counting down.
GCGACAAGACACAGTCCTATGACTATGACTGTAACAAGATGAACAGTAAAAAGCCAGTCCTATGACTTTGAACTGTAACAAGATGTGGCATAGTCCTATTATACCCAGACGTTTAAAATGACCAGTCTAAGGCTGACTTTCATTTAGTGCTTCAACTTTCAAATAATGAACGTATTGCTCCTTATTTAAATCCTTGGCAGGAAGCTCTTAAGCCTTAGTCACACATTCCCGATTTGTACTAGCGTCCTTGATAGGACCATTCCCGATAAAAATGTCTGATCAAGATCCTGTGATTCGTGGCGGGAAAAATCTAATTTGTAAAAACATTGATTTAATCACAACAACAATCAGATATTGTTCAGGAAGTGTCCCAATTCTCCTGAATACGATCCGACAGAGATCAGACAGTGAACGGACAGTGAACCGACGCTGACGGAAGACATCCGTTAGACATTTGGCAAGATCTGGATGCAATCTGGACTCAATCAGCAAGAAATTTCTCCAAATCATGCCTGTTCATCACGACAGCGTCCCGATCCACAGGACACCGTACAGACACCGTCCAGACAACACAGGACATTGTTACCATTTTGATCCGATACAGCAGAATCTGTCACGATTGTAATCCGACTAAACAAAATCGGCTGAGTTTCCCGAATGTTCCCGAATGTTACGGGACGTACTATACCATCGGGAGCGCTTGGCCGACCTCTCGGACCTTTCCGGATCCGTTTTATTATCCTTTTATTAAATATAATTATATTCTGGGTGCTTTGTAATCAGATGTTGCTTTAGCTTGGCTGACTTCATGGCTTATTTTTGCACCTGAAGACACATGACGCACTTTGTTCTCCTATCGCTGAACTTAACACAATTGTCGTCATATTTTCTCAATTTAGCTTGTTTGGGCTTAGCGTGACATGACGATGTCGACTGACCGGACTGAAATATTGATCAGAATTTAGCTCGCAATCTAGTGGGATGGCTAAGGATTGACGTGATGTGTCACAATCACATCTGAAATGATATTGGCCTGACCAAATTTCATTAAAAAAAATTATATATCTTTTTTTTTAATGAAATTTGGTCAGGCCAATATCATTTCTGATGTGATTGTGACACATCACGTCAATCATGACTTATTCACATCACTAGCAACTTCTGCTGCTGTGTAGCTCGGCTTATTAGCCATCCCACTAGATTGGGAGCTAAATTCTGATCAATATTTCACTCAGTCCGGTCAGTCCACATCGTCCATTGTCACGCTAAGCCCAAACAAGCTAAATTGAGAAAATATGACGACAATTGTGTTAAGTTTTTTTGAGAACAGCGATAGGAGAACAAAGTGCGTCATGTGTCTTCAGGTGCAAAAAAAAGCCATGAAGTAATTTTACAAATTATCTTGCAGACCACCTGGCTATGGCTAATGTCTGTCAGGATCATTTTACTCCTATTTCAAAGGGGTCATATTATACCACCAGTTGTGAGTGTCATTAGCCATTAGGGGCTGTTTAAAACCCTAACCCTTTTCCTAATTGTCATAAACTAAAATCTGTCTATTACTTGGTGATATCACACAGTAGGAGTGTCCACCCATCCGATCTATGATGGATAGATCAGACTACCAGCCTACCCAGTGGACTGTACCAGCTATAGGCTGATCTATCCATCACTCCTATGATGTGTGATATCAACAAGTAACACGTTTAGTCACATGACAATTTTGAATCAGCCTGTAGTGGCTAATCATCACACTCACACCTAATAACACAAGACTTTAAAACTAGGGTGTAAAACCATGTCTTCCCCCTTGTTTCCTGTTACAAACCTTTTCTGTATTTCACATTGAGTTCCCATCCATCCAAGTAGGTCTTGTTAACCCGTCTGCTTTATATGGGAGTTGGTTTACTTTCCTATCCAGCCCTCACCTTCCACTCTGGTTCCCTGATGGCCCTCTTGGAGCTGATTGAGAGAGATAGATTAATGGTGGAGCCAGAGAGAGAGAGAGAGAGAGAGAGAGAGAGAGAGAGAGAGAGAGAGAGAGAGAGAGAGAGAGAGAGAGAGAGAGAGAGAGAGAGAGAGAGAGAGAGAGAGAGAGAGAGAGAGGGAGAGAGAGAGCGCAGAGCCAGAGGCTGTGACTCTTTAATGACACTGCCTGATTAACCCTAGCTCCATCCACACTAATACATGGAGGGGTAGCATGGAACCCTTCCAATACCCCTGGAGGAGATGTCAGCCCGCCAGCTCAGTGGTTTTTGGTGTGTGGGCAGCAGACCCATGCTAACGTTAGCATCCCCTGGGCCATTCTCAAACAGATGCTGTTTGAGTCTACTGCTTGCTGACATCAAATACATGAAATCAATTTACAATCAGAATGGATGGATTCCACACCCATCATGTGCTATGTCCAAACAACACTGTGCCAAAAATATTCATCGATAGTCCAAAGTAGTATAAATCGTCCAATTGAATGTGTTTCAAACGTAAAAATAAGCCATCATCTCCTATCCAAATTGAATAAAGGTAACTGAAAACAGGTTTGTGGTGGAGACAGCATGTCTGCAGCATAACATTTTCACAAATCAGATCATAACATAATCCTAGTCCTCTTCTTACTGAGCCTGCATTGACACACACACACACACACACACACACACACACACACACACACACACATACACACACACACACACCTGAGTGTATTATTCCTTCACACCAATGACGTGCGGTGAGGCACAGATAGAGAATCAGAACCAGTGTTCAGCCCCGACAAAATGTAGCAAAACCTTTTCTTTTAAACAGAAGCAGTGAATCAGTGGTGAATCGTTTTTGAAGAATTTTCGAGCCTGATGAAACCGGTGGGCTCCAGGAAACATGACGACGTTATACCCGGAAACCGAGGAAACGGGTGCACAACCTTCAGAGATTGAACATGGCCCTGATTTAGGCCTACACAGGTTGCACAGTGACTACTGGTAAGGCTACCGTACGATTCAATCTCAGCATTCTTAAGACGCCTACATATTCGATTCACATTTTATTTGACAATGCAGTTCCACTATTCATACATTCACAAATGAATAAAAAAAACCTTTACATGTTTACTTGGAAAGGCAGTCCATTCGCTTATCCTTCTGGACAAAGATGTCAGTAGTTGAGGCCAAAGAAACGGCCAAATTCTAATCAACTTCCTCTGATTCGCATAAAATTTGTTAAGCTTGCTTAAGGTGGTTTTTGACTGATTCAAATTGAGTTCATACGCAAAAGTGTTACAAGTGTGGAAACAACTTTACCGAAGCAATTCTGACTTAGCGAACTTTGAACTTACGTGACTTACGCTGTCGGCTTCTTCTCAAGCGTTCCGGTCACCGCCCGATATCCGTCATGGCTGAGGTAGTTTGTTCGCTCCGACACACTCGGAAACAAATGATCATTTCCCTTTTTTTTGGTTTTATGCGAACTTCCAAAAGTTTGCTTAGACTGTTAGATGGAAACCCAGCTAGAGGCTTTGATGTAGAAATCCTCTTTATTATCTTTGAGATTTAAAGTTTCCCCGAACTGAGGGGGCCATCTTGAGGCCATAATAACATGGGCTCAAATCGCCCCCTCCGGGCGGCAGAGGTTATGTCTGAGGTTATGTCTGCCTCCCCTGGAGACCAGCGAGTCTAAATGTATATATAAATATGTAAATGATATATACGTAAATTATGTAATCTAGAGACTATGGATTGCGAGGACACATCTCCAAACATTACATTTGTGACATACAGAGAGATTGTAACGGTGGAGACATTTAAATATTTGTTTGAATTCTTTATTATTTATATTTTTTCCCCGTTTCATTGGTGTATGACAAGTGAGGCTCTGCCTTTCCTGACTGCACA
>CM051005.1:30332004-30334504 GCA_027704905.1 Muraenolepis orangiensis | reverse complement strand
ATATACAGATCATTGGGTGGACATTTCTGGTTTGACAGAGGCTGACGTGAAGCGAGCCCCTGGCCCTGCCTGTCTCTCCCCTGACACTTAAAAACACAGCGCTGTCCATGGTGCTCCCTACTGCCCTACAGCTGAGCGTGCCACCTCTGAACTTTTAGACTTAAACTTTAAACAACATCACTGCCTCTAATCTTACGCCTTAACACAACTATCTCTAACCATACACCTTCATTACATTCAATCGCCTAATATTGTGTATAGTTAAACATGTGTATTCCCCTGCTAGGATCGGAAATGGGATAATGGGATACTTACTGGAACCTCAAGATCCTGTAGCATGAACCCCTAAACAGTCTGCATCATACACAGTTCAGGACAGCATAACGGAAACCACTCTATCTCCATCTGGAGGATTGAATCCTCTTTATTGGTCACACACACACAGTGAAATGTGTTTCTCTGCATTTAACCCATCCTAGTATGAGGAGCAGTGGGCAGCTTATTGTGTATATACAGCTGCCCGGGGAGCAGTGTAGGGGTCTGGTGCCTTGCTCAAGGGCACCTCAGCCCAGGTGTTTTGGGGACTTGAACTGGCAAACTTTCGGGTTCCCAAGCCAAGTACCAACAGACTGAGCTATCCTGCTGGCCAAGTATGGCCCTTTGATTATAATGTGTTCTCTTTTCAAAGTGGAACCACCAGTTTTGCTTCACAAACAAATGAGTTATTTACGACAACATCATTCCATGTTCATTTGGTACCGACCACAACATACAGTACTTAGAGACACCGGTACCGTCGCATCAGTTACCGTACCCCAGACGAGTCAAGTGCTACAGTGATTGCATTGTTAGCTCCATGAGAGCACACTAAACCGGCATTGACCTGCTGTTTGATTGCTGAAGACCTCCGGCCATTCAGAGACAAAGTAAAGACTGGGAAAGAAAAAGAAGAGAAAAGATGAATCGATGGCGGACAATAGATGGTCTGTTCCAACTGAGAGAGGCAGCTCACTTCTGCTATTACTCATGCTACAGTTCCCTCATCATCATTGGCGGGGGTCTATTATTATGTGGGCTCTAGATTCACAGTCAAGGGAAGTGGAGGAACAATTCAAAAAATATGAAATAATAATAACATTTTACAATTATACAATCATACAATGACAATGATAAACAACACAATATGTGTGTGTATATATACTGTATATATATATATATAAACAGTTATTATATGGACATTCTTTAACCTGTTTATTTTATTTATTTATTAAGAGTGTCTTAAGGATTGCTAGAGAATTTCTTTGCACATCTTTGCAGGATGATAAAAAGGCCTTCTGATTCTGGTATTGAAAGAATACATTCTGGTTCTGATTCATTACGGCCCGCCATATGGTTTCACTTTCGTTCTGTATGTTGTAGTGAGGCTGTGGTGGAGACAGATTTGTGTTCTGCTGTTGTAATTAAATAACCATTACTGCAAAAATATGTTAAAGTGAGCTACTCAAAGTTGTGGCATACGTGTGTGTGTGTGTGTGTGTGTGTGTGTGTGTGTGTGTGTGTGTGTGTGTGTGTGTGTGTGTGTGTGTGTGTGTGTGTGTGTGTGTGTGTGTGTGTGTGTGTGTGTGTGTGTGTGTGTGTGTGTGTGTGTGTGTGTGTGTGTGTGTGTGTGTGTGTGTGTGTGTGTGTGTGTGTGTGTGTGTGTGTGTGTGTGCGCGTGTGTGTGTGTGTGTGTGTGTGTGTGTGTGTGTGTGTGCAAACACGGACAAGCAGCAACAGGAGATGTGTGTATAAAACAGAGGTTGACTCTTGCTGTCATCAACTTGATGTCCATGTCTCCAGATCTCCACACTCAGACCGCGGAAATCTGGAGACATGGAGGTTCAGATACTAAGAGCAACACAGAGCTAAGTTATTAGCAACACAAGCTCTGCAGCTGTGATTGACAGGTCCACTCGGCTGGAACCAAACATTGGCAGAACTGCTGACCTGACGGTTGAGGGAAGAGGGAAATGGGGGGAAGTGGGGGGGAGAAGATGGTGTGCCGGTCAAAATCTGTTATCAGGGCAACAGTCTGCCAGCAGATCTCTGGGAACATTCCTAGAAGTGGAGGAGAAGGAGAGAAGCAGGGAAGAGATGAGTCGGGGAAAGAACCCTGCAACAGCCAAGGTGAGGATCTCACATGCACACGCGACACACACACACACACACGCACACACAACCACACAACCACACACACACACACACACACACACACACACACACACACACACACACACACACACACACACACACACACACACACACACACACACACACACACACACACACACACACACACACACACACACACACACACCCACACACTCACACACGCAGACACACCCACACACTCACACACGCTTCACACACCCACACAAACACACACACACACACACACACACACTCACACACGCACACACACGCACACAAACACACTCATACTATTTCTCTCTCTCTCTTT
>CM051005.1:30322004-30327004 GCA_027704905.1 Muraenolepis orangiensis | reverse complement strand
GATTTCTAGTAGTTAGTAAAACAAGTGTCTCAGCAACTTTCTACTTTAAACTGAACCTCTTGTCCACAATGCAATTAACGAAAACCAGTACTTTGACAAATCAGAAGCGTTGAGTGGGACTCTATAGCTATCCACAAGTTGAAATAAGTAAGCCGTGATGGGCGAACCAAAGTGAACAATTAGAATGCCAGTGTTCTAACAGTGACCACTGGTGTTCTAACAGTGAACACTGGTGTTCTAACAGTGACCACTTGCAATCTAACAGTGAACACTGGCGTTTATTATAGTGATCGCTGGCATTCTAACAGTGAACACTGGCGTTCTAACAGTGATCGCTGGCATTCGTACAGTGAACACTGGTGTTCTAATAGTGAACACTGGTGTTCTAACAGTGAACACTGGCGTTCTAACAGTGAACACTGGTGTTCTAACAGTGAACACTGGCGTTCTAACAGTGACCACTGGTGTTCTAACAGTGACCACTGGTGTTCTAACAGTGACCACTGGTGTTCTAACAGTGACCACTGGTGTTCTAACAGTGACCACTGGCGTTCTAACAGTGAACACTGGCGTTCTAACAGTGACCACTGGCGTTCTAACAGTGACCACTGGTGTTCTAACAGTGACCACTGGCGTTCTAACAGTGAACACTGGCGTTCTAACAGTGACCACTGGTGTTCTAACAGTGAACACTGGCGTTCTAACAGTGACCACTGGTGTTCTAACAGTGACCACTGGCGTTCTAACAGTGACCACTGGCGTTCTAACAGTGACCACTGGTGTTCTAACAGTGACCACTGGTGTTCTAACAGTGAACACTGGCGTTCTAACAGTGACCACTGGTGTTCTAACAGTGAACACTGGAGTTCTAACAGTGACCACTGGCGTTCTAAGAGTGAACACTGGCGTTCTAACAGTGACTACTGGTGTTCTAACAGTGACCACTGGCATTCTAAGAGTGAATACTGGCGTTCTAAGAGTGACCACTGGCGTTCTAACAGTGACCACTGGCGTTCTAAGAGTGAACACTGGCGTTCTAACAGTGACTACTGGTGTTCTAACAGTGACCACTGGCGTTCTAAGAGTGAACAGCGGCGTTCTAACAGTGACCACTGGCGTTCTAAGAGTGAACACTGGTGTTCTAACAGTGACTACTGGTGTTCTAACAGTGACCACTGGCGTTCTAACAGTGAACACTGGCGTTCTAAGAGTGACCACTGGCGTTCTAAGAGTGAACACTGGCGTTCTAAGAGTGACCACTGGCGTTCTAACAGTGACCACTGGCGTTCTAACAGTGAACAGCGGCATTCTAACAGTGACCACTGGCGTTCTAAGAGTGAACAGCGGCGTTCTAACAGTGACCACTGGCGTTCTAAGAGTGAACAGCGGCGTTCTAACAGTGACCACTGGCGTTCTAACAGTGAACAGCGGCGTTCTAACAGTGACCACTGGCGTTCTAAGAGTGAACAGCGGCGTTCTAACAGTGACCACTGGCGTTCTAAGAGTGAACAGCGGCGTTCTAACAGTGACCACTGGCGTTCTACGGTACTGTCTCCAGAGGCTTGTTCGATCCCAGCTCCCTGTTGCGTGGTCAGGGGAGCGGTACAGGAACCTCTGATGTCACGTCGTGAAAGCGTAAGGCTGTACGCTCCACACCACACAACGCTATGTGCTCTCGCTAACCCCGTAATGAGCTCTGCCTCCACGCCGTGTCTAGAATGTTCTAAGAGTGAACAGCGGCGTTCTAACAGTGACCACTGGTGTTCTAACAGTGACCACTTGCAATCTAACAGTGAACACTGGCGTTTATTATAGTGATCGCTGGCATTCTTACAGTGAACACTGGAGTTCTAACAGTGACCACTGGCGTTCTAAGAGTGAACACTGGCGTTCTAACAGTGACTACTGGTGTTCTAACAGTGACCACTGGCATTCTAAGAGTGAACACTGGCGTTCTAAGAGTGACCACTGGCGTTCTAACAGTGACCACTGGCGTTCTAAGAGTGAACACTGGCGTTCTAACAGTGACTACTGGTGTTCTAACAGTGACCACTGGCGTTCTAAGAGTGAACAGCGGCGTTCTAACAGTGACCACTGGCGTTCTAAGAGTGAACACTGGTGTTCTAACAGTGACTACTGGTGTTCTAACAGTGACCACTGGCGTTCTAAGAGTGAACACTGGCGTTCTAAGAGTGACCACTGGCGTTCTAACAGTGACCACTGGCGTTCTAAGAGTGAACAGCGGCATTCTAACAGTGACCACTGGCGTTCTAAGAGTGAACAGCGGCGTTCTAACAGTGACCACTGGCGTTCTAAGAGTGAACAGCGGCGTTCTAACAGTGACCACTGGTGTTCTAACAGTGAACAGCGGCGTTCTAACAGTGACCACTGGCGTTCTAAGAGTGAACAGCGGCGTTCTAACAGTGACCACTGGCGTTCTAAGAGTGACCACTGGCGTTCTAAGAGTGAACAGCGGCATTCTAACAGTGACCACTGGCGTTCTAAGAGTGAACAGCGGCGTTCTAACAGTGACCACTGGCGTTCTAAGAGTGAACAGCGGCGTTCTAACAGTGACCACTGGCGTTCTAACAGTGAACAGCGGCGTTCTAACAGTGACCACTGGCGTTCTAAGAGTGAACAGCGGCGTTCTAACAGTGACCACTGGCGTTCTAAGAGTGAACAGCGGCGTTCTAACAGTGACCACTGGCGTTCTACGGTACTGTCTCCAGAGGCTTGTTCGATCCCAGCTCCCTGTTGCGTGGTCAGGGGAGCGGTACAGGAACCTCTGATGTCACGTCGTGAAAGCGTAAGGCTGTACGCTCCACACCACACAACGCTATGTGCTCTCGCTAACCCCGTAATGAGCTCTGCCTCCACGCCGTGTCTAGAATGTTCTAAGAGTGAACAGCGGCGTTCTAACAGTGACCACTGGTGTTCTAACAGTGACCACTTGCAATCTAACAGTGAACACTGGCGTTTATTATAGTGATCGCTGGCATTCTTACAGTGAACACTGGAGTTCTAACAGTGACCACTGGCGTTCTAAGAGTGAACACTGGCGTTCTAACAGTGACTACTGGTGTTCTAACAGTGACCACTGGCATTCTAAGAGTGAACACTGGCGTTCTAAGAGTGACCACTGGCGTTCTAAGAGTGAACACTGGCGTTCTAACAGTGACTACTGGTGTTCTAACAGTGACCACTGGCGTTCTAAGAGTGAACAGCGGCGTTCTAACAGTGACCACTGGCGTTCTAAGAGTGAACACTGGTGTTCTAACAGTGACTACTGGTGTTCTAACAGTGACCACTGGCGTTCTAAGAGTGAACACTGGCGTTCTAAGAGTGACCACTGGCGTTCTAACAGTGACCACTGGCGTTCTAACAGTGAACAGCGGCATTCTAACAGTGACCACTGGCGTTCTAAGAGTGAACAGCGGCGTTCTAACAGTGACCACTGGCGTTCTAAGAGTGAACAGCGGCGTTCTAACAGTGACCACTGGTGTTCTAACAGTGAACAGCGGCGTTCTAACAGTGACCACTGGCGTTCTAAGAGTGAACAGCGGCGTTCTAACAGTGACCACTGGCGTTCTAAGAGTGAACAGCGGCGTTCTAACAGTGACCACTGGCGTTCTACGGTACTGTCTCCAGAGGCTTGTTCGATCCCAGCTCCCTGTTGCGTGGTCAGGGGAGCGGTACAGGAACCTCTGATGTCACGTCGTGAAAGCATAAGGCTGTACGCTCCACACCACACCACGCTATGTGCTCTCGCTACCCCCGTAATGAGCTCTGCCTCCACGCCGTGTCTAGAATGTGACAGAGAGAATTGTATTTTTATTTTTACAACTTTTTTAAGCATGGGCAGAAGGGGTCTGCTAACTTTAGAAATTATTAACATATTGTTAAGCCCTTTACTAACAGGCAGCAATAACCTCCGTGGGCTGTCACACGGATCTCCTCTCGCCTCGTGCTAAACGGAAACCACCGTTTGATGAGAGGGCATTTCAGAAGCTCTGAGGCTGTTGGATTTTAGGCTCAGAGCTGAAATCCAACAGCTGAAATGAAAACCTCTGGGGAGTTTGAGCTAACAATTTAGGTTTGATCATCAGTAAGTAGTAAGTCATCAGTAAGTGAGAGAGGAGACGAAAGGAATAGAAAAGAGAGGAGAGAGGAGAGTGAAGAGGAGAGGAGAGGGGAGAGGAGACAGGAGACAGGAGAGGAGAGAGGGGAGAGGGGAGAGGGGAGAGGGGAGAGGGGAGAGGGGAGAGGGGAGAGGGGAGAGGGGAGAGGGGAGAGGGGAGAGGGGAGAGGGGAGAGGGGAGAGGGGAGAGGAGAGGAGACAGGAGATAGGAGAGGAGAGAGGAGCGAGGAGACAGGAGGGATGAGAGGAGAGAGGAGAGAGGAGAGAGGAGAGAGGAGAGAGGAGAGAGGAGAGAGGAGAGGAGAGAGGAGAGAGGAGAGGAGAGAGGAGAGAAGAGAGGAGAGGGGAGAGGAGAGGAGAGAGGAGAGGAGAGGGGAGAGGAGAGGAGAGAGAGGAGGGGAGAGTAGAGCGGAGAGAGGAGAGAGAAGAGAGGAAAGAGGAGAGAGAAGAGGAGAAAATGTTGGGATTTGGGAGTGTGGATTAGGACAGAAAATGTATTTGTGGGGAAAGTGTGTGTGTGTGTGTGCGTGTGTGTGTGCATGTGTGCGTGTGTTTGTGTGCGTGCGTACGTGTGTGTGCGTGCGTGTGCGCGTGCGTGCGTATGCGCGTGCGTGCGTATTCATGTGCGTATGCATGTGCGTGTGCGTGAGTGTGCGTGTGTGCATGTGCGTGTGCGTGAGTGTGCGTGTGTGCGTGCGTGTGTGTGTGTTTGTCGATGCAAAAGCCTCCCGGGAAGCGGAAACACTCCGGCGTCACCCCACTTCCTGTCCCCCTTGACGGGGTGAGAGGGGAACGGCGTCTCTCATAAACGTGTCCTCTTTAGCCTCTTTGACCTTTCTTAAAAACACACTCATCGGAAAAG
>CM051005.1:30304504-30317004 GCA_027704905.1 Muraenolepis orangiensis | reverse complement strand
GGGACCGGGTTGAGTCTTGGGGTAGTGCTCACCGAGTTAGGGACCGGGTTGAGTCTTGGGGTAGTGCTCACGCTCGCCATTGTTGAACGTTGTAGTTAAAATGGCGCCCGCAGAGACAGAGCATAATATGCCTTTCCTAGTAGTACACTGTGACGCACACAAATGACGATGCTGGATGCTCCAAAGTCTTCCGTGGAGCGATTTGAAAAGCGCCCCAGCGGAAGACGTTTTGAGGACGCTGATTGGCTACATTTTATGTCACTCGTTTATATCTTGAATCAGCAATTGGCTAAACTGCTACAGAGACCCGCCTCCGTGGGGCGATTTGAAAAGTGCTCCACCAGCATCGTCATACAAATGCGCCCTTAAGGCTGCAGTGTACTAGGCATATGTGTACTAGGAAAAGCATATTATGTTGCGCAAATTATTTTAAAATCATATTTTACACGTATTTCTGGGTGCATTCCATATTTTAAACACACATATTGACAATTGACAATTGATTTTTTATTTTTTTTGTTTGTGCGTGTGGTTTAGGGGGGGCGGCGCCCCCCCCCTAAACAGCCCCTATGCCCCTATGGGCCAGCCACCACTGAATATAAGTGGTTGCATTTCACAAGGCCTGCCGGTTCCACTGGATCAGTTAGGTGTGCTTCGGGCCGAGCGGCAGCAGGAGTCTCATTCAGAATATCACCTTTAGTCAAAGTGGTCTCACCACTTCACATGTGATTGTGTAATTGCTGCAAAACTCGCCCGGCCGGTCAGATGGCTCACACTACACGGCACATATCATGTGATGCTAATGTCAAGGTTTTAGTTTGATAGTTTTCCTTATTACGTAATTTAAAAGTCTTTTCCAATTTGTATAAAATATATTGTTTCAATCCTCTAATAGTGGTTAGCACGCTCTCTCTCTGTCTCTCTCTGTCTCTCTCTCTCTCTGTCTCTCTCTCTCTCTCTCTCTCTCTCTCTCTCTCTCTCTCTCTCTCTCTCTCTCTCTCTCTCTCTCCTCTCTCTCTCTCTCTCTCTCTCTCTCTCTCTCTCTCTCTCTCTCTCTCTCTCTCTCTCGTGCTCTCTCGCTCTCTCTCTCTCTCTCTCTCTCTCTCTCTCTCTCTCTCTCGTGCTCTCTCGCTCTCTCTCTCTCTCTCTCTCTCTCTCTCTCTCTCTCTCTCTCTCTCGTGCTCTCTCTCTCTCTCTCTCTCTCTCTCTCTCTCTCTCTCTCTCGTGCTCTCTCGCTCTCTCTCACACTTTCACAGCCTTTCTTTACTTTCTTCCGCCCTCGCTCACCCATTAAGCCTGAGGGGCCTGACAGTCACAACCGTTTCCAGTGGGCGCCCACACAGACAGGCGGGCGGCGTGAGTCTACCTGATGCTGGGGAGAGAGTGTGTTTCTCTAATAGGAGACCATCCCTCTAACCACCACCTCCTACACTCTCATCTCCACGTCTACCGGGAGAAGCATTAAGACCGTTCAGAGTTCTTACGACACAATACACCATGCATTAGAAAACGTTAGGCCACAACTGAATGGCCTTTGAGTCCATTGTCTCGTTGGGACATGTGTGGCATAAACACACTAATACACTAATTAATTAAAGTCTGCTCAGAACTAATGAACCATTGCTTCAGGACAGGCAGGTCAACTGAATTCAGCCCAGCGCTCGGAGCACTCAGCCATTCATGACGCTGACTAATACAGCCAATCACACCTGCGTGTGTGTGTGTGTGTGTGCTTGCGCGTGCGTGTGTGCGTACGTGCGTGTGTGTGCGTGCACGTGTGTGCGTGTGTGTTCTGACAAGACCCCCTTACAAATCCTCGCCTGGCTACTTTTTACCACCAGGATAGTCCGGTTTCACGGTAGCCAATTGTCAATAAGCGGACATGAAGTGTGATATCCAGGGTAAAGTTAACAACCACACAGTTGTGCGTCTGAAGCCCTCAACACGTGTATGGCTACACAAGTGAACAGCCACCACCGACCATCGCCACAAAGCATCTCCATTCATCAAACATCTGTTCAAGTCAAGACAAAAGTCTGTATGATACCAGGGCATAACCCAGTGGTTCCCAGACCTTTTCTGCAGGTCCAAACAAACACCCGTGGAAGTAACCACACGATGCGATCAGTGACGGCGATGTTACAAGGTCAATAGAAACCAGCAGTAATAATGGACCTGTTTTCCTCACAATGCGGGCCTTTTGTTAAAATAACTCAGACACATGTTTGATGTCTCTCGCTCTCTCTCTCTCTCTCTCTCTCTCTCTCTCTCTCTCTCTCTCTCTCTCTCTCTCTCTCTCTCTCTCTCTCTCCAACTAATGAAAGGACTGAATTTCTACGGCAAAGTAAGATGATGGAAGTGTTATGGTAATGTCCTGATAATCAGCAGGTCACCAGGGCACCCTGACAGATGAAAGAGGGCGCTATCTGCCACAGACATTATGCTAAGAGCCTGACTAATGCACTGGCATGTCTTTGAACATTTCTCTTCTGCTGTCATCTCGGTCGGTCACTTGAAAAACCCTGTCATGGAAAATAGAGAAAAGGAGCTGTCGTATACTGTATATGTTTATATCTCCCCGCCAGATTTGGAAGAAAGATTTGTGTCCGGTTGACGTGTGTGAGTGTGTTGTTTAATTCTTTAGCGGAGCGGTAAGTCCTCACTTGAGGATTCTGCACATGGCGCTCTGGAGACAGGAGAGCCACTGTGCTACGGCGGCCAATCAGAGGACAGAGAGAGAAAAGGAGCTTTGATGAGGCCGTAGGATGCTGCGGATGGAGGAGGAGGAGGAGGAGGAGACGCTCTGCCTCATACTGATGGACGCTTTGTGTGTGGGTGTTTTAAGGGTAAGTCATGGGGGTGGATTGACTGATCGTCACACACACGCAACGCACGCACCCCACGCAGGCACACACACACACACACACGCAAACGCACAAACAAATATACAAACAAGCACACACACACGCACGCAACCACACACACACACACGCACGCACACACAAACATGCACGCACGCGCACGCACGCTCACACACACACACTTGTATATATGCTATACATATTTAATTTAATATATTCAATATTTAATATTTAGATATAAAAAATATCTCAATATTGAAAAACACACACAGATGCCGAGTGAAACACATGTTCATACACACCTCTGATAACAGCTCATTATTACTATCACATATTTATGTATTTTATTATAAGGAACAACATTTGTGAGGAACAATGAAAATATGAGAATTAAACTTGACGGACTGGAAGGAGCTTCATTGTGGCTTCATGCGACAATACAGAAACATCAATATTGACACGGATCCATAAGAAGCAAGTCGCAAGTGACAGAAAGTTAAAACGCAGGGATTTCATGGCCCATCTGAATGGCTGTGGGCCTCAGCAGAACACATAATAGACTCCAGTCTGAAGCTCTGCACTGAATTGAATTAGCTTATCACCACCTCTATTCCACTGCTGAAATTAAACAAACTAAGTGGACATAAATGGTTGAGGTTGAATTAAAGTAAGAGAATGATAAGAGAAGGAAAATGGTGAACTTTAGTGACTTTCTAAATTATTCATTATGATTTATATTTTAATGTTCAACCAGTGATGTAGAAGGCAGATAGTTGTAACAGTTTTGCCCTCTGAACTCAATTAAAGGAATTCTAATATATTTGTGGAGCTGCCAATAATTATAATGTTTTGATTCTCTGATGTCTCAATCTTCTTCTATTTCAGCATCTCTACAAAAGAACGTCGGAAGCAATTATATCCACTAGCAACAGATCTGAACAAGCGGGTCGCTGGGGTCAGAGGCTCCAAATGATTCAACATTGAGAAAGAGCTTGAAAATGCCGCTAAAGGCAATACGCCAGTGAAGATATTTCACTAAAAGAATGAAGAATATAATACTGTATCCCTACCAACCACATTGCTGTCGGGATCTGAGTTGAGCTCCGAGTACACGACTCTAACACTGAACGGTGATCAGGAAACTGCTACTTTGCCAAAGGGTACACGAGCATGAAACAGCCACGCGTTCCAGCATCTAATTGCACTGTGGATACGTCTCATCGGTAGAGATAATCAACAAGACACTCACGTCGGGAGACCATCTCCTCCTCTTGTCTGCGGAAGCACTGGTGGTTGAACCATCTCCATGCTTCCAGAGGACTCGGATCACATATGTGAAATTAGGTCACACTGGTCCTTCGGGGGGGGGGGGTCTGTGTGACTGCCTGATGACAAGCACTGTGATGATCCATAAACAGCCAGGGGTCTGTTAGCTGTAGGTCCACAGGCTGCTGTGAGACGGGGAATGGCGGGCAAACCTTCATTAACATGTCATAATGTTTACCATCATAGAGGGCTGCAATAATGTGAAGCTCTATCCAGCTTGGTTCTGCAGTATGTGTGTGTATGTGTGTGTGTGTGTGTGTGTGTGTGTGTGTGTGTGTGTGTGTGTGTGTGTGTGTGTGTGTGTGTGTGTGTGTGTGTGTGTGTGTGTGTGTGTGTGTGTGTGTGTGTGTGTGTGTGTGTGTGTGTGTGTGTGTGTGTGTGTGTGTTATTTAGCTATTTATTATGTATTATTTATGCCTCTGTCATTTTCCAATCTCATCCAAACCCTATTAGGGTCTTTTCTTTATGGTCCTACTGGAACGTCTCTCTGGCCTCAGCGAGAGCTCACGTATGCAATATACAGAACCACCGCACCGAGCTCTGTTATTGTTCAGTTGTCTGGGTGTTGTCTGATTTATAACGGGAATCTGAGATTTATGCAAGGCGATGCAGGGTTGGGTGGAGGCGAGGTGGAGGCTGGGTGGAGGTTGCCAGCAGATTTGCAGCCTCACCTTAGCCTGGGTTCCTTGTTCATTCACCCTGGGAGCAGAGGCCGTTCTGTCACATGGAAGTGCACATCCATTCGTGTAATAAATGGTGTAATTCCTGGTGCCTGGGAGGGGTGGGGGGGCGCTGGCTGGGTGGGTGCTGGCTGGGTGGGTGCTCCGGGGTACGGGGGGGCTCCGGAGGTAAGGCAGTGTGAAGGGTACGGGTTCCATAGTGCATTCACATGCATTACGTCACTATGTGACTTGTCCTGAACACAAGGGCTGCGAGGCTGTGCGAAGCTTCGGGGAACTTCAAGTGGCTGTTTATAATAATCAGGGGAATATCTATATTATATATATCTATATTATACCTTTTGCTTTTAAGGTATCTTCCCCCCCCCAAACAAGAAAGAAAGATCATGTTTTCTTCTGCTCATCAAGAAATTAGCAAAAGTACTTACTGTCCAATTCCATAGTAATACACCAACACATACACACACGCACACGCACATATGCAATACACACACATACACACATGCACGCGCACACACACACACACACACACACATATACACACACACACACACATACACACTCACACACACACACACACACATATACACACACACACACATATACACACACACACACACACACACACACACACACACACACACACACACAAACACTCCATTATTAGTCCATTAGTTGTCTTTAAATGAGAAGTTCAGACCATGAAATGTGGCCGGTGATGGCGGCTCTAATGTAGAGCTGCTCTGAATTCTAATGAAGCTTCCATTACCGCGGTGAGACTCAGACTGTACCCTCTAACTGAGCCTATACATATATTTATTTATATATATATACATTTCCTTTGGTGATACCAGCATTATGCCGGCTCTACCTGCCCCCCCCCCACCCAGCAGGGGGATTCAAGTCTAAAAACAACTTGCAGCGCATACAAAACACAAGAAGTAATGAGAAAGTACAAAGGCCAGGAGTCAAGCGCTGTCTCCACCCCGTCTGCCCTTTAGTCCCGGTTCCCCCACAGCAAACACTGAATATTAAACCCCGGTCAAAGTTACCGGCCTCTTGCTCTTCTTCCCCAACACACACCAGGGTTATGTGGCCTTGAGCTAGGACTGATTCCACTTTAGCAGCTCCCCTTCAGCTGAAAACAGTACAGGAAGGTCTGGTGTTGTCCACAGCGGGCATCCATTTCGTTCCATTTCATTTCATCCATTTATCCATACCGGCGGCGGTATAGCTCAGGAGGTGGAGCGGTCGCCTCACAACCGGAAGGTTGCTGGTATAAACAGCTGTACACTGCTCCTAATACTAGGATGGGTTAAATGCAGAGCACACATTTCACTGTGTGTGTACATGTATGAGACCCATAAAGAGGATCTCCACATTCCTAAGAATACTACAATAAACATGAAATGAAATGAATGTTTCATTACATGTTTATGTTTTTCAGTAGAAATAGTTTTTATGGATATGCTCATTCATGACCTAAAACATTCACACTGGCTATATATATATATTTATATATATATATATATATATATATATATAAATAAGCACTTGATTGTATATAAGCAATGCCTTGAGTGCCGTGTGTGAACAGCATAAATCATAAATCACGTCATAAATGCAAATTAATTATTATTACTATTGATTTTATTATATGATTATTGATTTATTATTACTTATTATTATTATATCAATAATTATTATTATTATTATACAAATCAAACTTTTCTATCAATGTGCCCCTAATAGGTTCAGTTGTAGAACGTGATTGAGGCTATAATGGAGTCTCAGTGCGGTCACTATATTTAACAAGCCAGCCAATATTAATTACACAGCAGTGGAAGTATCCAAAGGCTCAATTAAATACAAACCCATTCATCAAGTTCACCCTCCGGACCTTGTACTCCCTGAGTCGTCTCTCTTCTTCCTCCCATAATACACTCGGAATAGAGTGTATCTCAGGCTTCCTCCTTACTCTCTCCCTTCACCCGAGTCTGGGCCTGCTGGGCCTGTCGGCGGCCGGCGGTCTCGCAGCACCCCGGCTGAACCACGGGAACAGGCGCAGGTCTAATAGAGGGCCTGCCACCAATCGCCTTCGTCTGCGGCATCGGGAGCACTTTCACCGAAGCTGATGGAAAACGCAATACATTCAAATGGTTCTATTAGGACACTGTTTGGTTTACCGCCCTCTGTCATTGTTTTTCACGTCTCACGTTCCAAAACACCAGGAGGTTCCGTGGCTCGTCGAGTCCGCATCGCGGCGTCCACTGTTTTGCACTGGAGCATGGTGTTTATGTCTGCTTGCTGAATACTGTTTTGCTTGCTAAATAGTTAGTAGGCATAAGCCCGTGTGCATTCTTGCCATATACATCCTTCTCCTGCAGATCCCTGCAGCGTATCAGCTTGGGGCCAGAGCACAGTAGAGGGCTTTCAAGTCAAGTCAAGTCAAGTTTATTGTCACTTCACAGTTTACACAAGTATAAAGCAGTGAGTGAAAATTGTATGTGCAATACCCGACGACAAACAGCAGTTATAAAAAATAAGATAAAAAAGAATAAAAACAGAATAGAATAAAATAATTTAAAAAAAATAAAAATGCAATTCATAAAATGCAATATATCGGCACAGAAAAAGAGCAATATGTATATATAAATCAATGTAATAAAATATACATTGTTATATGCTATATGCCCTTGTTCAGGGCATATGCGGCCTGATGGCCTGACTGTGGAAGCTATCTCTGAGTCTATTTGTACGGCACTTGATACTGCGGTATCGCCTGCCTGACGGTAAAAGTGAATACAGTTTGTGGCTGGGGTGGACATTGTCTTTTATAATGCGTTTGGCTTTGGCCACGCACCACTGGTTGTATATATCCAGGAGGGAGGGGAGCTCACCTCCAACGATATACTGGGCCGTCCACACCACCCTTTGAAGCGCTTTGCGCTCGAGTGCGGTGCAGTTCCCGTACCAGGCGGTGATACACCCTGTAAGAACACTCTCGATGGTGCCGTTATAGAATGTTCTCAGGATGCGGGGGCCCATGCTGAATTTCCTCAGACGCCTGAGGAAATACAGGCGTTGTTGGGACCTTGTCACCACGTGTGTGGTGTGCGTGGACCATGTGAGGTCCTCGGAGATGTGCACGCCGAGGAACTTGAAGCTGCTGACCCTCTCTACTGCAACACCGTCGATGGAGATAGGGCTGTGCTCTCCTCTCTGCTTCCTGTAGTCCACGATCAGCTCCTTGGTCTTCTTGACGTTGAGGGCGAGGCTGTTCTCCTGGCACCACTGCTCCAGTGATCCGACGTCCTCCCTGTAGGCTGTCTCGTCGTCGCCGGCGATCAGGCCCATCACTGTCGTGTCGTCAGCAAACTTGATGATGACGTTGGAGCTGTGCATAGCCATGCAGTTGTGGGTGTAGAGGGAGTAGAGGAGAGGGCTCAGCACGCATCCCTGGGGGGCTCCCGTGTTGAGGGTCAGTGGCTCTGAGGTGGTGCTGCCCATCCTCACCACCTGGCAGCGGTCCGACAGGAGGTCCAGTATCCAGCTGCACGTGGATGGGGGCACGCCTAGACCTCTAAGCTTGGTGTCGAGATTGGCAGGCACTATCATGTTGAACGCTGAGCTGTAGTCCACAAACAGCATTTGCACATAACAGTTCTTCTCCTCCAGGTGGGAAAGGGCAGTGTGGAGGGCCATGGCAATTAAGTCGTCTGTGGATCTATTCTGACGATATGCAAATTGCCATGGGATCAGCGTGGCAGGTAACACGGAGCAAATAAAGTCTAAAAACTAGATTATGTTGAACACAACCAGGCTGCACTTGACTTAAATACTTTTAGATCTCCGACGAGATTTCCGACAATGTGGACCCCAATGTGGCGTGGACCCCGCAACACGGAATAGGCAAACGGTGGCTGGTGAACTTTTACCGTGGCACCGTAGAGAGCGTCCTGACGAGTGGCGTCACTGAGTGGTACGGCAACACCACTGCACAGGACAAGAAAGACATCCAGAGGGTCGTGAGGATGGCAGAGAAGATCATCGGGTGGGCACTTCCATGCATTGAGGAGATCTGTAGGACCAGATAGAGGAGAAGGCCATCTCCATCACAAAGGACAGCAGCCACCCTGGGCACCATCTCTTCTCCCCCCTACGGTCTGGTCGCCGGTTCCGCAGCATCAACCTGGTTCAAGGACAACCTGGTTCAAGGACAACCTGGTCCAAGGACAGTTTTTAGTCTACTGAACTGTTAGATTGCTGCCATTATCATAATTATCATATGTACTGGACTTTCTGGACTCATTACAGTTACTGCACTGTTCTGAACCGTATTGCACTGTTTTCATGATGCTGCTGCACTACTGCCTCTTTAAAATGCTTTTTGCACCATTCGTCATATGTAGTATATATATATCATCCATCAGTCACTTTATTGTTATAGTATAGTTTTGTATATAGTATAGCATATAATTGGTTGTATATAGTGTTGTATATAGTATATGGTATAGTATATAATAGGTAGTATATATTGTTTATATCTTAATAGTATAGTAGTGTACAGCATAGTATTGCATAGGTATAGGTTGCATAGTAAGCATTCCATTGTACTTGTTTCATATGGCAAATAAAACATTTAGAATCTTGAATCTTGAATCTTGAATCTTGAATCTTTACATTTCCTACGGAGTCCTAAACATTAGGTCAGATCTGGTGTACACACGTACTACAAACCAAAATAGAGTGAATAGAGTAAGGTCAAAAGAGGACGTGACCACAGACCATCTCCGTGAATCTGTCAATACAGTCAATTGCCTCATTAAAAACACAGCAGTCAGTCTCCACACTTGAAAGCCTCTCCGATAGCAGAGAGACGTCGTATTTCGCCACGGACAGCAGGTGAGTCCAATCAGCAAAGCAACAATTAAAATCTGAAAGAAAAACAAAGGGAGGAAACTGATCAGATGATCTGAATGGCTCTTCGGATCAATAGGGTGATGCCAGTTAGGTAAAGCAGTGACCTTTTACATCACCTTGGGGGGGGGGGGGAATAACAAACTGCAAGTGCTTTGGGGATACAGTAGAGTAGTTACACAGCCGTTCATATGGGGACCATACAGAGAGAGATGCTCGGGCTGGCACTTGCAATAAGTATATTCAAGGACAGCATCAGCGGTTTACATGCAAACAACAGTGAGGGCCACTGATGGCCAACGTTGAATCTGAATCACATCCTAGGGCCTACACTTTGGCCTGGATGGAAGAGGGTTATGAGATCTGAGTGGATATTATATTCATGCATACGCTGTTTAATAATTCCATCACAAACGGAGGTGACATTTGGTTCTGTCTGAAGCGAATTGACCATGCAATATCCGTTGAAGGGACATTATTAATAGTAATTGTTTCCTAATCATCCAATCACGCTCCCACTGAACTCACAATCATTTAGAAATGTCTTGATCTCAAAGGTCTTGTGTCATTCGTTCCTCGTTTCATTCGGTCCAAACTCGTGTTATGGTGTAAGGAAGCAGACAAGCGGTGAATTTGTTTTTTAACCATTTCAAATCAGTTGTGATCCAGGGTGCAGGGTGACATCAAGGTAACCCCGTTGGTTTCCAGCCAAAAGGAACGTAACACAGCAGGGTTCAAATCTAGCGTGGCTGCTGAACTATCACGACGGCCATGGTCGAGTTACCTGTTCATCCGACTCCTGTGGAGAGGAGGAGGAAGTCATGTGTGAGCCGGTTAAAATGCGACTGGCTCTGTAGATCCAGAACGACAGCAGGGCAGGCGATATCCAGGACTTTGATTAAACTGTGTGTGTGTGGGGGGGGGGGGGGGTGACAGAAGCACAGTAATGGAGAGACGTTCGGTGATAGGATCAAAGACATAGCTCTGCTTATCTGTGTTTGTTCAGTGAGACCTCGTTACAGGTTTAGACAGAAAACAGCAGCAGGGAAGCCGAGGTATGTGATTTCAGCCGCCAGTCAGTTTGTGATGTTTAATCTCAGCCGTGTGTGTGTGTGTGTGTGTCAGGGCTGACAAAGAACGACACACAAGGTTATTTTTCTGTCAGCGCTGAGACGGTTTGCCTCCTCCTCCTCTTCCTCCTCTCCTTTATTGTGGCCGAAACCCGTCGCACAGAGGAGAGGACTATCGCTTACATCAGTGGAAACTACCAAGAGCGCAGCCTCTATTCAGACCTGGACGAGAGTCACCCGAGAAAGCTGTCGTCTCGCTCCGCAACACAACGCTCTCCGCAGAATCTGCTGCAGCCCTGCAGAGCGCGGCCGGTGAACTCTTGAACCCGGGGATACGATAGTCTGCTTCAGATTCATCTGTAAAGCGGCCACCTGGTCTAGTGGCGTCTATAGTGGAGCCCCTGTCTGAGTAAAACAATACAGAAATACAGATCACCATAGAACTGAATTTGAATAGAATCATTTATTTTATTTTCACAGGAAGAGTCAAAGTAGTCGCCGGTCACAGTGAGTTGTAAAGGAAGCAATGAGTCATGAGCAATGAGGTTTTTTTTATTATGTTAGATGCTAATCATAATAAAATACTTGGATGATGCTGTTAAAAAATATCTGTTTGTGTGTGTCATTCTGAACATATTTCATTAATATAAATACACAGCTTCATTTTGTGTATGGGGTTGTGTTATGCTTACGTTGTCCTACTTTGTAAGAATAATATTTTAGATAAGACATATTATTATTATAAATCTTCAGTTCCAAAAAATGTTCTATCCTTGGGGTGCAGCTTATGTTGTCTATGCTGGGCTGATGGACTATGGGTTATGCAGTGTAGTTAGTATCAGCCTGTCCACTGACACAGGAGTGGTAATTACATATGCTATTCTGCCATGCATTTCGGATTAGATGTTTTTATCAGCACCAGCCTCGATTTGGTTTATTTTAATATTGTGTGTGTGTGTGTGTGTGTGTGTGTGTGTGTGTGTGTGTGTGTGTGTGTGTGTGTGTGTGTGTGTGTGTGTGTGTGTGTGTGTGTGTGTGTGTGTGTGTGTGTGTGTGTGTGTGTGTGTGTGTGTGTGTCACATACCAGTGGTTGTCCAACTGTGGGTGAAAATGGGATTGCCACAATTGGGTTGTTGTTTTTTGGATAATAAAATATATACAGTAAGTGTTGTCTATGTCATTTTACAATTAGTATGCTTTAGTTGTAGAGTTAAAAACAAATGAGGAATAGGCTCCGGTATTGATCAACAACAAGACCCCTACTGCCCCCGCTGCACATGCAACAGATGCCCTCTGCTACTAATACTAGACGGGTTGAATGCAGAGAAACACATTTCACTCTGTGATTCGTTTTTCGATTTCGATTTAGAATGTACATGTTAATTATCTCATTTATTTTTTAGGCAATAACAATGTATTGCCTATTTTACCGCACACAACATTTGGTGAGTCCTCCTCCCGGGCCAGAAAAGAACCCCCCTGGGATGTTATTATAACTGTTGTTAGAACTGCTCCTACTCCTGTATATACATTTATATATGCCATACATTTATATATGCTCACTTGTATGTACATTTACATTTATATATATTTATCCTGCTTTCAATAACGGCATACCCCTGATCACTACCTGTTAAATACTC
>CM051005.1:30292004-30297004 GCA_027704905.1 Muraenolepis orangiensis | reverse complement strand
TGTCAATCAGTTGTGCTTTTACAGGCATATAAGCTGAGCAAACTGTATTCTTCAAGCTTTTTATTAGGTCGTTTCAGTCATTGGGTTCTGTAAATGCATTACAATACAACAATGTGTTGACTATTTAAAAACTTCTTTATCTCAAGCAAACATTTGACTGAACAACATTCAGTTGTATTGGAGTAATATTTGACC
Source organism: Muraenolepis orangiensis (assembly GCA_027704905.1). Taxonomy (NCBI): domain Eukaryota; kingdom Metazoa; phylum Chordata; class Actinopteri; order Gadiformes; family Muraenolepididae; genus Muraenolepis; species Muraenolepis orangiensis. The sequence goes on along the minus strand of CM051005.1, from coordinate 30,296,809 downwards.
AGGAGTATCTATACTTCTGACTATAGTAACAGAGTTTTATAGGTTGTCCACCACTGGTTGTAACTTTCTGTGGTTGTGACACTGTTCTGATGGATGTGTTTTCATTCTCCATTCCTAGAGTCATAAGGTGTCTGTGGTCAGAGAGGAGCAGCTGGAAGGTAATGAGCGTTACTCAGCCACCTCGGTCCAGTGACCACACACACACACACACACACCCTAATGAGCTGCCAGGAGGCTACTCCGACCGGTAACCTGGCAACCAGGACCTCTGTTTCATCTACCCTTCTCTACCCTTCTCCAAGATGTCAAGTCCAAGATGAGCTTGACGGTCAGTGTCCACGTGTACAGTGTCCAGAAGGCCGCCCTGAGGGACAGCGGGCCTCTCTACAGCGTGGACTACGACGCAGTCAAAGACAATCTGAACAGCTGCAGCCGGTATGTGTCGGCCTCTGTTTTCCACACACACACACACACACACACACACACACACACACACACACACACACACACACACACACACACACACACACACACCACACACACACACACACACACACACACACACACACACACACACACACACACACACACACACACACACACACACACACACACACGTCATAAGTGCATTTCCTTTCTTTACCAAGCCTCCAAGAGCAGAACCAGTACTGAGGTAAAATTACAATACAATACTTGGCTCCCTTCGATTTTACACAATAATTATATCTAACCGGGGCAATGACGGATAGCGATGCCCATAGACACAAGCTAATAAGCAAAAGTTAATAAACAAGCACTGACTGAAGTGTGATGAAAGTGCTAAGATGAAGGCCCCGGGTAGTGCTTCCTGAAGTGGTGGGTCTTTAGCCTGCGGCAGAAGCTGGAGTTTCATTTGGGCCCTGACCCAAAGTGCCCGACCGTGCAGTTCGGCTTCAGGGGCCCTGAGCAACGGGTTGAGAAGATGCCCCGAGGCAGCAGAGCCAAGTGGACAGGCAGGTCCGTGAGGCAGTAGCATGAGGCGAGGCTGTGAGGCTTGAGGCGGGGGTGTGAGGCTTGAGGCGGGGGTGTGAGGCTATACATTCTATACATTTAACACATCATGTGTTTTAGATCACCATTTCTTTTATAGGCTAGACTTGTCCAGTTTTGTCACAAATCCCTTTAAAACTGGGCAGCCAGGTTATGAGCCCAGGGCTGCAGACCCTCTATAAAACCCATTTTGTTTTTATGGAAGGTAATTAAAGTCATTTTATAATAATATAATGAATCATTTTAAATGATAGTATAATTATTTAGCCTGGGCTTTTCATATAATTGTCAGTGGCATTCTAGGAACCAACCTGGGTGATGGGTCGCATGGGTGATGACATATTTAAACTCCTAGCCTTCTGTGATGTGGAGTAGACCTGTTGCCACCTGTTGTCCATGGGGCTAGGACTTTAAAGGCTGCAGGTCTTAGGCGTTATGGTTTTTAGTAGTCAATCAAGACACCGATGGTTTATGTTAAATGTAAATGACAAATGAACACTAATAGAAAGATGTTAAAAGACCTGCTGCTCTGAAAGAAGAGGATCAGTCCCTCTTCAATCACATCCGTTCTTTTTTATTATTTTATTTTTTTAAGCTCACAAATGTCATTCAGATGAACAACTCCAGCGCATGCTCCTGTAAATCAAACAGCATATAGCTTTCATTCATTATGGGGCTTTATTTAAAGGGTTTTCACACACGGAAGCAATCAAGACTAAACCAGTTTATTGTAAGGTTTGAGAATGTCTGACAAGCTGAGCAGGTGGTACACACACACACACACACACACACACACACACACACACACACACACACACACACACACACACACACACACACACACACACACACACACACACCACACACACACACACACACACACACACACACACACACACACACACACTACGTGGTTGTGTCTATTGAGCCCTGGCGTGGACATCTGTTAGTTAGTCATAGTGATTACGGACAAATGTGTTTTGCAGGTACAGCGCCATTAAATGTGCGGCGGCGGTCCCGGGGGAGGTGAGGCGGGCCGCGCCCCAGCCTCCGCCGCCGGAGCCTCACCAGAACAAGGCCGCCGGCGTCAACGGTCACGGGAGCCTGACCTCTAAACCCGCCGCCAAGTCCCAGCCCAGAGGCATCATGGGAATGTTTGCAAGCAAGGCTGCTCCCAAACACCAGGAGCCTGGCAGGGAGATGAAGGAGGAGCCTAAAGAGGAGGAGGAGGAGGCGGCGGTAGGGTTTGGGTCGCCCTGTGATGGAGGAATAGACTTGGCCTTGAGGGTCATTAGACCAGCGCTTGTGTTAACGCTTTTTGTAATTCAACTGTTGTACCTTGTTTTATATTTCATGTGTAAAGTTGATCTTTGTTTGCAACCATGCTGACCCAAATCTGAATTAGGTTTTGTGCTCTTCTCCTCTAGGAGGACGGGTCCAAAAGCAAGCCGGCTGCAAAGAGCCATCCTATGAGGAACTTCTTTGGGAGCCAAGCTGCAAGTGAGAAACATCTCATGTGCAGATGTGCATTCATGAAGAATGTGGCTTATGTCCACAAACACTTTCACATGCATTTCTTAATTTGATGACTTCAGGTTAGACCAGGACAATAATTCCATATGATATTTTATTGTCTTTAGTATGTTTTGTTGTTTTTTCTCCTCGTCGCCCCGCATGTCCTTCCTGTTCACCTGATAACTTTAGAACAACCTTTAGAACATGACATTATAAGAGATCTCATGGTTTCTTGTTTGGCACATGCATGGATATCATCATTGAGGGTAAAAACTTGAGGGTAAAAACTAAAATATCTCTAGATCTGTTTTTAGTTTCAAACGATAATATTGTCAGGTTTCCTGAAGATATTATATGTCAATGTTTGGTGCTTCTCAGCTTCCTAATTTTGCCACCAGGTGTAGTTTTACGTTGGGCAATTGCCAATTTATCACGTTTTGACATAATCACGTTAATCACGTTTGTGGAACTGTTTATCGTGAACTTAACTTGACCCGGGGATCCACAATGCCATACTCTTTTACTGTAGCTTGCCCATTCTGCCACCAGGTGGAGCTTTAAGCTGGCATAAAAAAACAATCACATTTTCAGCCATATCTCTGGAACCGTTGGTCCAATTGACTTGACATGAAGTCCATATAAGGTCAGAACCTGGGGATACCAATGGAATGGAGGATTGGGGGCGATCTGGATATACCCCTAGCTGTTGGCCTCCGGCAGCTTAAGGCTAATTTAATTGATGCTTTTCCTGCTGAGGATCTGGTCAGATTATTGTTTATGAGCATGAGGTCATGGTTTAACGTCTAGTGCTATGGTGCAGGTGTTAAAAAGCAACAGACTTTCCAAGTCCCTCTAACGCTTGAATCACTTCTTATGACTTATTAGACTTATTATTCGTCTAAACACTCTTGCTTCATCAGAGAAAATTGTGAAGGAAGAAGGGTCCTCTTCCTGGGTGGAGGCCACACCTGTGACCCCACCTCCGGAGAAGAAGGTTCAAGAGATGGAGACTGAGGAGACGAAGGTTGAGGAGACTCAGCCGAAAGAGACGAAGGTTAAGGAGACTCAGCCGAAGGAGACGAAGGTTAAAAAGGAGACAAAGATTAAGGAGACTCAGCCGAGGGAGACGAAGGTTAAGGAGACGAAGGTTAAAAACATCAAGCCGACGGAGGCTAAGCAAGACACGAGGTGTGTGTGTGTGTGTGTGTGTGTGTGTGTGTGTGTGTGTGTGTGTGTGTGTGTGTGTGTGTGTGTGTGTGTGTGTGTGTGTGTGTGTGTGTGTGTGTGTGTGTGTGTGTGTGTGTGTGTGTGTGTGTGTGTGTGTGTGTGTGTGTGTGTGTGTGTGTGTGTGTGTGTGTGTGTGTGTGTGTTTCATATTTCATCATCCTACAATTGAGCTTCTAAGTACTTCATTTTAATTTGAGACATTTTGTGACCTTGACATGGAAAGTGTTGTTTCTTCAAAGCAAATCCAAGCGCAAGGAGCAGTGGTCAGACAGCGAGGAGGAGATGAGGGAGAAGAAGAAGAGGCGCCGGATCAAGAAGCCTCAGTCTGACAGCAGTGACCAGGATGACGGTGAGCCGCTCTTCACATTGTCTAAATGTTTGCGATTGTGACATGTGCCCTGTTGCCCGGGGCAAGTACACTTACACATGTTTTGTGGAGTTTATGTGGTTGGTGGCTGGTTTAAGCAGCCTCACCTGGCATGAGTCAGACTTAAGTTAAGTTAAGCTATAGATTACTCTATGGCTGGTGAGGCTGCATACCTGTGGGTCCTTGTCAATCAAGGCCCACAGGTTAAACCTGTGGGCTGATTTAACTTTTGGGCCTTGATTGACAATGACCCACAGGTGTGCAGCCTCACCAGCCCCAGACTCTAATCAGTCTGACTGGGGCCAGATGAGGCTGCTTCAACCAGACTCTAATCAGTCTGACTGGGGCCAGGTGAGGCTGCTTCGACCAGACTCTAATCAGTCTGACTGGGGCCAGGTGAGGCTGCTTCAACCAGACTCTAATCTGTCTGACTGGGGCCAGGTGAGGCTGCTTCAACCAGCCACCAACCAGCCCTGGTCTAAGGCAAACTCAAACATGAAAAATGATAATTCTATGCAGAAAAATGGAAGGGCAATACTTTGTGCAGACAAACAACATTGTTTAATCTTTTCTTCTTTCACCTCAACATCAGTCATTCCAGACTCTCCGAAACGGCAGGAAATGAGGAAGCCTCCCCCGACCCCTGAACGACTGCTGAAGGAGAAGA
>CM051005.1:30274504-30287004 GCA_027704905.1 Muraenolepis orangiensis | reverse complement strand
GGCTATGTGGTGGGCGTTCTAGGGTGTAGTGGCTATGTGGTGGGTGTTCTAGCACATAGCGGCTATGTGGTGGGCGTTCTAGCACATAGCGGCTATGTGGTTGGCGTTCTAGGGTGTAGCGGCTATGTGGTGGGCGTTCTAGGGCGTAGCGGCTATGTGGTGGGCGTTCTAGGGCGTAGCGGCTATGTGGTGGGCGTTCTAGGGCGTAGCGGCTATGTGGTGGGCGTTCTAGGGCGTAGCGGCTATGTGGTGGGCGTTCTAGCGCATAGCGGCTATGTGGTTGGCGTTCTAGGGTGTAGCGGCTATGTGGTGGGCGTTCTAGGGCGTAGCGGCTATGTGGTGGGCGTTCTAGGGCGTAGCGGCTATGTGGTGGGCGTTCTAGGGCATAGCGGCTATGTGGTGGGCGTTCTAGGGTGTAGTGGCTATGTGGTGGGTGTTCTAGCACATAGCGGCTATGTGGTGGGCATTCTAGCACATAGCGGCTATGTGGTTGGTGTTCTAGGGTGTAGCGGCTATGTGGTGGGCGTTCTAGCACATAGCGGCTATGTTGTGGGCGTTCTAGGGTGTAGCAGCTATTTAAATGAAGATAATATGAACAGACGCCATCTTGTTTCTATGTACCCAAAGAAATGCTTAAAATAACTAAATAAATTGTAATGTAACCTGATTTATATCTGGTACATTCTTGATTTTTTTCTTCTGATTTTGGTTTTACACTCAGTTACTACCCGACTTTAGGGTTCGCAGTTTAGGGCCGATCATGGCCCTAAACTGAATGGGTCTGGGGAGAAGCTACTAATGGCTGACATTGTCTTTGGCCTTCAACACACTTCTGCCATCAGATGTGAGGCATTGCACCTTGACACACTGACCTGCCCCCAACCACCACCCATCCCCATCAGCCCCTCCGCCCACGGACACCGCCCACGAGTTCACCACCCACTGTACACCACCCTTAAGTACACCACCCACGAGTACACCACCAGCGAGTACACCACCCACTGTACACCACCCTTAAGTACACCACCCACGAGTACACCACCCACTGTACACCACCAGCGAGTACACCACCCACTGTACACCACCCGAGACCACCCACTGTACACCACCACTGCACACCACCCACTGTACACCACCAGCGAGTACACCACCCACTGTACACCACCCGCGAGTACACCACCCGCGAGTACACCACCCACGCATGTACACCACCAGCGAGTACACCACCCACTGTACACCACCCGTGAGTACACCACCCACTGTACACCACCAGCGAGTACACCACCCACTGTACACCACCCACTGTACACCACCAGCGAGTACACCACCCACTGTACACCACCCACTGTACACCACCAGCGAGTACACCACCCACTGTACACCACCCGCCCGCATTTCTTTGGGTGCATAGGCCTAATCTTTACATTTTTGTTTAATGTTAAATTCCTTAAAATTAACTATATGTATTTGTTAATTTAAAGCTCATTATTGAGAAGGACATTTTAACTCAAAGCAGGCACAGTTAGCGGCTCAACAAAAAACAAGATGTCATTTCTAGAAACATCAAATGATCTGACAGGGTGAAACTGCAGATCTAGAAATAAAAGTCACACAAAGTGATGTAAACTGGCCAAGCCGAAATCACGGGTTACAGGATGAGAGACACCACACCAAGGATGATAAGGTTGAGGACTTTGGGTTTTTTGCCTTCTGGGACAGCTGTGTTTTGAACAGTGTCCATGGTCACTGTGACTTATCTTCGCTAGTGTAGTCTACTACCCTGGGAGTTTCAATATCTGATTGTGTTTCTCTCTGGCCTGCGACGAAACAACAGACAAATAACAAATAACAAATACGCCCAACTAGCCATTTTTGTGCGTGGGATTACTGTCGAGTTTGATACGAGGGAGGAATTGCTGTTTTTGCAAGCTATGCATAGCACACCCAAAGGTGAGGATTTGTTTGGGCAGTTTATTTAGTCTATGAACACATTTGAACCACCATTTGTGTCCTTGCCACAGATGGAGCGCCAGCCGTGGTGGACCAGCAAAAGGAATTAACAAAAAATAAATGAGTCTCCTCCAGTCTGGATCCAAGTGATTGTGTTGTATGTCACTGTATCATACATCAAGAGAGTCTGTGTGAGCGTTCCCTGAAGCTCATCAATGTAATGACGCCTGCCGTTTCTACCATCAATTTCATCAAAAGCAGAGGGCTTAACAGCCGCCAGTTCAAGGAGCTGCTGAGTGAGTTTAGGTTGGAGTAACGAGATCTGGTTTACCATCGTGAGGTGCGATGGTAGTGCGATGGTAGTGGCACAGGTATGCTCACACAGTTTTACAAACTGAGGGAAGAAGTAAAACAATTAATGGAGATGAAGTGACAACGATAGTTATAATCATAGAACTAGAGTTATGATAACATAACTATCGTTCTATTTCATATAGGCTACGCCGTCTAGGCTTTGCTTTATGGGCTATTTGTTCGCTGTATGGGCTGTTTGGTCTGTATGCAAACTGGAGTGGGTCTAGGGACTCAGAGATGGACAAGTTTATATGCGACATTACAAGTTTCTCCAGGCACTTCATGGCTATGGGTGTTAAAGCCACTGGACGATAATCATTGAGGCTTGTTACCTTGGTCTTTTTGGGTAACGGCACAATGGTTGTCTCTTTGACGCACGCTGGGACGACAGACTGTTGCAGTGATGCATTGTAGATGTTGGTGAACACAGGAGCCAGCTGGTCAGCGCAGGTCTTGAAGACGCAGGATGGAACTCCCTCTGGGCCGGCTGCCTTCCCTGCCTTCACCCTCCTGAAGGTTCTGCGGACCTCGGACTCGGACAGTTGTAGAACGTAGTCCTCATGGTCCCATTCAAAGCGTGCGAAGAACTGGTTTAGCTCGTCTGATAGGGTAGGGTCGTTGTTGTTGACTGCCCCTGAACTCCCATTGTAGTTGGAGAGGACCCTCAGACCTTGCCACATACGTCTGGTGTCAGAGCCCTCAAACTTTAATTCCAATTTGTTTTTGCAATCCAATTTACCCTTCTTGATGGCTTTTCTGAGTTCGTACTTGGCCTTCTTGTAGAGATCAGAGTCGCCTGTTGTGAAAGTGGTACTCCGTTCCTTAAGTTTTTTCTGTATGTCAGCATTCATCCATGGTTTGCAGTTCGGAAATGAGCGAACAGACCTGGTCGGGATGCATTCTTCCACTAGCCTGTTAATGTATGCTGACATAATCTGCATACACATCAAGGTCAGTGGTCTTGAATACACTCCAGTCAGTGATTTCTAGCCCCCCCCAGCCTCGCACTGAATGTCAGCAAGACTAAGGAGGTCATTGTGGACTTCAGAAGCCACCGGGGCACCCACTCCACCATCAGCTGGTTGGGCAAAATTTTGTTAATTTTTATTGTATATCATTTGGTATATATAATGGTATTGTTTTGGAGATGTATATTGTGGGAGGGATGGGGAGTAAGCATTCCAATGTACCTATGTTATCCAATGTTTATTGGCCAATAAAAATATCTTGTATCTTGTAAAAGAGTAGGTATGAGATATGTGCAGAATTATAGGTATATATATATATATATATATATATACAAGGTAAGTATAATCAGGTAGTGTGGGTGGGTATGCAGTTATAGCAACAACATATATAATAATATAATACATGTATACACAGCAGGTAGTGAGCAGGGGTATGCAGTTATATCAACAGTTGAAGATTAATTTATATATGTTTACAAGTAGTAAAATGTACATACAGGCTATCATACAGGTATGTAAACAATAAATATGTAAACTATAGGTAGAGGTAGTCTGGTAGTCTAAAGTCCACGATGAGCTCCTTGGTCTTCTTGGGGTTGAGGGCCAGGTTGTTGTTATTATTATTATTATTATTATATTGTCAGTGCACCACGCCACCAGGTTCTGGACCTCCTCCCTGTAGGCTGCCTCATTGTTATTTTTGATGAGACCCACCACCGTTGTGTTGTCTGCAAACTTGATGATGGTGTTTATACCATGTACAGGAGTGCAGTCGTGGGTGAAGAGGGATCCTCTGTGCTCCTGTTCTCACGGTAGGCAAATTGGTGTTTATCCAATGAGGGTGAGAGGCCAGATTTGAGGTGAGCCAGGACCAGCCTATAGCACTTCATGATGATGGGGAAAATGTCAGAGGAGCTTGGTCAGCTGCTCAGTCCCTGAGCACGCGACCAGGGATGCCATCAGGAGATGTATACTGTGGGAGGGAATGGGGAGTATTATATATTATATATATTGTATTGTACATTCAGGGCACTTTGTAATTTTTGAGGTCGACAGGCTATTGCCTCATTGGTGGTATGCTGTGGCTTGGACTGGAACGCTACTCACATGCTTTGGCCATCCCTGATTCACCAATCTGCTCACCACCTGCAGGGTGTGGTCCGTGCTCGTCTCTTGATGGAGACACTGGCCATGCTAGTGTGAGCTGCATCTTCAAATGCTGAGACATCACAGGTTAGTTCTGACACTTCACTCTGTGTTACTGGCTATTCAGCCAGGCTGTCTGGATAGTGGCGTTGGCACCTCAGGGGAACTGTGTTGAGGTCTTTGTTGTTGATGAGAGGGACCAGCGGTTTATGGTCTGTGTGAACTGTGAAGTTGTCTAGGCCGTATAGGTGAACTGAAAATCTCTCACAGGCCCAGACTGCTGCAAGACACTCTTTCTCTATCTGTGCATGGCGCTTTTCAGAGTCAGTCAGACTGAGATCTCGGACAGAATGCCACTGGTTTCAGTCCTTCAGCATGTCACTGTAGCATGTCACTGTAGCAGTCCCCCTCCCACAACAATGTTGGGCCTTTTTATTGGTCACATACATGTAAACACAGTGTTTCTCTTCATTTAACCCATCCTAGGAGCAGAGGGCAGTAATTGTATTATAGCGCCCAGGGAGCAGTGTAGGGGTCTGGTGTCTTGCTCTAGGGCACCTCGGCAGGGCCCAGTAGGCAAACTGGCATCTTTTTAAGTACCAGTTCTCACTCCGTACTTGGTCCGTTTAGGGGACTTGAACTGGCGACCCTCCGGTTCCCAAGCCAAGTCCCAACAGACTGAGCTACTACCGCCCTCCTGCCTAGCTGCTTGTGTTGAGCTCACTATTGTGGGTTTGTTTACATCAGGGGTCGGGAACCTACGGCTCGCAGACAATTAGGGCTCTTTTGATGATGGCATATGGCTCAACAACAAGTAACAAATAATTATACTGTGCCATTTTAAAACATTTAACAGAAATTAGCTTAGAAATGTTTTATTTTAATTCCAAATATAAATATAAAATAGTAATATTTTAACCTGTCGACACCAAAACTCAATTTGAATTGGATAATGTGGAACGACACACGGGTCGTTGTAAAGTCAAGAAAAAACTCCTCATTTTCGTCAGGTAGCCAGCTAGTTGATCTGCTTAGAACCCTTAAGACGGAAAAGATGTCGAAAAGAAAGAAAAAATATGAGGATTTTCATACGTTCCAGGTATGCCAAAACATTCATGCTTGATGTGGCCAATGAACTGTTTGATGACTTCCCAGATAAAGACAGGATAATCAAACGAATAAAAGACATGCCTCTGTCAGCCAGAATTGTTCACGATCGTACCATCATGATGGCAAATCAAGTCGAGGAAACAAAATTAAGGACATAAACGCAGGGACATACTTTTCTCTCGCTTTAGATGAGTCGACTGACGACAGCCAGTTTATCTTAGTTTAGTAAAATAATAATAATAATAATGTGCTCAGGCGTTTTGCAGCTTGCCTGAGTGAAATCCAGACTTTTCTCGAAATGAAAGGCGTCAAGCATCCTGAGCTAGCTAACACAGAGTGGCTCCTCCAGTTTCACTATCTCGTGGACATAACTGGCCATCTGAACCAGCTCAATGTGAAAATGCAACAACCAGTGTTTGCATTTGAAAACAAGCTGGAACTCTTCACCAGGGACATTGAAACAGGTCGTCTTCTGCACTTTGAAACACTGCGACAATTAAGAGATGCGTGCTTATCAAGTGACCCCACTCAACATTTTTCTCTCCAGCAGCTAGCTGGCTTCACATCCGATCTCCTGCAGTCATTCAAAGCGCATTTAAGAGAATTTCGTGAGCACACTGATCTTTTTTAATTCATCACACACGAGTGTGCAGTGGACAAAGTCGACCTGAAATGCATCCCTGGGGTCGCCATCAGAGACTTTGAGCTGGAAGTTGCTGACCTGAAGGCGTCAGACATGTGGTTAAGTTCAAGTCACTCAATGGAGAGATGGAAAGACTTCAACCTGAAGACCAGCTGATTCTTACAACTTGGAACGAGCTTCCTGTCACATACCACACAATGCAGCGTGTGAGCATTGCCATATTGACCATGTTTGGCTCTACATATGCATGTGAGCATCTCGCATCTGAGAAACATTAAGACCAACCTATGCTCACGTTTAACTGATGGAAGCCTCAACTGCATGAAGCTTAACCTCACCGCTTATGAACCAGACTACAAGGCCATGCAAAACCATGCAGCACCAGAAGTCCCATTAACGGTAATTTAATTTATTATTGGTTAGCTACAGTATATCAACAAGAGTATCAAGAAGAATAAAGATATTTATTATATATAGCGCTTTTAGTACTCGGGGACGTGTTATACTTAAAAAATGTATGTCTTACTTAAACAATGCACACATAAAGTTGCATTCAATTTTATTAAATATATGGCTCGCAAGGAAATACATTTAGAAATATTTGGCTTTTTTGGCTCTCCCAGCCCAAAAGGTTCCTGACCCCTGGTTTACATCATAGGATGATAGAGTGGGTGTGGGGGAGATGAGTGGCTTTACCTGGTTGGTTTGTGCTGCATCCCAGGTCCGTGGGGCAGGTATCTCCCCAGGTTATGGACCATACCCCGGGAACCTCCGCAGCCCTGGCAGGTTGTTAGCAGGTTGTAGCTCTGTAATGGCTCTTACTTTTGAGGGGTGATGCCATCTCTGTCGATGCGGTGTCCAAAGTAGTTCAGCTGTCTTTTGTCTCTGGCACCTCCCGTCGTTGAGCTTCAAGCCTGCGCTCTCCAGGATCCGCAGGACACCGCAGTCTCTCCTCGTGCTCCTTTTCGTCCGTGCGGTGGACGAGGATGTCGTCCAAGTAGACATGGAAAACACACACAGGATTCTTGGTTTGATTCAAGCCTGTGGTCCTCTGCTACATGTCATTCCCGCTCTCTCCTGTCAATCTCTCCCCTCCACACTGCATAATGCCAAAATTGACCACAACAATATATTTTAAAAAGGTTTGTTTCCATCCGATGTCATTATCTGGAGACACAGTTTTACGAGGAAACTCATATCAAGCATAATGAAGAATATAGGTTAAAATGTAGGTCGATTTTCACAGATATTATATTCATCATTTTCCGCTAAAGCCATGTGTTGCCTTATCAAATGGGATATCAAAATATCCCATTTGAACACATGTCATTTCTGACCCTAACGGTCGCTATCTCATTGTATCAGACCGCATTCAGTCTTATTGCCTGTTTGTAAAAAAATATTTTATTTTTAATTTTTAATTAAGCTGAACATTTATTGATAGACCCTTGTGTTAAGATGAGCAGGTCTGCCTCTGACCACAGCTTCCTCTGAACTATTTCTCGCCCGCCTTGTCCCTCCCGACCGCCCGGCCCGTCGGGCTGCAGGATAACCAGGCCCGGCGCTTCCTATAGGCGGAGTAGGCAAATGCCTAGGGCCTCCGGCATTCGGCTTTCGGGCCCCCCCCCCCCCCCCCCCTCTCCAGCAATAGGAATTGGAATAGGAATGTACTACTTCAGTTAGTAGACTCCCCCCCCCCCGTTGGACTTCTCGATCGCGACCCCCCCCCCCCCGCCGGACTTCAAGATCGCGACATTACCCCCCCCGCCGGATTTCAAGATCGCGACATACCTACCCCCCCCCCCCCCCCCCCCCCGCCAGACTTCAAGATCGCGACATTCCCCCCCCCCCCCCCGGTCGGGAGTGTCGGGTCTTTCCAATTGTATAAACCCTCCTAACTTAACTTAAAGCCAACCTTGTAATAGAACCGGTCTGCCAGTGCACTTCATCCGTGGGACGGGGGACGGGACACTTCCCCCTGGTCCCGGGGGGGGGGGGGGGGACACTTCCCCTGGTCCCGGGGGGGGGGGGGGGACACTTCCCCTGGTCCCGGGGGGGGGGGACACTTCCCCCTGGTCCGGGGGGGGGGACACTTCCCCCTGGTCCCGGGGAGGGGGGACACTTCCCCTGGTCCCGGGGGGGGGACACTTCCCCCTGGTCCGGGGGGGGGGGGGGACACTTCCCCCTGGTCCCGGGTGGGGGGGACACTTCCCCCTGGTCCCGGGGGGGGTTTTGCCCCTGGTTGTGCGGATGGGAGGGAACCAGATGGATTATGCCTATAGGCTGTTTGCTAGATAATTATCGAATCAATTCCATAACCAATCATTGCTTGGTTCAAACCAGGCATGGTGAAGCATATTTCAGCCTTATTGTATGCCGATGGGTTGGCCTCGACACTATTAACCAGGGCTCAGAATTAATCTATTGGCCAAATAAATGTATGCCTGTGTAGCAGGAACACTGGGTTCAGGTAACTGTCCCACACTCATCTATAGGCCCTGAACTCACCATCACCTAAAGTAGGTCAACTCCTCCCCCAGAGCCAACCCCTAATTAACTCAGGGGTATTTAAGGCACCTGTGGCATCATGGCAGCCTTTGTTTCGTTTGCTGTCTGCCTGTTGCCACATGGTCACCTTAAGGGTAGGTAAGTTGTCAGATACTGGATGTCATGTTTGATCAACAGCTTAATATTACTCATGTGCATCTTATATTAGCACTGAACTACATTCATTTGTATTAGCCTACTGTCAGCTTGTATCCTGGTCCACCTGGTGTTCCTTTTGGCCAAATGTGATGCCTGAAGTCCTGTTAACCTGGAGGGATGTGTGTTGTTCCTTAGTACCTTAGTATTAATCATACTGAGTAGTGGTAAGTTTATAATTACCTAAGTTAAAAGATTTAAATGTATACTTTTGTATTGTAATCTAATGTACAATGTGTTTCCCTATTAGGTGGTATCAGCTGCTGTTTTGCTATAGTTAGGTATTGCGGTCTTATATTTAGGATTTTAGTGTATTTTACTGTTTGCTCGTTTGGACCAACTGGATAATTGTTTCTTCTGCTTTATACTCATTTGTTGTTTCTTTGCCCCTTGTAGTGGAGTTGGAGCCAGCTAGTGGTGGAGGCTAGGCACACAGTCTAATTCCCTTCACGACTTGTAGTGGTAGGAGCACTGGGACACAGTTTGTAATGAGTTTTGATTTGCAGTGAGTTTTAGTTTTCAGTGAGCACCGGTGGTGGGTAAGGGGGACACAGCCCTGTTAGACTGCCTCCCCTGGCGTGGTGGTAAGTGGGACAGCCTGTTAGACTGCCTCCCCTGGCGGTGGTGGGTAAGTGGGACACAGCCCTGTTAGACTGCCTCCCCCTGGCTGGCATCTGCCCACTCCCCTTTTCCCCCCCATTGATTTTAGTCATTTGTTATATAAAGTGTTTTTATCAAGAATGAACAAATCCATGTGATTGACATAATGAAATAAACTGTTAAACTGTTTCCTTACAAATTGAACAACGTCTCTGTCTTGTGTCAGTCACGAACTTGTAGAGCCTTCTTAGTTCTGAGGTGTAAATTAAATATCTCCTGGGGCGAAACTCCCCAGGTGGCGTTGTCGGGCATTTTGGTATTTGGGTGACTCTGCCTTTAGAAAACGACCACCCGCCACACCTGCATTGGATTTATTTGTTTTACCTTTATTTTGCATTTGTCTTTTAAATGATTGTCTTGTATTGCTTTTCGTTTAAATCTCTTTGAGATTCTATACATTGTGCCAAAGAGCTCAAATGGGGCTATAGGCTACTCAATTTGCCATAAAACATTTCAAAAAGTTCTGCAGATGCCAAAACCCGGAATGTCGCGGAAGGTTCAGCTATGTATGTATATATATGTATGTCTCTGCATGTATGAGTCTCTATGTATGAGTGAATACACGAGTGAATTCCATTGACTCCGCCCACTCAGAACCTGATTGTATTAGTTATGCATGATACGTGGTCGGGAACCAGCGGAATGTCATTCTACCTGTAGGACGCACGGACTACACGTGGACTACACTAGGCTGACCGCACGCACTTCAACCGCTGCAAGAAGGAATCCCCACACGAGGTTAGTCCATTTGTTTTGTGGTTATCCATTGGTGATGCATATAACACATACTTTTCCTAATTCTAATTTAACTACCATAAACACTAATTATTGACCGTGACGCTTGGTACTTGGTGCTGATGGGAGTTGTGTCATGTATGACCTATCCTGTGAAGTTGAACTAGTGTGATGGTAAATTCCTCTCCGATGTGTAGGCCAACGTGGGAGGCTATTTGATTCCCTGTTTTCCCCCGTTGCACTTTAATAAGGACAGTGTGTTGCAATGCAGTGCCTCTCAGCATGTGATTAGAATTGACAGTTTCAAATGTGGAATGTAGTTCTTCATGTGTCACAGTATACTCTATCCGGGTCCTGCTGCATTGTGGACGCTCACATTGATTTCAGATGACCATGAGAATACAACTGATGTTAAGTGAGCCTTGTCTTCCTCTGTGGACCCCGTACTGTACCCCCACCCCCTGGGTCGTGGTCTGCATGGCCCAGCTTATTGGTCAGGGACGTGTGCCGGTGCCAGGGGTTGACTATTGTCTCATTCTGTTTTCATGCCAGCTCTTAATAGTGTGTTTTTTTTTCTCACCCAAAATTTTAATCTGAATGCCTTCATTTATTGTCACAATTACGAAATTATCAAAACGAAAATCCTTTCACGGTCACTCTTTACAAACCGTAATTTAGAATGTATTTATTTAAAATATAAAATAGTATATAATTATATAAAGAACTAGACTAAACTGAATGAACAGCTTAATAAATTGCCATATACAATCGTATAGATACATATTGCGGTGCGGTTCCATCCTTCTGTATGTAAATCAGTGACGTGCGGTTACGTCTCATGATGGCAGGGGAGGCAGTGCCTCCCCATTTTTGTATGATTCCAATCATTCCAATCATTGCTATTGTCACTATTACTGAATTTGTTTGCGCAATCCCTCCCAAACAATCATCTCTCTGTATGTCACCAATGGAATGGCTTGGGGGCGGCAACTAAGTTTGGCCATGGGCACATTGTTTTGTGAGCCGCTAGATGGCGGCCAGAACATGATCAAAGTTAGTCATGTAATTGATTTTTAAAACATGTGACACGTTCTAATGCTTCGACTTTTCTTTCGGCTGCTGCGCGGGGGGGGGGGCACACGGGCTTGTTCTGCTACTGCTCTTCTCCACGTGTTACAGACAGAGGGCATTGTGGGTAATATGCTAGCTAAGAAAATCAAGTAGAGAAAGTCAAGTGCACCGCATCAGTCCGTTTATTTTTATTTTTTGCCCTGACTGGAAAAATGGAAGATTATTTATATAAGCTAAAACATTTCTCAAAACTTGATTTTCAATCCAAACTGGAAGTTAGTACTTTAATTAGTATTGAATGAGTATGAACTGTGATGCTCATTAAGACCACACGGAGGGTGCAGAGCGCTTACTGTGTGTGTGAAGAATGCTGATATGGGATATGAAACATAATCAGTAGTCAAAGTGCAAGCAGCTAGTTGAATGGTGAATTGATGCTCCTCTGTTGAATTCATATATTTGTAAATCGGACTAAGAAAGAGTCAGTGCCTCGAACCTCACCGCACGGCACTGGTGTAAATATAATGCAATATTTAAAACGCATACTAAACAGTCAAACATCCATCCATCTTCTCCCGCTTATCCGTAATCGGGTCGCGGAGGTAGCAGCTCCAGCAGGGGACTCCAAACTTCCCTCTCCCTGGCAACATCGACTAGCTCTGACTGGGGGATCCCGAGGCGTTCCCAGGCCAGTGTGGAGATGTAATCACCCCACCTGTACCTCGGTCTGCCCCGTGGTCTCATCCCAGTTGGATGTGCCTGGAAAACCAGGAAGCATCCTTACTAGATGAACCACCTCAACTGGCTCCTTTCTACGCGAAGGAGCAGCGGCTCTACTCCGAGTCTCTCACGAGTGACTGAGCTTCTCACCCTATCTCTAAGGGAGATGATCTTCTCACCCTATCCCTCAGGGAGATACCAGCCACCCTCCTGAGGAAACTCATTTTGGCCGCTTGTATTCGCGATCTCGTCCTTTCGGTCATTACCCATTGTTCATGGCCATAGGTGAGGGTAGGAACGAAGACTGATCGGTAGATCGAGAGCTTTGCCTTCTGGCTAAGCTCTCTTTTGGTTACAACGGTGCGCCAAAGTGCACCCAATACCGCTCCCGCTGCACCTATTCTGTCAATCTCACGCTCCATCCTCCCCTCACTCGAGAA
>CM051005.1:30109168-30273504 GCA_027704905.1 Muraenolepis orangiensis | reverse complement strand
CAATAATCTGACTATCAAGTTTGCTGACGACACCATAGTCATTGGCCTGATAAGCGAGGGCGATGAGACAGAGTACAGAGATGAGGTGGTCCGGCTGACGCGATGGTGTGAGGACAACAGCCTCGCACTGAATGTCAGCAAGACTAAGGAGCTCATCATGGACTTTAGGAGCCATCAGGGCACCCATTCCACCATTTTATCCACAGGCAGTGCGCCTACTGAACTGCTAATTGCTAATTGCTGAGTGCTGCTAATATCACAACATTGTCATTTACATTACACTATCATACTTTGCTGCACTGTACTGCACTGTATTCATGATGCTGCTGCACTACTGGTACTTTAAATGCTTTTAAATCTTTGCATAATTTAACACATACACATACAAATCATCGTCACTTAATTGTTATTTTTATGTTCATTTTTATTGTATATAGTATTTTTACAGTATTGTTTTAGAAAATTCATACTGCAGGAGGGAATGGGAAGTTAGCATTTGATTGTACTTGTTGCAAATGGCCAATACAAATGTATGTATCTTGTATCATTGATCCATTCCTTGTTTAGGAATTCATAGAGATGCAAACTATTCATTGAATAATTTATTATAATTAATGATGCTATAATATTTTTTTCGAAATACTATACCCTGGCTTCCTTCGCCAATCATGAATACAGTGCAGAACAGTGCAGTAGCTGTAATGAGTTACATTATCGTTACATTATCGCCATATAACTGAGTATGTTCACTCTGGTCATGGTTGTTGAGGGTGGGAGAAAGGTGAGAAAAAAGGTACATGCCCTTTACCTGCATATACCCTGCACTAGACCACTGTGCCTAATATGTACAATTTGAATCACCTTAACATCGCCATCCAAATGGTGCGGCAGACTCGAGTCACTCAGACCGCAGTAACGGTGGCCGCCACAAGGTGGCGGACCACACAAAGCGGTCGTCGGAGCCAACAAGCGCCACCCAGGAGAAGGGCGACTGGACAGGGAATATCTTAGTGTGGGTTGTCCCCAACACTTTTCAGTGATTTGAATCCTTAGATCAATCTCAATGTGTTACAATTTAGGTTTTAGTCAACACCCCCTACTCACTTTTGGGCTAAGACCCCAATGGTTTTATGTGATATGGGAAACACCCTGATGTAACTAAATATGTACATATTGAAATGCATAATTCTTCCTTGAATATTCTAATGTGTTATATCATACTGCTGTCCGCATCTAGATGTGTACAACATGCATGGACATAGAAAAACCGGGGTCCCCCCTCCTTAAAACCCCCCACTAATGAAATTCATGCAACGTCGACACAAAATAAATCACTGTATTCTGTAATGGGTAACAGATTGTTCCTGTGGAAGAGGAAGGAGCTCCGGTACTGTGCGCTCTAGGATCCAGAGATGAACCGAGAACAGAAGATAACTCAGAAGAGCGACGACGGGAAACCGAGAGCAAAGTGGGCCAATAAGACCGAGTACCTCCTGGTCGTGGCCGGCAATGTGGTTGGTCTGGGCAACGTGTGGCGGTTCCCGTACCTCTGCTACAAGTACGGCGGAGGTGAGTTGTGCGGTACAGTCACCTGGCAGTCTGTTTGGACTTGGGAACCGAAGGTCGCCTGTTCAAGTCCCCGAAAAACACCTGGGCAGTGCCGAGGTGCCCTTGAGCAAGGCACCAGACCCCTTACACTGCTCCCCGGGGAGCTGTATATACAATAGCTGCCCACTGCTCTTAAGTCCAGAGAAACTAATTTCACTGTGTGAACATGTATGTGACCAATAAAGAGGATTCAGTCCTTCAGATTTACTGCTCGGTATCCGCGGTCATTAGCAGTCGTATGAATTCACATATGAATTTTTTTTGGAATTTGTGTAGACATACAATTTCAGTGTGTGTGTGTGTGTCTGTATGTGCACATGTTATTGTTGTATGCAGGGGCCTTCCTGGTACCTTATACCCTTCTAGCTCTGCTCTGTGGAATTCCCCTGTTCCTGATGGAGAGCGCGATTGGCCAGTACACCAAGGAAGGAGCAGTCACCTGCTGGAGAAAGCTGTGTCCACTGGCACAAGGTGAGAAAACTGGTTTATTAACCCTTGTGAGTTTATGCCACTAGTGTAACATGAAGTCATTACGTCATGCAAGTGTACATACACAGTATATATCAATCAATATGACGTACATTAATTTTACATGGTTATGGTGCCTTGATGAAACATTTGTAAGGAGCAGGACCATCTACAACCAAGCGACAGACCAGTGTAAACAGGCCATGCACCTCAACAATATTTACAGACTTGCGAGTTCAAAGTAAACATAGAGGTATATATAGACATAACCTGTATAATCTTTTTTAAACGACAGACAAGTAAATACATTTTTTTTGGATTATAGTACTATACTACACTATTGTAGTTGGTGACATATGGAAGTATGCCGCATGGCAGCACTAAAACAGCAAAAAAGCAAGTTTATTAGCCTGTACAAATAGGGCAGATATTATTGTGTGCCAAATCAAATATTGCCTCCTTGAAGTCTGAATTTCATTTTCATTCCATTTCATTTTCCTTTTAGGAATTGGATATGCTCAACTCATCATCAAGCTCTACGACTTTGCCTATATTGTAATCCAAGCCTGGGCTCTCCTCTACCTGATTTTCTCCTTCAGCACCCTGCTCCCCTGGGCTCACTGTGACAATACCTGGAATTCAGGTAAGGGCTGGACCCTCTGCAGGCCACATTGAAAGGGAATGCAAAGGTGGATTATCACCTAACCAGCCAGATGGCCTGACCATGATTGATGGAACGTGGGGATATTTTGAGCCTGTTTTCTCAAAAGGTGTTGAATGCAAACAATGTGATATTCAAATGTATTTAAAGGTATTGAGGCACTGGTTTATTGTTATTTCTCCTGCATTTATAACTCCTAACTCCATTTTCCCTTAACCAGACAACTGTGTGGATTTGCAGCATTCACAATATAATTCAACTGTAGGATGGGCCAACAGCACCTCTGCAGCAGCAGAGTTCTGGGAGTGAGTGAAAGATGTATTTCTTCAACATTGCCATCGCTACATCACACACACACACACACACACACACACACACACACACACACACACACACACACACACACACACACACACACACACACACACACACACACACACACACACACACACACACACACACACACACACACACTGCGCCTATGTCACCTTTCTACTGCACCTATTTACTCCATTCAAAAATATCTACGTTTCTCAAGGACGGAACCACCATGGGAAAATATCAGACTTCAGTAGCTGTCTCCAAAAACGACATAGCTTTAAATGTAGCAACATCTCAATCCAGGCTGCTAATGGGAAAATGTACATAGTGGAGGTTCAAACTGTCATATAGGTCGTTTACATTTGCGACTGCACATCTGCAGAAAAATAAAAAGTATTTTAAATGCAAGTATATTTAAATGTCATCTCAAGGCGCCGGGCTCTGTCCATCTCTGGAGGCATTGATAACCTGGGCAGTATCAGATGGGAGCTGGCCTTGTGTCTTCTGGCCTGCTGGACCCTATGCTACTTCAGCATCTGGAAAGGTGTCAGGTCTTCAGGAAAGGTCTTGGTTGTCTTTATTATTTCATGACAAACCGTCTGTCAAAGAGCATTTTGACTTTAATCACACACGACAAAACCACTGTTTGATTTAAACATGAAAGAATGTCCTACTGTTTTAGGTGGTGTACTTCACAGCAGTGTTTCCCTATGTGATGCTCCTGGCTCTGCTCATCAGAGGAGTGACTCTTCCTGGAGCGTTGGAAGGAATTAAGTACTACCTGTATCCAGACCTAAAGAAGCTGGCTACCATCGAGGTATACTGCATGGAGACAGGTTGCATTGCACAATGTCTGATGGATGTTTCAGTATGATCATTATTATGACAACGTTTAAAATAAAACCATAGTTATGAGTAAGAGACCACACTCCTAGGATGGGAGGCACAGCAATTCAAAGTTCAAGTTACATATCATTTGAGAATTAAATATTACAAATATTTGGTTTTATAGCAATAGCACTTATGTGCAAAAACGATTCCAAATGTTTTAATTGTTGTTGATGTTGTGATAACACAGGTCTGGGTAGAAGCAGGATGTCAGATATTCTTTTCCTACAGCCTGGCTTCCGGAACATTGACTGTTTTGGGAAGCTATAATGAACACAACAATAATTGCTACAAGTAAGACAAAGTTTGCGCACTATTTGACATGTTTGTCTTGGTTATTTAATAATTTTCAAAGTGGAAAGGCTACTT
The DNA here is from genome assembly GCA_027704905.1 of Muraenolepis orangiensis. NCBI lineage: Eukaryota > Metazoa > Chordata > Actinopteri > Gadiformes > Muraenolepididae > Muraenolepis > Muraenolepis orangiensis. The sequence goes on along the minus strand of CM051005.1, from coordinate 30,269,189 downwards.
GAATACAATAAGTGAACATATCATGGATTGTCACCTGTCACCTGTAGGGACACCTTCCTGCTGTGTCTGCTCAACAGTGGAACCAGTTTCGTGGCTGGGTTTGTGGTTTTCTCCGTACTTGGATTCATGGCGGAAAGAAAAGGAGTTTCTGTTGACATGGTGGCTGAATCAGGTACAGCATTTATTTCACAACCTCAATTTGAATTTAACATTAAAAACTGATCAACTCATTCTCACTAGGCATTTCACTCCATCATGTAATTATCGTAATTGCATCTAATTATCATCTTTAATTTTTAAGTAATAATATGCAAAAATATTTGCAATGCATATTAAGAATTAATAATTAATATGAATGAACGAAATAAGCTTCAATATAAATAAAGACAATGATGTACAGCTAATCAATTAATTAAAGGTTTAAATTGTATGAGCATGCATACATACTTGAGCAGGATGGAGGGTTAAAAGGGCCAAAACGAAATAGATATTAATACATCTAATTATACAATTAAATGCTTAAATAAATAAATTAATACATAAATAATTATATAATTGAATGCTTAATGATTACATAACTATGTAATTCATTTATTGATTGATTTATCATTATCGCTGTGGGCGGGTTAAAGCCTCTGATTTGTGGTTGAACTTGAATCTGCTGCTGCATTTAACATGGCAGCACCCGCTGCGGTTATACCGCCACCTGTCGGCCGTTCGACTAACTGCTTAATTAAGGCTAACCAGAAAGTCGGCACACGTTTCTTAAATAAGCATTATAAGTCTAAATAGAAAATATATTTTGTTTCAAAATGGTCGATTTCTCTGTATAAAAAAAATAATCAGAGGGTCAATATATATATATAAGAAATATATAATCTATAAGATATATATAAGAAAGTCAATATATCGTATATTTGTACACAAACTCGGGGCTAGTCCTCTGCCTCCTCAGTGGCCTGGGTCAGTCTGTTAGAGCCCCAATCAGAGGCTTTAACCCGCCCCCTGATATTTGATGGATGAAGTTGACGTATTACTGCATTTACACCATGGATAAATAAAAGTATATCAAATGACAAATAGATAAATTCATGTATACAGGAATAAATAAAAACGTAGACATTTTTTAATATCTAAATGTATATAGAAATGTATTAATAAATACACAAATAAGTGTAACATGATTAAGCATTCAATTATATCATAATTAATTAACTCATTTGTTTAAGAGTCTTTCTCCTACATCCCAATTTGGCATTTCAATCATCGTAAGCATTTTCCTTTTCCAATTTAAATTTTAACGCAAACACTCTCTCCCATCTCACACTCTCACATCTCTCTTCCCTCTTCCAATGGAGGTCCCGGCTTGGCGTTCATCGCATATCCCCAAGCAACAGCCCTGATGCCATTGCCTCAATTTTGGACCGTCTGCTTTTTCCTGATGCTTATTCTACTCAGCGTGGACACGCATGTATGGTTATAACATTGGGGGAGTCAGTGGCAGTTTGTCGATGCGTTGCAGACTAAATTCAGTCAGTTGTCATTTGTGTGTGTTTCCAGTTTGTGACCGTCGAGTGTTTTATCACATCCATCTGTGACCTGTTTCCCGAACGCTTTCGAGCGCCAGGAAGGAATGAAATCTTTGTTCTTATCATCTGTATTGTAAGCTATCTGATACAACTGATGTTGGTCTCTGAGGTAAGGAGAGAGGATTGCCATAATGAAAACATATTGATAATGGTAATATCTGAACGCTTCATGCCTTAATGAATGTTCTTGTCTGTGTTCTCTAGGGTGGGATCTACATATTTCAGCTCATTGATTTTTATGCCTGTAATAGAATGTGCACAGATATACTAGCAGTGTGTGAATGTTTGGCAGTTGGCTGGATATTTGGTAAGAAAATACCTCCTACTAAAAGTGTATATACAGTACTTTTGCCAGTGTTTACTGACTTTCATGATCATCTAATTGGATTGGAAACGTTGATTTCTGGATAATATTTTCCATTGACAGGGGCTGACAGGTTGTACGACATCATTGAGGAGATGACGGGAAGACGACCCTGTTTTTACTTTAAACTGTGTTGGAAGTATTTTACTCCACTGTTGACAGCGGTGAGTCACATTAATGTAACAGTTATGCATGTGGGGCATAGGCCCCATGATGAGGTCACCGGTACAAGGAGGACATGTTGCTGGGTGGAGGTGGATATCTCACATTTGTGTTCAAAGTTTGTGGGAATGGAGGGAGGGGTCAGTGGAATTATTGAGAAAAAAACCCAAAACGTATATATTGAATTATTTGCCATTATTAAGAGTATTCATGATGTTCATGGACCTTTCACAAGCCTTCTCCTTTATTCAACAGAGTAGCTGCATTGTGTATATGGTGAATTACAAAGACATGGAGATTTCTTCGACATATAGTTTCCCTTATTGGGCACACGTGCTGGGTTGGAGCATGGCAATGTCTTCTGTCCTGATCGTGCCACTGTATGCCATTGTACAAATCTGTCTTGGGACAGGGCCGTTGACACAGGTCAGTAATACATCATATTTGTATATGCCATATCTTATCATAAAAGAGATCATAACAATGGCTTCAACATTCGCTGATGGTGACCACACAAGATGATTTAGATTATAGATGTTTGATCTTGTTTTTGTTTATTTCTAATATATATATATATCATAAATTGTAATGGGTGTAATGCACAATTTGTTAATATATTTTTAATATATCATCACCCTTACATCACACACAGCAAAGGCAGTGTTGCCAGATCTGAGCTGCAATGCAAGGTCTGAAATCAGACGTCATTGTACAGGGTTATCCATAATATGATTATCCATGAATGATTATCGTCATCGAATGTCAGGCTCCAAATTGATAATGTACCCTGTACTTTTACCAAATATTAAGAGTTGTTATTACTTATTGTTTGAGTGGAAACAGGCATTTGTTTGACAATTAACTGGTACAACATTGTGTCAGTGACAAATATATATAATGTATATAATATATACAGAACTGTCCAAGTAAAGGAACACTACAATACCATGTATTTTTAGATCTGAATATAAATGTGATTTTCCTAATGACACATTCCGATGTTTATTACTTTGCCTTTCCAGCGTATATCCGTCCTTTGTCAACCTATTGAAGATCCAACCAGAACCGAGCAGAACGCCAAGATGGGAGATGCTGGGATGGACGAGGGCCTGGCCATGATGGCCATATCCTAGTCACACATTTGGCAACTCAGACTTACTGCGAAGCAGTCAACTTATAATATAGAGTATATAGATGAATATCTATATACTATAATATAGATTGAATAAAGCTATGGCTCAAAACTGTACTTGTACAAAATGTACTGGTAAATTTGACCTATTTATTGTAATCTTGTTTTTTACAACAAAAAGTTTAATCACATGTAATGGATCACATTGATATTGCTGACCAATTGTTTTTTGTAAATTGTTCTGCGTGAATCACATTTGATTTATGAAAGTGAAAAAATCTCTATAAATAAAGTTTTAAAATAATGAATGATTGTTTTGAATGATTAACATAATGTCATATTATTTTCTGCATGTGACTGCTGTACTGTAGACCTACTAAACTGTAAATGAATCCCAAATTGAATGATTGATTACTTTTTTTTCATAGATTGAATGTATATATTGGACTTCTTCCTTCTGCTGCACAATTTAGACATATTGGATACATCTCATCTGATCAATGCACCTTAATCAATAATACAAAACCTAAAAGCAAAACACCAATGTTACAAGTGTATAGACAGCTGTCTACTGAAAATAATACTAAATAATCAAAATTATTAAGTAGGGAGCATCTCCTTGTGAGCTAAGGTTACAGTCACTGTTTTATAGTCAAGCGTTTATAAGCGTTTTAACAACTATCAGTAGACCATTGATGTGTATTGGAAATATATTAACAGCTCCTAACACTAGATTGTGAGGCCATTGTGGTCTGTGCTGGAAATGACTGTTGAGTGGTGACAACCCTGGCATCCTACCCCGGTGAGCACCACACCCACTCCTCACTCCCTCAAGAAAACACCAGTGGGCCAACAGAACTGGTATTTCAATGAGTTATCCGTGAAGAGGATATCCCTTGCTGGTTTTAGGGAGTGGTCACAGAAATATCTTCTGCCACTCGTGGTTTTCTCTGCAATTTCTCTGGTCGCCCAGAGTAGTCATTAGAATAACCTTGATTTGGAGGATATTTTGGTAATAAATAAATAATGAATAAATATGAACAAATAAGACAACACTGTTTCCCATACGGTCTATATACATTCACACCATAATCACCCCCCCCCCCCCCCCATCATATTGTACTTCTTCTAATGCTGTGATAAATAATGCTAAACTAAATACGTTTAAATAAAGATTTAAAAAATCTGATTTTGTGGGTTATTGGTTTTAAAACGCATGCATTGTGAGTGGGGGTGACGTCATCCCAGCGGGAGGGCGAGGTGGTGACGTCACCGTGCTCCTCCACATCCCAGCGGGAGGGCGAGGCGGTGACGTCACCGTGCTCCTCCACATCCCAGCGGGAGGGCGAGGTGGTGACCAGCAGCCCGAGGAGGAGCCGCCGCTATCATGGCTTCAGGAGAGTGATTTACAGGGGGGGATACTGCTGTTAGTATTGAACATTAGAGCGACTGACTACAACCGTTTGGCGACCCTGCCGGCGGGTTAGAGCAGGCGGGCTTGGCCTTCCCATTCCGCCCGTACATCCAGGATCCACTTCGGTTCATTTGTACATTTCCATTTCCACTGGTGAGCGCCATCGGTGAAGATGGCCGACCCGGCGGAGTGCACCATCAAAGTGATGTGCCGCTTCAGGCCCTTGAACAGCTCCGAGGTGACCCGGGGAGACCGCTACATCCCCAAGTTCCCGGGGGACGAGACGGTGGTGATCGCGGTGAGTTGTTCTCATCGTGAAGACGGATTGTTACTCTGATCGCAAGCGGCCTCTGTCGTAGTCGGCACTATTCGCTGTATCGTGGAGCTAGGGTCGTTAGCATTGTAGCTTCTGTGTGCTAGCGTTAGCCCCCGGTGCTGCGTTATCTCCCCATTTGGCCCGTCGCTGTACCCAAGCTTGGGCCATCACACAATGATCCATTTCATTTCACAATCGAATTTGACACACGCTTCGTCTGATCGATATCCCAGTGTGTCGTGGACATAACCTCCAGAGTAAAGTTGGCTCCCTTACATGTCTAGTTGGCGGTGGATCCTCCGTGGCTAGCGGGCTGTCATTCAACAATGCAACGGACGACGACGACTGTCACCGGTCGCTAATATTAAGACACTCCACACGTTTAGTTGTTAACTGTTATTATTACACCACTGGAACGACGACGTTATCCATGATTACCGTACGGCGACAACACACACACACGCATACATGTCGGCCACGAAGAAACAATCATTGAAAAATGGCTAATGTGAAGTGGCTAGCTAGGCCAGCTGGTGGTTGACAGATTAGCTGGCCCTGGCTAGCCAGCTAGTTGAACACAGCCCAGTTGGTTATAGATCTTATATCTTATAATGCGTCCTAGATCTATGTGCACTTAGATGAGATGTTACGGGATTTGATTCATCGCCTGCTGTCAAACGTTACACATTCGGATTGCTTTGGTGAACCGAGTTTTTTGAAAGCAAGGCGGTGGTCCAGTACATCTCATTTGGAGCGACATTGGATTTGACTTGGACTTCGATTTATTACTACCCTTGATACACAGGACTTGCAACAACTTGATTGAAACTGGGACGAAGACTTAACATTGACGATGGCTTGTTACTACACCCAAGCGTGTGATCACCGTTGAGGGTGTGGACTGGATAGTCTGATAAATACTACAATACAGATTAAAATAAACCTCCAAGTTATCTATGTGGCTGTGTTACAAAGAAAAAGACTAATAAAAAGTGGAAAGGGCCTTTTCAGTTATGACAGTTATGTGTACTGTTACATGTTAACCTGTGTAGTAACAGTCTATCCTTTAAAATATGGTTAAACATTGTTGTTCCATGGAAGCAACCCGCCCTGTTTTGCATGGACTTTGGTGTCTAACAAAGGGATTAACCTCAGGAAATGTGGCCGATGAAGCACTTATAGCCCTTTTTACAAGAAAGTAAATGATGTCTTTAAATCATACTGTGACATCCATGGAGTAGATCTAAACCTTGCATCTTATTTAGCCGGTGGTGCATGGACACAATAGGCCTAATAATTCAACGTTTTGCGACCAAAACAAGGCCAGTGTGTATTTTATTTCACAAATAGTAGTGATGAGTGACACAAAACGTCCAAGCTACTGCTATCAATCCTACCATTTGGGCCTGGCTACACATATCGTTGTCACACCCAAGTCAGAGCGCCTGCAGACATTTTCTAAATCCCTGTGCAGATTGTCAAAGACACAAGTGTTTGTGGCAAGGGGCACTGCTGGTTTCTGCTAGCTCAGCTGTTGGAAGAAGTGCTGCACTAACTGTACCATGTACAGCAGTAGGCCTTCTGGGTAATCCCCTGTGTTCTATGCCTGCTTACCAGCTGTTCTACCAATCAGAACAGTGCGGGCACTGGGAGATTTCTGGTAACTGGGTGGGGTGATTATTCTGGTGATGATGTATGTTGTTTTGCACTCTTATCCAGGATGACCACTGTTTGATGCTCCCTGTATTGGGGCTGAAGCCTAAACCGCCCCATTTGTCTTCACTAGCCTATAGTCAAGTCTACAAAGCCACATTTGTCAGTGAGCAGTCATAATGTATTTCCTCTGTTCTTTCTCTTGGCTTGTTTCCTGAAATGACATTGGCATAATCAAATATATAATCAGATTGACCAAATATTATTTTAGGGTCTTGTTTCACTTTGACCTTCAATCATTTCACACTGGGCCAATCTTAATGTTCCTTCGCTGGGCAGAATACTCTACGTCTTTAATTAAAATAATACACCCAAACTGCTCCGTATAGCAAATCCTTGCATATTTAAATCCATTGAGGAATAAATTATACTCAGTGCCTTTTATTCTAAAAATAAATTGCAATTGCCTCTTTTCAATGTTTGTTATGTAGATGATATCTGATGTATTTTTGCAATATCGATGGATATAGCCCAGCGTTAGGCTGTAGTGATTCAGGAAGTTTTCTTTCCACTCCCAAATGTTTCCCTGGGGGGTTGTCCGGTGCACATGGACACTCTCCACTATGGGAAGAGTGGAGCCGGCCACTGGTCAATTATTCATGTCCTCGTTACTGTTTCCCCTGGGCCCTCTTAGGCCCAAGGATGAAACCTTGACCATGTGGTTGACACCGCTGTGTCCTCCATGAGATGCCGGTAACCTTAGGGAATTCAGCTATTGGATAGGTCTAGTTCTTGAGTAGCGACACAACTAGTTCTATAGACTATATTCTGTATGTAATATGTGACTCACTACACTACCACCTACTGTGACAACATTGTCTGTGGTTTATTATGGGCAAGAGGCCTGCTTTGGTTTTTTTGGCAACGATAAAACATTAAGCTATCGTGTGTGTATACAGGTGGCCTCATGTTTGATCATATTTCTCTATAACCTTAAAGCTGACCTGCCAGAGTGGGTCATTAATGCACTCTACTGTTACCCAGAAATTACAGCAAAAGTCAACCAGACCAGTTGCGTTTTATCAAGCTTACATTCGGATTCTCAACTGGTCCGGTTCTCCATATCAAATGCAATTCATTTCCACCAACACTATATGCAGGAAACCCAAACTTTGCCAAAGTAAAGGTCCACATGAAGAGTACATCCACGCTGAAGACAGTGCACTGTGATTCTCACACACACTGCATTTGATACAGATATACAGCCCAAAAATTACCGCCTCTGCAATTTAAACAGTGCACTATTGTCTACAATTAGCTAAAATAGTTAGTCTCTGAATCGTTGCAGGTTAGGCAGACCAGACCGTAGCTCAGCTGCTTTCAAAGGCTGAGCAGGTCTAGCCAGCTAGGGCGTGTACTACGGTCTACGGTGTTGGCTAGGACTGGTATAATGACGTATTGAGGAATACATTTGAAGGGGCAACGGCCGAAGCTTAGTGGGCAGGCGAGTGTGGCCAGAGTTTCTTTGTCCGTCTGATGTATAAATGAATGAATGAATACACGGTTGACCTTTTTCTGGGTGGTGCACTTCCATATGGTTGCTGCAGGTACCTCAGGCAGTGGACGTTCAGGGCGTTTCACACTTGGGAGATTAATAAACCCTTTTGCCCTCTCTGTCACACAGTCAGCGCAGTTCAAATAGTTAGCTCAGTATTTATAGTCCCTCGGCTGTGACATTGAAGCTTATGTTCAGAACATGCTTACTAAAGTGTGTGTGTGTGTTCTCTTTCTAGGCTCTCTGAATGGGTGGGGCCTCTGCTAACTTATACAGGTGCTGTGGTCGTCTCGTGACGGTTTCATAGCGGTAAAGGCGTCCATGTCATTCAGCCAGATTACCCGGGGTGTGGCGGAGTTGTTTCTTTTCCACCCTGTGTGTGTGTGTTTTGCCTGCCATGCATTAGCCTTCGTTGCAGCCACTGCCAGGCAGGATAGTGAGAGAGGGATGAAGCAAGTGATTCTTTCAAGCCATGCAGCCGACCATCTCCGTTCAAACCTACTGAAAGGCTTGATGCATCAGTGTTGCTACTCTGCCGTCAGCCCTCTGTAAATCCATCGATTTTAAAATCTCACTTGATTCAAGCTCAAAGACACTCCTTAAATAGCACATTTATTTTTGCGGGAAGTTGAACTTGAATATCATTGTTGTGATTTAATAGACTACTTGTAGTGATGGTTTTGATTACTGCCCTGTCTCTGCCATATCCTCCTCCCTTGTCAGTACTCTGTATGCTATTTTTGTTCTCATATGCTGTAAGGTAATGAATAGCGCCATCACGATTATAAGTAAACAATTGTCAGATGAATCTATGAAAAGTACGAGTCACTGACTGAATAATATTAATATATTCAATTCATATAGCGCTTTCCTGGATACTAAAGGTGCTTTTCTGGATACAAAAGGCGCTTTACAGACAGAGTAAAATCACACACACAGTAAAATCATTTAATAGTTACTTAGATTAAAATAAGACGGATACAATTTAAAAAAAAAAGAGTATCATTTAAACTGTCATGGGATAGAGTGGGGGATGTTTAGCAGGGGAAAGCCAGTTTGAAGAGGCGGGTCTTGAGAGCCTGTTGGAAGGATGGTCGGTGGTTGCCTGACGGATGTGGATGGGGATGGTGCAGCCATTGAACAGGCCCTGTGGCCCCAGGTCCAAAGCTCCATAGTCAGTAATGGTTGTAATCAGAATAATGACAATAATTGTTAGTTGCAGTATGAGGGTTTGCGGTTTTATTTACTGATGTAGCTTGGATGTCACTAAATGTGTGGTCAGGAGCCCTATGAAGAAAAGAAAAGTTAAAACTAAAAAGAATGTATCTAGTTTTGAAACAACCCACATATCTGTATTGATGATGGTGTACCTTTCTGTCTTCCAGAGTAAGCCGTACGCGTTTGACCGGGTGTTTTCGTCAAACACCTCACAGGAACAAGTGTACAATGCGTGCGCTCAAAGGATTGTCAAAGGTGAACTTTCTCTTTTAGTCGCTCGTACTTTTTAACAAGATGGAGTGATCCTTTGCTCAAAGCACACGTGTTTTTGACTTGCTGCGTTCATTGTGTTTTCAGATGTTCTGGAGGGATACAACGGGACCATCTTTGCATATGGGCAAACATCTTCTGGCAAAACACACACCATGGAGGTATGGCATTTCTCTACTCAAACACTGAGCTATAGTAGGACCACAGTTGTTATGTTTGTTGTGTGTGTTTGTTATCACATTTTACTAGCATCTTACCTACTCTTAAGTAGATTGTTTGCTTGTTAGTAAGTAAGATATTGTTCTATTGTTTGCAAACTTATTGTATTTTTACCTGAGCACTGGTTCAGTTCTTGGAGACTTGTTAGGAATGAGTGAGAGTGTGAGTTGTTCTCTTGCCTACCTTTGTTGAACGCACTATTGTACGTCGCTTTGGACCATATGTCTGCTAGATGACTAATGTGTGTGTGTGTGTGTGTGCATACTTGGTTATATTCCTTAACTATAGATTCAGCTGATTGGGATTTTCAGTTTAGCTTCTTTCATGATGTCATCATCGTTGTTCTCCTCCTGGTTTCCAGGGACTGCTGCATGACTCCGACTCCATGGGCATCATCCCCAGGATAGTGCAGGACATCTTCAACTACATCTACTCCATGGATGAGAACCTGGAGTTCCACATCAAGGTACGTGGGACAAATAGCCCCAAGAGATGCACTCTTTACAAAGAAAACATGTTGGACACGGATCTCTCTTGCGCTCCGTTTGTTTATTTGTGTGTGTTGTGTCGTTTCCCGTTGCAGGTGTCGTATTTTGAAATATACCTGGACAAGATTCGGGACCTGTTGGATGGTACGTGGCTATGATGTTAGCTTGGTGTAGTCGGTGTATTCACCACATGCTATTATTAGGCTTTTTGACTTGAGAGTGGTTGAACACTTGGGGCCATATAGTGATGCTGGGGAGCATGTTGTGAACAGCTACTCTTTAGAATCCCTACCCATGTACAGAGAAACCTTTTTATAAAAATGCATGTAAGTCATGCAATAACCAGGAAAAGGAAAAATGCTATCTTTTATTTTATTTTAAATTGGATGTAGGCACTACAAATGTAGATGCTATATATCATAGCCAATGGCATGGCTTCTCCACGTTGCCTTTTCTGTGTGTTTCAACTTGGACGTGCACATTTATTACAATTATTTGACGTATCTCTTCTCCTCCTCCAGTATCCAAGACCAACCTGTCGGTGCACGAAGACAAAAACAGAGTTCCCTACGTCAAGGTCAGCCACCGCCTCACGTTACTACCTCCCTCTGTTGAGAGGACCCTGTGTCACACGCCCCCCCCCCCCGTGTCACCCCTCCCGTGTCACCCCCCCCCCCCCCCCCCCGCCGTGTCACCCCGCGGGTCCTTAATGTCCCAATGTCCTCTGTTCACAGGGCTGCACCGAGAGGTTCGTCTGCAGCCCCGAGGAGGTGATGGACACCATCGATGAGGGCAAATCTAACAGACACGTAGCGGTCACAAGTAAGAACACACACACACATACACATACACACACAGTAAAGTTAGAATAACTTTGCAATGCAAGCTAAATTCTTAATACAATTCTGATACATTTCTATCAAATTAAGCCAATTGCTTGAGTGCTATCTCAAGCATTATTATGCATACTTTATGAAACATGTATTTCATAAATGCGTGTGTGGTATGTGGCTGGTTTAAGCAGCCTCACATAGCCTGAGTTAGACTGATTGGGATTGGCTGGTGAGGCTGCACACCTGTGGGTCGTCGTTAATCAAGGCCCACAGGTTAAAAAGCCTCCACCACACACACTCAAGGAAAGCTCTAGCATGTACCATCTGCTCTGTTCACAATGATGCAAACTCTTGCAATAAACCGGATTCCTCGTGTCCTTGTCTTCGGGAGGAGCCCTCATTAGCCATTTAAATGGCTAGTGGCAGCGTGGTCTGCTACATGGGGTGTTCTAACGGTGTGTTTCCGTCTGGGTCAGACATGAACGAGCACAGCTCCAGGAGCCACAGCATCTTCCTGATCAACGTGAAGCAGGAGAACACGCAGACGGAGCAGAAGCTAAGTGGGAAGCTGTACCTGGTGGATCTGGCCGGCAGTGAGAAGGTACCGAGGAGCCTCATGATGCTGGCCCACTGGCTCCTTGCATGTTCCTTGCATTCCAAGCCACCATCTTGGTGCTTTTTTCATAACGATTGTACTTTACTTAAACAATCTTTGCTGGTATATGGCACATTGCCCTCCTACCCATCCCTGGAAGGAGGGATCCCTCGATAATAATTATCCCTTGATAATTAAGATGTTCCCTTTGTGACTGACCCATTATACTCTTTGACACTGTTACTCTGTTTATGGGCCATACAATTGACTTGACTTTCTTTAATTATGTCCATTAATTTGTGGTAAGTTAAGGAAGTCAGATAAGCTATTTTGTCAGGTTTTAGAAAACAATATATGATCAATGGTCTCTTCATCATTACATTTCTACTTTTCATGTTATTTGCAAATTGAACATCTATTCTCCAAGATTGGAGAGTAGACTTGGTACCTCCAAACCAGGACTCAACCCACCATCCGGGTGTTTCCCCACAGGTCAGTAAAACGGGAGCCGAGGGTGCTGTGCTGGACGAAGCCAAAAACATCAACAAGTCTCTGTCCTCCCTTGGGAACGTCATCGCTTCTCTAGCCGAGGGAACGGTAAGTGAAGTGAAGTGTGTGTGTGTGTGTGCAGTAACATGGGTACAACACAGCACGGGCAAATGACCAAAGTGCCATTTGATGGTTCCCATGTGAAAGACTGCTTAACTCAAAGAAGTATATGAACTCATTCCATTTAAATCCTTCCTTTCATGGAAAGAAAGTAGTTTCAGGATTATGCACATGACGACTAAAACTATGACGTGCACAGAGAGGTGTAGACCAATGAACGGTGCAGTAAATTACCCTGGATGGAAAAGATGAGTGACACAGCGTAGCACACGGCAGTCTGCTGCTCATGGAAAGAGGCTGGTGTTTTGCGGCTGCATGCATGATGTCGCCCTGAGCCATCCACCGGTGCGCTAGAACAAACATTGGTTGCGGATGTTATCGTGTGGAAGAGATCTGTTCTCCTCTGTACTACCGCGGACAACTAGTGACTTTATTCCGATGGAGTTGGCCTCCGGCGCTGACTGCGGTTGGTCGATAAATGTCTAGTTTGTTTTTACGCCATGTCTTCACTTCGGGACGCTTTCCTCGGGCGCTTTCTTCAGATTGTGCCGCAGTTTTGGTTAAACAAAGTGTTTCGTTGTGATTCAAGGGGTTGCCATTTGCAACAAGTACAATGGAATGCTTACTCCCCACTCCCTCCCTCAGTATGAAGTTCCTAATAAAATACTATACTATACTACTCGTTTACTACCGTAAACAACACTTTATACTACCTTTTGATATGCTTTACTATAAACAGCACGATATACTATGTACTATACTTTATACTATACAACACTATACTATAACAATACGGTACACAGACACATGGTGATTTACTAAAAATCCTAAGTAACTTAAAAATACCAAAAAAGTGTACTTAAGTAAACTGCGGGAGCGTCTGCTAATTATCTGCGTTTAAACTGTAGACTGGCACTTAGGATGAGCGTTATTGGCTCATTATAGGTCTGTGGGCTAATAATCAATAGCTGGTCCAGGTCACGTCAGCCGTGTAATGTGTAGCCACGTTGCTAGCGGCTGACCCACTTACGGCCCCTCTCCCTTTAACGGCGCTGGGCGGTAACGGAGACCACTGTGTGGATGTGTGCACCTCGGGCCGGGTCCTCGGGTTTCACAGAGAGGGGAAGCATGTCACCTAACCTGTTTGTATCCCCATTGAACATCCCCTGGGCTTCACACGGTTTCACACGAGTCGTACACATACTATCTCCCCCAGCCCTCCTTTGACCACAGGTGAATAACAACAACAAATATGCCCTAGGTTATGTTCCTATTCCATGTTTTCTCTAATGTATTGTGCTTATTAAAAACACATATGATTGTCATGGAAACGCTTCCTCCCTCCCCTCCCTCTCCCTCTATAATAAGAGAGAAACTAGGAAATAAGGGCGGATCTTTTGTGTGGCTTGTCAAGGACTCCTCCTTTCTCCCATAAAGGATGCCGTCACGTTTAGTTTGAATGTGTCCCTGGTGGACCTTTTTCAGAGCTACCTACCTGCTATTTGTCACAAAGAGAGCACTCATTTGGAGAGCACGGTTACCTGAGCGCTAGTTACGTACAGTAGTTTGCCATTATCTCGTCCTTCTCTCTAAACGTGTGTGTGTGTGTGTGTCCGGGGTTTTCCCAGGCCTACATCCCGTACCGAGACAGCAAGATGACCCGAATCCTGCAGGACTCCCTTGGCGGGAACTGTCGCACCACCATCATCATCTGCTGCTCGCCCTCGTCCTACAACGAGAGTGAGACCAAGTCCACGCTCATGTTCGGACAAAGGTGGGACCACTTTCAAACACCATCGTGGCCATATTCATATCCTAGTCTTGTGATGGTGATTTGGTACATTTTTACAATAGGGTCATTGTTGATCTGAGGAAGGACTGTTTTCAATCCAGCACAAATGTCTGTTTCATTCCAAACGTCAAGAAGGAAACCTCCTTGATGTGCCCTGTTCGCTGGGCTTCACTACTGTTTGGAATGACAACTGACGTTTCAATTTCAAACCAAAAGCTAAAACATTTTCCGTTGACCAAAACCAAAATTGTCATGCTGAATCAAAATATCAATCGCAAAATAAAAGACCTTCACAATAATGCCTCCTGCCATGAAAATAGTTGTCTGAGTTAAACTTGCATACTTACAATCCTCACTTGACCCCATGCTTTTAATGGTATTTTTCCGGGTTGTTTTCGGTGATTGTACCTTGAACATTACGATTTGAGACCCAATGGTCCCGCTCTTAACGAATTGTTCTGTGCGTGTGCAGAGCGAAGACCATCAAGAACACGGTATGTGTGAACGTGGAGCTGACCGCAGAGCAGTGGAAGAAGAAGTATGAAAGAGAGAAGGAGAAGAACAAAACCCTGAGGAACACCGTCACCTGGCTGGAGAACGAGCTCAACCGCTGGAGGAACGGTGAGAGACACACACACACACACTTGTTGACGCAATAATACCAGATACACAGAATATCTACACACTAGATATTATGGATACCGGAAACACTCCAATTTCAGAGGATATTGAACACTCTTTTGGCCTCCTGTGGCCCATCTACATTCATGAAATAAAATAAAACACACACACACACACTGTGGTCCACCTCACAATCAAGTGGGTGAAGCTGACCCCGCCCTCATGCGTCATGTCCCCTCCAGGCGAGAGCGTGCCGGTGGAGGAGCAGTTTGACAAGGAGAAGGCCAAAGCCGAGGTGCTGGCGCTGGACAACGTCATCAACGACAAGCCGGCCTCCACGCCCAACGTGCCCGGCGTGAGGCTCACCGACGTGGAGAAGGACAAGTGTGAGGCGGAGCTGGCCAAGCTGTACAAGCAGATGGACGATAAGGTGAGGACCAGGCCCAGGTCCCTGGTCAAAACCCGGGGCCACGGCCCTCTTGACTGAGCTGTGTCTGGTTTGCCTGGTAAACTCTTGTGTGGAAGACACAAGTGCCTTTGCGCCTCCTGGGAAAAGAGGAATTTTCAAGAGAAGCAAACAAAAGTTGTTCTTAAGTTTGTGTGTTATTCACAGGGATATTTCAAGGTGTTTTGTTTTGTTGATGCAGTATTTTTTTGGCGCAGAACTGCTGTAGTGTGCTACTAATCATGCTTGTGTAGTAATACGTCCCTAGTGGCCGCCCCTTTTCCCCTGCTCCATTTCTCCACACACACACACACACACACACACACACACACACACACACACACACACACACACACACACACACACACACACACACACACACACACACACACACACACACACACACACACACACACACACACACACACACACACACACACACACACACACACACACACACACACACACGTGTGTACGTTGCCTGGTGTTCAAGGCTGGGCGGGGGTGACCACACTTCATTGTGTCATTTACTCTGCAGTGTTGAGATTGGGGGTCATGATAAACAACAAAACATTACACAACTATTGCAATCAATCCCATTATCATCAACTTCACAATTACATGCAGCACACTTTGCGTTGTAGCGTGTGTAAAACTGAACAGAGCTTAGAATGGTAATAGTAAAACAGCATTCAACAGTGACCAGTGTCCCCAGATGCTACAGTGATGCCCCATCTGGGGGATTGGGGCTCTGCTGTGTTCCTGCTAATGCTGGATGTTCTCCATGTTATCCAGGATGATGAGATCAACCAGCAGAGCCAGCTGGCTGAGAAGCTCAAGCAGCAGATGCTGGACCAGGAGGAGGTGAGCGATTTGTGTATTAGTAAACCCAATATTATACAGAATTGAGTGAGGAGGGCCTTGATCAACTGCCATTCGATCTGGCCTCATGCTTACTGTCCGCTGCGGTCTGATGTTAGCCAATGGGTGGGATGTGCTTGAGCTATGATGGTGAAGGCTCGGAAGTGACAATTACTGCTGATCACCACGAGTGTGAGATTGAATGACCTTTATTTAAGCCATACATTGAATTTGATTTGTTGTTTGAATTGAAGCAGCGGATCAAATTCAATTTTTTTTATTTTCCTAAAGATAACCTTTATTGCTTCATGGTCGAGAGATGTATGTGGTTAGCCTACTAAACATAATGAATAGCAAGCTTAGGAAGGTCATAATTCATCGCTAGTCTATTACTCAAACCTGCCTCGTACCCTTGTACTGTTTGTTAATGGGTTCATGTTGTATGAAACAAGAACGAATACTTCCACCCTGTGGCAGAAGAGGGCACGTCTTCTGTTGCTTGTTTTTTTTACAGTTGAACTGTCCACCTTAATGATTTGGGGAGGTTTTAACGGGTTAAAAAAATGAGTGTCGCCCAACCATAATTGGTAGCTTGTAAGTGTTCTTGCACAGGTCTGGAAAGTGGGATATATTACTTTTCTTATTTAAGGTCTAATTTTAGGCAATTGTGTGAAATTGAGTAGACAAATGTATCCGTTTCAACATCTCAGTGTCTTTTATTTCAGAGTGATGATTACTTACTCTCTGCCTATTGTTAGAAGTCATGAGAAAGATTAGCCGGTAGTCTTTTGAGACATAAAATGAATGTGAAATGATGAAATAAAATGGACTTTACTTTTTAAACTGTACATTTAACATTTAACCCCGGCGCTAGCTCCTGGCGTCTTCCCGCCGCGATCACGAGAACCTGCAGGCGGAGCTGAACCGCCTGCAGGCGGAGAACGAGGCGTCCAAGGAGGAGGTGAAGGAGGTGCTGCAGGCGCTGGAGGAGCTGGCCGTCAACTACGACCAGAAGAGCCAGGAGGTGGAGGACAAGACCAAGGAGTTTGAGGCCATCAGCGAGGAGCTCAGTCAGAAATCGGTACGTTGTGGAAGAGCAAGCATGGGTGGAGCTGGTAGTGCTTGGTCACATTGTTGGTTCAGTCTTCATATGACGTACCTTTAAAATCCCAAATGTACCAAGTAACATTCTGGGATGTTGCCGCTCTTGTGTGTATAGTCGATGCCAATGTTTCATCCCTTTGTTCTCCCTCCCCGCCCAGTCCACCTTGTCGTCGCTGGACTCTGAGCTCCAGAAGCTGAAGGAGATGTCCAACCACCAGAAGAAGAGGGTCACCGAGATGATGTCATCGCTGCTCAAAGACCTGGCTGAGATCGGCATTGCGGTCGGCAGCAACGATGTCAAGGTAGGACCTACCGCTGTGACGTCACACTCCTGGTGGAGTTGGAGTGCTGTCGCATTACACCGTCTGTTGCTGATCCACCAACTCGAATGGTTCCATCTTTAGCAGTGCAACTTGGTTGGCAGATGGTGTCATTCTTTGAAAACTCAAATGGGCACTTGAAGGAAAACCAAAGGCCCTGTTTGAGCGAGTCCCCACCCAAATGTCCTTTTGATTTCATTGAGCAGCAGGGCAATATGGCTCTTAAGGCCTCCCACAATCGGATCGCTACAATCAGATTGGGGGATGTAAACATGTTTACCCTACCATAGGGTAACTTGAGTCTATTGTATCCTAAGGAACACTCCATAGCACTGCTTTATAACCCACTACATCACTTCTCATCTCAAATAAGTTGCTTTATAGTCTATTCAGGTTTTCCTTAAAAATTAGGAAATGATTGAATTATTATTAAGTTGGAGTATTCGGCAGTCTTTGACCTGTGAAAATGTCAAGAGAAATACAAAAATGGTGGAGCTTAAATGAAATGAGTGCATTACAGTGGAGTTCAATTGACGTCTCCTTGTCCCCCGCAGCAACACGAGGGCAGCGGCGTGATCGACGAGGAGTTCACGGTGGCACGCCTCTACATCAGCAAGATGAAGTCTGAGGTGAAGACCATGGTGAAGCGCTGCAAGCAGCTGGAGGGCACCCAGTCGGAGAGCAACAAGAAGATGGACGAGAACGACAAGGAGCTGGCCGCCTGCCAGCTGCGCATCTCCCAGGTGAGCGCCCGTGGACACTCTGGGGGCCCGCCACCGCGTGGTCGAGTTGGGAGGTGTTGGGTTGGGACAGTGATGCTGTGTTTTATGGACTTCTAAGAATGTCTGCCAATGCATGAGCATAAAGGGCAGTGTCCAAGCCCAACCTTGGAGACAGGACCCCGTTTAGGGGACACCAGATGTGTGGAAATTTGCGGCAGCAGTAGCTCAGTCTGTTGGGACTTGGCTTTGGAACGGGAAGGTTGCCGGTTCAAGTCCCCACCTGGGCACCGGCCGAGGTGCCCTTGAGCAAGGCACCAGACCCCTACGCTGCTCCCCGGGCAGCTGTATATACAATAGCTGCTCACTGCTCCTGATACTAGGATGGATTAAATGCAGAGAAACACATTCCACTGTGTGTACATGTCTGTGACAGAAAAGAGGATTCAATCCTCCAGGTTTAGATTACGATTGCTCACTTAATGTCTGTACATTATTTTTATGGAAATGATGATGATGATAATAATAATAATCTTTTAGTTGAAGGATAAAGGCCCCTTGTATACGAAGCCAAAACGACTATTTAAATGACCACTTCACTGGGATGTCCATACAACGGGCAGCTTATGACGTGGTTCAAGCTACATATTGGGAAGCGGAGGCAGAGCAATGTACGATCTTGAGTGGTCCGACCAAAGGAATGTGCTGCCGTGTCTTAAGTAAACCTCTCCGCGTCTCCCCATCCAGCACGAGGCCAAGATCAAGTCCCTGACGGAGTACCTGCAGAACGTGGAGCAGAAGAAGAGGCAGCTGGAGGAGAACGTGGACTCGCTCAACGAGGAGCTGGTCAAGATTGGTGCCGAACGTAAGGCCCGGTTCTACCACTCTTGAGCCACCGCTCGTGTGATACTGGTTCTGTTCATATTAGATTATTGGGGATGTACCCCCAAAACTGATGTAGGCTAAAGTAAGGCTAACCGGACCGAAAACCCGTATTGATATTTCAAATCTCTGCACACATCAGCACCGCAGCTGGAGAACATCCTAGGGTAAACACTACAATGGTAATTATGAGTTGTGTCCATTTAAAACGACAAACAAACCTTTCATATCATGGGTGGTAACGGTTGGCGCTGCACGCCAGGGTTCTGAGCAGGGCTGGACGCTCTCATTGGAATCAGGACCCTCTTAAGTTCCAATTCAGACACACAGCGTCCAACCTATGGGGGTACGCCGTGTCAACAAACTACCGGGAGAAACCCACATTGTTTCATTCAGTCCCGTGTTTCAGTTTTTCGGATTGCTTTGGTTTGCAGTAGCCGTGAGTCGTGCTCTGTACGTGTGCTGATGGAGACTTGTGTTCCCTTTGCAGAGAAAGTGAATGCCATGGAGAAGGAGAATGAGATCCAGTCAGCCAATGAAGTCAAGGTACGTCGGAGCACCTCATGTGGTCGTCATACGGGATGGGGGATATCGTTGTTGTTTTTTGTCAACGATATTGATACAGGAGATTGCTTTTATCGCTTGGAATAAATAATGCTAAACTGAAAACAGAAAAAATATGAACCAGCAATATATTTGCAAGAAGGTTCCCAAGTTAAAAAAATATTATATTAAATATTAAATTAAATAAATAATATGCTTTGTTCTTTTAACACAATGAACAGCTTTTGACTTCTGGTGACGAGTTGTTCTCTCACCTTCCTTTGTTGAAACACACGTAAGTCGCTTTGGATCTGCTAAATGACTAATGTTACCGATGACAGCTCTATAGAACAGCCTAGCCTAAATGTCCCTTATTAAGTGTTAATTGTTGTAGTAGGCCTACATTTCTGGTATGGATCATTAGGCTAATTATATGGATAATTATATCAGAATCGTTAAGCCCTCTCAATGGCATCAATGGAAATGAACCATACCCTCCACTGTATGCCGAATAAGCGACCATAGCCTGCCAGGCTAGTAAGCTAGGCTACTTAACATTGGTATGCCGACATCCTTCTCACCTTCATCACCTCTCCAGTGTAGTTCTGTATTCATATGACCGTAAGGATTGGCTGGGATGGGGACCTCCAAGGAACAGGAACTTATAGTTTCAGTCATGTTTTTCTATGTTGTGTAGTTGTATTACTATGGGTGGTGGGGCTTGTGGAACTGACCCACTGTGTCTCTCCCAGGAGGCCGTGGAGCTGCAGATCCACTCCCACCGGGACGCCCACCAGAAGCAAATCAGCAGCCTGCGGGACGAGCTGGACAACAAGGAGAAGCTGATCACAGAGCTGCAAGAGTAAGTGGCAAAGCCCCCCCCATCATCACTCTGCACCATCACCACCCCCGCTCACGCTGCTGTAGGGTGTAGCACTAGTGTACACATCCATTATTACCGTCTATGGTTCTGGATCCATTCACAACTTGTAAAAAATCGTAGGTTTGCCTTTGTGTTTTACATTGTTGATACACCGCATCGTATCCACACTTTACTTACTTAATACATTTAGAATGTATTTGAGTCCGATCTATTTTTTTGATCTAATCGTGACCCCCAAGAATCATAATCGGATGAAATCGTGAGATTCCGAAAGATTGACACCTCTGTACTAGTGGGAGGGGTGGTACTAGTGGGAGGGGTGGTACTAGTGGGAGGGGTGGTACTGGTGGGAGGGGTGGTACTAGTGGGAGGAGTGGTACTGGTGGGAGGGGTGGTATTAGTGGGAGGAGTAGTACTAGTGGTAGTCATGGCACTTTGGCCCTGGTGCTAGTGGTAGTCATGGCACTTTGGCCCTGGTGCTGGTGCTACGAACAGAGCAGATGCTGGCTCCTGAAGGAATATCCCACAATGCATTTTGGGTTTTCGGTAACCAACACTAGAAGCGGAAACGGAACGGGTGGGTAGGGGGGCGTATCGGTAGGGGGCTCATGAAACGTGCTGTGACAGCCCCATCTGGTCTCTCCTAGTCTCAACCAGAAGATCATGCTGGAGCAGGAGAGGCTCCGGGTGGAGCACGAGAAGCTCAAGTCCACCGACCAGGAGAAGAGCCGCAAGCTGCACGAGCTCACGTAAGAGAATCACTCACTCACTCCGTCGCACGTACGTACGCATGCAGGTGCACTCACACATACACACACAGAAGGCCAATGGACTCACTGGGAAGCCATCAGCCAGAGGTTATTTTAATGTAATGAATGCATTTTGTCACCTTTTGTAAGACAGCCCACAAACAATGTCCTTTTACTAAGCGGTTGTTGTTGTTGGTCTGTTCAGGGTGATGCAGGACCGCAGGGAGCAAGCGAGACAGGACCTGAAGGGACTGGAAGAGACGGTGGTGAGTCACATGATCGCACCACCTTCCCACACTGGTGGAGGCTGTGCGTCTCCCGCACCACTGTGTAAAACACACTGTATTGAAGCACTGGGCTAACACTGTGAGCCGAGTGGAGTGGAGGAGGTGAAGCGCCTCTTGGAGCAAGGGAACCCTGCTTATGAACAATTAACATCACTTCACTGACACAGGCTTATGTGAGCAAGTGACTCCACTGAGTGCAACGACGGAACATTACACCGTCAATGCAGTCACGCTTATTTTGTTTACGCTAACTGCTGCCTTGTGGTATGACGGCCAGCGTGGCGGACACACATCGTACACGAGTGACTTACACGTTTTCCCGCATAACTTAAGTTTAACTCTTGTGTAACTACAATACTGTATTGTATCAATACTACATACGTAGTTACATCACAATGCACCTTTGGGGTGGAAATGCACTTCTTATTTGCAGTACCGTGTATACAGGGCCAACGCAATACATTTGAGTGTTTAAATATTATGTGTGTATATTATGTCTGTCCATCTTTTTTTACCGGTTTATTTAGTTGAACTTATTATTATTATTTTTTTTTTTAAGAGCTTCTTGATTGCTCCACAATGTGGTTGTACTTGTACAATGAGAATAAAGGCCTTCTGATCTGGTGTGACCACAGGCCAAGGAGCTGCAGACTCTGCACAACCTGAGGAAGCTGTTTGTCCAGGACCTGGCTACCAGAGTGAAGAAGGTACGGCACACCCTCAATCAAATGTGGTCCCACTGGGCCCCGAGGGGCTGAAGGAAACACCACTAGGACTTATTATAGTCTACTGCTGGTCGTTGAACCATAAGTCATACCGTTTGGTTTGACAGAAATATGAAAAAAAATGAATTGACAATTCATCACGATGATTAAGGCTGGCGCTGGTTGCTATCCCCCAGTGACCTTGGCTCGGTTAACTGTGTGTGTCCCCGTCCCCCCTCAGAGCGCCGAGATGGACTCTGACGACACCGGGGGCAGTGCGGCCCAGAAGCAGAAGATCTCCTTTCTGGAGAACAACCTTGAGCAGCTCACCAAGGTTCACAAACAGGTAGGAGACCCACCGCTTTCTTCTGCTGATGGGTTCTGGTCCAGTTTCACATGTCTAATCTCATCCTCAGTTTTTAAACCAAACTCAAAAAGACCACGCACACACCAGCAGGATTTGCCCGTTTTCTATCAATATTACATTATGTAAAGTGTGAGGCAAATAAAAAGTGCAGAACAGCAATGGTTAATGTTTTTTTTTATTGCGTTGTTATGCAAAGTTATATATATTTGATTCAAATCTATTGTCATTGCACAGTACAGCGAAAATAAGTTGCCATCTTACCAGAGTGCAAATGTAACCGTGAAGTGCATGGTTATATACAATGTACAGTGGTTAAATAGGATGTAAAAACTGTCTACTAGGTAAAAACAACGGTGTATACAGTATATGTATATACATGCAGGTTAGTAAACTAGTCTGTCTTGTGTGTGTGCAGCTGGTGCGTGATAATGCAGACCTGCGCTGTGAGCTTCCTAAACTGGAGAAGCGCCTGCGGGCGACGGCTGAGCGGGTCAAGGCCCTGGAGTCAGCGCTGAAGGAGGCCAAGGAGAACGCCGCGCGTGACCGCAAGCGCTACCAGCAGGAGGTGGACCGCATCAAGGAGGCGGTGCGGGCCAAGAACATGGCCAGACGGGGACACTCGGCCCAGATTGGTAAGGGTCTACCGCTGGTTCTCTACGTGGAATCAGGGCTTGACATTAACACCAGTCCACTGGCCAAATGCCGGTAGAATTGGCCAGTGGCTTGTAGCTCAGTCACTCTTACCGGCCACCTTGGCTGGTGACCTTTTGGTAGAATTGTCTGACAAAATAATCATTGTAGTTTTATAAAAGGCATCTGAAATAATGACGTGAGGGGGGGTTTGGATGGTGAAAATGCAAAGTGATCAGTGACTTTGGACAACCACTGGCCACAGTGGTTGGTGAGCCAAAAAGTTAGTCAAGCCCTGTGTGGAATCATTTTAAATGAAGACAAGATGAGATGGTACCTGTTTATTACTCTCAGAAGAGCACTCTGCTGTGCAGCAGAACAGCACAGTTTTCTAGGTATCCAAATTGCAAGAAACAACACTTTTAGTTAAACCATAGTCTCATTTGCGAAAACGCTAAATCAACCCCAACAGTCAAAGTAATTTACATTGTCAGTGATATTTTCAATCAGAGTGAAAAACACTCCATTAGTTTAGCTTTGTATGACCTGAGACTAGGGCTGCAATAATAATTAAATATTATCTTTTATCGTCTGAGTGGAATCATAGCCTAAAGGAATGATGTCGCTGTTCTCTACCTTGATATCAAGTCAATTCGGTTAAAAACTGTCAAATGAGGTATACATTTTTTTTTTAAATGACAGTTTTGTCAGACATCACGCATGCTATTAAAATCCAGCTCAATTGTGGAGTGATGTCATTTTGATTATGTGACGTGTGATTACGCCACATGGCGACCAATCTTTTATCAAAGATCCTTTCCCATTTCCCACCCGAGCCCCATCCCGGTTGACCTCTCTGAAGGTCCACTCTGACCCCTCCGGTGTCTCCGTCTGTCCCCTCAGCCAAGCCCATCCGTCCCGGCCAGCAGCCCGTGGCGTCTCCCACCCACCCCAACATGCACCGCCCCGGGGGAAGCTTCTACCAGAACAGCCAGACGGTCTCCATCAGGGGCGGAGGTGCCAAGCCGGAGAAGATGTGAGTGCCCTGACTGACCCCCAGTTTACCCTTTGGCTCGCTTCAGTTCCATTAAAATGAGTGACAGGATGGAGTCCACCGCTTCTGCCAAATACTTCATACATGCATTATGAGTGGCGTTAACTTGTCCTTAACCCGGCACTAGTTTGAAGTGTTTTGTGTTGGAAGTTCACGGCAACCACGCTGCCAAGCCTATCAATGTGCAGTATAGTATAGTATAGTTAAGTAAAGTATTGTAGGAATTTCATACTGTGGAAGGGAATGTGGAGTAAGCATTCCATTGGACTTCCTCATCATTAGAATCATCTTGAATCTTGAACAGCCTTTGGTTCACACTGTATTGGTTCTGAATGTCATTTTAAATTAAGTTGTAAGCCTAGATAATGAAACTAGAGAAACAGGCCTACCTTGGCCTGTGTCTGATTATCCTACTGTCCTATTATCTTGTTTCTTGAACAAAGAACTCAACAAAAATGACGACATTTATTCTCTTTGCCTCTCTCTCCCAGCTGAAGAGCAGCGTAACAGAAGTCAGTGTCGACGTCCAGTCCCTGACCGCCGCCTGTCACTCCATCACAGCCGCGGTGGAGTCCTGCAATATAAATATATATATAAATACCCCTGGCCTGTACAGCTTCACCCCTTCCACCGTCTCCCCGACAATATTATCATCGAGAAAACCACCAAAAACAACACAGGGTTGACTTGAGTTTAGCAAACCTCTCCTCCACCAGAAAAACCAAAACCAAACGCGCTGTTAGCTCGCACAGCGGGCCACGCCCCGCTGGCTCCTTGGGTTGTTGTTGATTTTCTTCTGTCTTTCATTCATTCATCGCACTAGTATGTTGTCATGCGTGGCGGTTGTGCACGTTGCCAAGGTGACCGGTTAGAGGGGTTGGCGTTGTTTGGCGTTGTGCAAAACTAAATACAAACGGAACGTCTTCCATCTTCTCTGTAGTCCCCTTTGCTGCGGCGAGAGTGGCCTGGCGTTAGGCTAACCCCCTCCTGTATATTGACCACCACTCACTGGTTATTAACCCCCCCCCCCCCCCACACACAGATTTGACATGCTTCTTTTAGGAAAAAGACAACGCAACCGTTTTTAAAAACCCTAGCCGACACTGAGCACTGTTTCTGTTAGGTCTTGTGGCGTGTGTGTGTGTGTGTGTGTGTGTGTGTGTGTGTGTGTGTGTGTGTGTGTGTGTGTGTGTGTGTGTGTGTGTGTGTGTGTGTGTGTGTGTGTGTGTGTGTGTGTGTGTGTGTGTGTGTGTGTGTGTGTGTGTGTGTGTGTGTGTGTGTGTGTGTGTGTGTGTGTGTGTGTGTGTGTGTGTGGGGGGGGAGAGAGAAGAAAAATACAAAAGTAGAAACTAGAAGAAGAAACCAAGTGCAGCAGTGTAGATGTATTTAACTAAATACCTGTGGAGGCCAATTGTTTTTATCTTTAAGTTAAAATATATATACTCGTTATTGGTGACTTCACAAGAAGGATGTAAAAAAAAAGCGACGGCGTTGGAAAGCAGAGAATGATTCAGTTAAAGGGAGCAGGGGGGGAAGAAGGACATTACCTTTTAGCGCAGAGCTTATCCTAGTAGCTAAATGTACCGTGTGTCCTTCTCCTTGAGGTTTGCTATATGCCATATTACTGGATACTATTTATATGGGTCTGCACATAGGAGCACATAGAGTACAGTCATAGACTTGAACACACACACACACATGTTTGTGGTGTCCTAGCGAGGTGGGTGTGTCCAACATCAGTCACCTCCCCACCCCCCCCCCCTCCTGGCTTGTGTTGGTCCCAGTCTCCACTCTTGTCATGAGTGTTTCTTTAGTCTGCCAGGTCTCCAGGGGGTCCGGGGGAAGCTCTCCCCGCCCTGTGGAGGTGATGGGGGTTGGTAGTCATATCAAGGGTGCCTCACGTTGAAAGAATCATTTGACCTAAAACTGCCCTGTTTTTTGTTTTGTTGTTAATGTTTTTTTGCTCTTTGGTTGTGTGCCCGCTGGTCATTGCGGACTGGTTTTGGCTGGAGTTGTGTACTGTATGTGTGCGTGTGTGTGTTGTTTTTAGGTTGATGTGTTGATTTGGGATTAATATGTGATTGGCCGGGCTGCATTTGATCGACCAAACGTTTTGCTACTGATCAGCCAATCAGTGGTGCAGGGTCTCAGTCCAGGCAGGCGGGGGTTAATATTAAATATCTGGTATGGTCTTCAGAAAAGGTTTATTTAACTAAGAAGCTAGTCGGAGGCTAGGGGGGGTGTAGGATTCTGTTTTTGTGGTTGTCTTTTTTGCATTGTTTTTTTAAAATATTGTTTCCCCTCTCTGCTTTTTAAATGTACTTTTTGACCACACTTTTATTTTGATTTTTGATTTTTATCCGGTGGGGAAAGCAAAGAATGACACTAACATCATGTGCGAGCGTAACCTTCCTTCACAGGTTATCCGTTGTAAGTGTGCCGAGTGTTTTAGACACTAGTCGTGCGACCAGGTCTCTGAGGTGTAGCACTCGTCCCCATCACACATAGCGAAACACTCCAAAACCTGGTGGCTTTTAGAAGAGTGACGGGAAGAAGAAGACGTTTCTGAAGCCCAGTGAATGAGAAATTATTTGCGACTCGGTTGAAATGGTGTCAAATTTTTAAAAGTGTACCAACTTAACGACGAGGCAGCATGGCTGTGGTTCGTCCTTTTTAGAGATCGGTTGGAGAATCTCAGCATGGGAATAAATATGCATATCTTTAACTTTACCTCCTACTGATACTGGATATGAAATGGGGCGGGGGAGGGGAATTGTAAAACTACAACAAAAATACAACCCGATATGTTCTCTGGTGTTTACCAAAATTGCGTTAATTCTAAAAACTAAAAAAAAGTGTAGCCACCTTTTATTACTGTGTAATAGTTGCTCAATTTGTGAGACAGTTTTAAGGATTCCGTCAGTGGGACATGGGGGTACTGGATCATTCCGAGAGAACTGGGACACAATAGCAGGGCTCAGACTCTGAGGGGAAACGCTTGTTGAGATCACCGTTTTGGATTGACTGCATGATGTAAATGTATGTGTGATTAAATAATGATGAGAAAAACCCTTTCAATTGTCTACAGCTTGTGTGTGTGTGACTGACTGACTAATTATTGTGAGAGTTGTAGTTGGGCTACTGTGGAGCATTGGTTCTTAACCTGCGGGCCGTGACCTCTACCCGGCGAGGGCCGCTGGGGGTCCTACTGGCCCCGTTACTCTGAATCAATTGTGTCATCAGTTAAAATAAGTGGTTAGTAGCCTATACTAAATAGTATTTCATATTTTCAGAGAAAAAAGGCAGAAAAAAATAATCCTCAGTATCTTTTTGACCAAAGGGAGAAATCCAAAGCTTAGTTTCCTTTAAGGTTCGAAGATCAACGGGTAAAAGCTTTGGCGATCCAAATTGACGAGTGTACTTGATACACCCGTGTCAACTGAATGTAGGCATTTACAACTTAAACATAACTTAATTTGAACTTTCACAGTCCAATAATCAAGACCGTGTGGGTGACAAGGAACATCAGAGATGCCGAAGGTATAGCCAAAGTTTCAGATATATATAAAACTCAATTGCCGCTCCAATATATTTGGCATACTTGATCACCGACATGCCACGTCTTGTTGTGGATGAAGACCTGTCTCCTATATGTGAGGGCCAGGGCGGTAGAAGAGGTCGGTGTTCTTTGGTAAGGAGACAGAATGAGTCGTGTTCAGAAATAGGTTTTTAAGAAGAAAAGTCAATAAAAACTGTAGAACCAGTGGACCTCTTATCAGTGTACTCACTGGTTCTACTGTATTCATGTCTTGAGTGATTGACTTTAAAGTGGTACATTCACTAATGACATGCCTTTGGGTCCTATATATTTACCTTTGGGCCTCCTCACATTTCATTCAAGATAGTTTAGTACAATGGAACGCTCCCTCCCTATTCCCTCGTGCAGTGGGAATTTCCTACAAGTATAAAGCAGTGAGTGAAACTCTTGTGTGCAATACCCGACGACAGACAGCAGTTATAAAATAAAATTTAATAAATAAAATAAGTAAAAACAAAACTGTATAAAGTTAAATATATAAAATAAATGCAGTGCAGAACAGTGCAGTAACTGCAATGAGTCCAGAAGGTCCAGCAGAAGTATGATAGTGTGATGTTAATGGCTGTGGAGCAGGGGATGGCCCTATGGAGATATGAAGCAACACATGGGCTCTTCCCGTTGCCTGTGCTGCTGTGGCTGTCGGCCCATCTCCCTAGAAGATCAAAGGCTCATTTAGTACTCTGGGGGACCCGGTCCAGTGTGTGTGTGTGTGTACGTGTGTGTAGAGTTATATGGAAATATTATATATAAGTCTATATATATATTTTTTTAAATATATATCTTTGGTGTGTGTGTATATATATATGTATATATGCGAGTGAGCGTGTGGAATTCAAATATAGATTAATGGGTAAATGTCTATAAATATATATTTTTTTAATCGTAGCCTTGTATGCAAGAAAGGACTCTTGACAGGGCTGTATAGGGCTGACACTTTCCCACCCCTAACATCGCTCTTCCCAAACCACCACTGAACTCGAGGCAGGCGATAGACCTGGCCTAGAGACTGTACAGGGGGCAGGGGGCAGAGGTCAGCGCTCTGCCCAGCTAGAACCACCAGAACTTGCGTGGGAAGGACTCCAGGGGGCAAGGAGTACCTCCTCTGGCTCTTCTGGAGGTCCTGAGCCAAGCCATGAACCACCTCCGTCTCCAGGGGGGCTGGCCTCGCAGGAGGTCCTTCCCTCTGCTGCAGGGCGGGTTGAGGAGTCTGGGGCCCATTGGTACGATGGGGCCTCGGCTCACACGGCGGTGCTCAGAGACACAGATGAGCGGCCGGTTTGGGAGGCTCGTATACGGAGCACGTCTAGGAAGAGAACCGGTTACTAAAGTGAAGTTACCGGTAGTCTGTCATTTGGCCTGAGGCAGGACCCTGTTCCAGAACCCGTTTGTCTGAATGCAAGATATGCATACAGTATATTAGAGAAGGGTGAATTTAGATGAAAGTATGCTTGTAAAATAACAAGTGATTGTGTGTAATGTGTGTGTGTGATGTGTCCACACACTTTTAAAGCTGTAACCACAAACCACAAAAAAAATGCTATATAAACCAATTTACTGAATGAATGGCATTTAACATGTATGACTTTGTGGCTAACTAATCTTAAACTGAGGCAGATGGATGGAGTGTGTATGTGTGTGTGTGTGTCTGTGTGTGTGTGTGTGTGTGTGTGTGTGTGTGTGTGTGTGTGTGTGTGTGTGTGTGTGTGTGTGTGTGTGTGTGTGTGTGTGTGTGTGTGTGTGAATCTTAATCTGGAAGATTTTGAATAAAAAAAAAATGAACCAGTGGAAGTACACTTATCAGTGTACTCCCACTGGTTCTACTGTATTCATGTCTTGAGTGATTGTATTTAAAGTGGTACATTCACTAATGACATGCCTTTGGGTCAAGATAGTTTAGTACAATGGAATGCTTACTCCCTATTCCCTCGTGCAGTGGGAATTTTCTACTATTTAACACTATGTACTATACTATATACTACACAACACTATACTATAACAATACTGTACATAATAAAAATAACAATAAAATGACTGATGGGTGATATATCCTTGTGTTGAATTGTGCAAAAAGCATTTAAAAAGCATTTTAAAGTGCCAGTAGTGAAGCAGCAGGGGATGGCCCTATAGAGATATGAAGCAACACATGGGCTCTTCCCGTTGCCTGTGCTGCTGTGGCTGTCGGCCCATCTCCCTAGAAGATCAAAGGCTCATTTAGTACTCTGGGGGACCCGGTCCAGTGTGTGTGTGTGTGTAGAGTTGATGATATATGGAAATATGAATAAATATTATATATAGGTGTATATATATTTGGTGTATGTGTGTGTATCTATATCTATATATATATATATATATATATATATATATATATATATATCTATATCTATATATATATGCGTGGAATTGAAATATAGATAAATGGGTAAATATGTCTATAAATATATATATATTTTCTTGGCAGGGCTGTATAGGGCTGACACTTTCCCACCCCTAACATCGCTCTTCTTCTTCATCGACTTCGTATACGGAGCACGTCTAGGAAGAGAACCGGTTACTAAAGTGAAGTTACCGGTAGTCTGTCATTTGGCCTGAGGCAGGACCCTGTTCCAGAACTCGTTTGTCTGAATGCAAGATATGCATACAGTATATTAGAGAAGGGTGAATTTAGATGAAAGTATGCTTGTAAAATAACAAATGTGTGTGTGTGTGTGCCTGTGTGCCTGTGTGGTGTGTGTGTGGTGTGTGTGTGTGTGTGTGTGTGTGTGTGTGGTGTGTGTGTGTGTGTGTGTGTGTGTGTGCCTGTGGTGTGTGGTGTGTGTGTGGGTGCTAGTCCTAACCCTGTGACTTCTTCCAGTGCACCACCCTTAAAGCCCGGTGAAGCCCAGAGGAGACCAGGGCCAGGAGAACAAACCAGGAGCCTTTTCAGTGTTAAGAAACAGTCAGTAACAGCAGACTGTAACCCCTGTGTGACCTGCGTTGGCTCTGGACTGTAACCCCTGTGTGACCTCTGCGTTGGCTCTGCAGACTGTAACCCCTGTGTGACCTCTGCGTTGGCTCTGCAGACTGTAACCCCTGTGTGACCTCTGCGTTGGCTCTGCAGACTGTAACCCCTGTGTGACCTCTGCGTTGGCTCTGGACTGTAACCCCTGTGTGACCTGCGTTGGCTCTGCAGACTGTAACCCCTGTGTGACCTGCGTTGGCTCTGCAGACTGTAACCCCTGTGTGACCTCTGCGTTGGCTCTGCAGACTGGGGACAGACTAAAGTGCGTGTCTTCAGCTGCGAACAAAGCCATGAAGCCAAGCTAAAGGAACATCTGATTACAAAGCACCCGGAATATAATTATAATTAATATGTCCTATTAATATAGGACAAAACCAAAGAATTTCTTAGAGTCTAAAGAGCGAGGAATAAATCCGCCAAAAAAACACGAGCATGGGCTTCATTAGTGTTCTGAAACGCTGTTATGATAACTTCTGTTATCATAACTTCTGTTAGGATAACTTCTGTAATGATAACTTCTGTTAGGATAACTTCTGTTAGGATAACTTCTGTAATGATAACTTCTGTTAGGATAACTTCTGTAATGATAACTTCTGTAATGATAACTTCTGTTAGGATAACTTCTGTAATGATAACTTCTGTTATGATAACTTCTGTTATGATAACTTCTGTTAGGATAACTTCTGTTAGGATAATTCTGTTATGATAACTTCTGTTAGGATAACTTCTGTAATGATAACTTCTGTTAGGATAACTTCTGTTAGGATAACTTCTGTTAGGATAATTCTGTTATGATAACTTCTGTTAGGATAACTTCTGTAATGATAACTTCTGTTAGGATAACTTCTGTTAGGATAACTTCTGTTAGGATAACTTAAGAGCTTTCTGCCAATGACTTCAATAAGGAGAAATACTTTCATTATTTGAAAGTTAAAGCACTTAATGAAAGTCAGCCTTAGATTAGTAATGGTTTATTAGGACTTTTT
Source organism: Muraenolepis orangiensis (assembly GCA_027704905.1). Lineage (NCBI taxonomy): Eukaryota > Metazoa > Chordata > Actinopteri > Gadiformes > Muraenolepididae > Muraenolepis > Muraenolepis orangiensis. The sequence goes on along the minus strand of CM051005.1, from coordinate 30,237,229 downwards.
ACTTTTAATCTTTTTACTGTTCATAGTCATAGGACTGTCTTTTTACTAATAATCTTGTTATAGTTCATAGTCATAAAACTATGTCTTGTTACTATTCATAGTCATAGGACTGTCTTTTTACTGATAATCTTGTTACTGTTCATATTGTCATAGGACTATGTATTGTAACTGTTTTATAAGTATATAATATACATATATATAAAAATACAAAGTATATAAGGTATTAACATGATTCAAATTGAAATGTGTTTTTGTTATTACTATGAAACAGGTCTGAAGTAATTAGGTTGAACAGTTTTATAATACAAAAAGTTCCAATGGCATCTAAGGGAACTAATGGTAGTAAGAGTTTGTTTAATTGGTGTTACGGTTTTGAGGGGGTCTCTTTAAGGGGTCCTTGGCCCCAAACCAGTTTGAGAACCCCTGTGGATATCTACAAACCATGTAGGATTACAGTTAGAATATTTGTTTACCTACACAGGAATAATTCAAGGGGACCTCAGGCTGAAAGCCGTGTGTTGTGTATTCAACTGCAGTATTTATTATCCACCACTAGAGGTCACTGTAGACGGGTACACAGCACGGTGTACTGCATGTTGAATAAACCCCAGGTAGAAAGTCCGCAGGTAGTTTTCGTCAGAGAAGAGAGCGACACATTAAGAGAACGGCACATTTCATAAGCCTGTTATCTATTTATCTTTTGGACTTGAAATTGAACAACAATGTCTCTTTCCAAGGCAAAAATGTAAGTCGACGAGGAACACAGACAGTTTCAAGAAAGACGGACGTCTCAGGAGTTCAATGGAAATGCTACGTGCCTGATATGTAAGGAACAAGTTGCTTTGATGAAACCACAGACAACCCGACAAGGCTCAGCTAGACATGTGTATCAGGGGCATTAATGAACAAGTCGAAGTGATAGAAGAGTTTCTGAGTTTGTGTCCCATGCACGGTCCATGCATGCTGTCCCGTGCACGGTCCATGCATGCTGTCCCGTGCACGGTCCATGCATGCTGTCCCGTGCACGGTCCATGCATGCTGTCCCGTGCACGCATGGACAGCAGCAGCTGTGAGGAGCGATTGAGCGCACTGGTTTCCCATGGGACAGACTTGTAGGCATAACCACTGATGGAGCCTCGCCCATGACGGACTGCAGATCCTGCAATTGTTCTGTACTGCATTATACACCAACAGGCACTGTGCATAACATGCTTGAAATTAGATTAGATTAGATTCAAATGTATTGTCATTTCACAGCACAAGTACAGTACAGCGAAAATAATTTAGCATCTGACCAGAGTGCAAATGTTGCAGTAAAGTGCATGGTAATATATAATTTACAGATAACAGTTGCTAAAATACAGTCTACTAGGTATAAAAACAGTATGTGTGAGATATGAACAAAATAATAGGATATATATATATATATATAATATACTATATATATATATACAGGTAAGTAAGTATAAGTATTTAACAGGTAGTGATCAGGGGTATGCAATTATGAAAAAGCGGATGAATATACATGCAGGCAGTGAGCAGGGATATGCAGTTCTATCAACAGTTGAGGATTAAAATATATACGGCTATATATTAACATGTCATGTCCGTTACAGACATTACATCAGATCCAGTTTACAGCACCACCAGTTCAGGGCCTTTTCAGAAGAAATTGAGCCGGCCTACGGGGATGTTCTGTACTGTACTCACCAGGGGAAATGTACTGAAGAGATGTTTGAGTTAAGAGCAGAGGAGAAGACATTCATGGAAGACATTCCTGAATTTGATGATGGGTCATGGACCTTGCAGTGGACATAACACAGGAGCTAAACATCCTTCACCTGGAACTGCAGGGCTGTGGGCTGTGATGACCAGGGCCCTGGTCAGCTCACCACAGCCGCTTATGGAAGTGTGAAAGCCGTCTCCAGGAAGCTGAGATTGTGTAAAACTCTGATTTCTGCAAAAAAAAAATCATAATTTCGTAATTTCCCTGTATGCAGATCTCTTGAGCAGGAGGGCGCAGCGTTAAGGGGCGAAGACTATGTCTCTGCTATTGAAAACCTGTTGCAGGAATTAGATCAGCGTTTTGCAGACCTCAGGGCACAGCGGGACACTTTCCAGCAGTTTGCAGACCCCTTCTCAGCTGATGTGGAGAACGTCCACATCCATCGTCTACCGCTTATCCGTAATCGGGTCGCGGAGGTAGCAGCTTCAGCAGGGGACTCCAAACTTCCCTCTCCCTGGCAACATCGACTAGCTCTGACTGGGGGATCCCGAGGCGTTCCCAGGCCAGTGTGGAGATGTAATCACCCCACCTGTACCTCGGTCTGCCCCGTGGTCTCATCCCAGTTGGATGTGCCTGGAAAACCTCCCTCGGGAGGCGACCAGGAAGCATCCTTACTAGAACCACCTCAACTGGCTCCTTTCTACGTGAAGGAGCAGCGGCTCTACTCCGAGTCTCTCACGAGTGACTGAGCTTCTCACCCTATCTCTAAGGGAGATGATCTTCTCACCCTATCCCTCAGGGAGATGATCTTCTCACCCTATCCCTCAGGGAGATGATCTTCTCACCCTATCCCTCAGGGAGATGATCTTCTCACCCTATCCCTCAGGGAGATGATCTTCTCACCCTATCCCTCAGGGAGATGATCTTCTCACCCTATCCCTCAGGGAGATGATCTTCTCACCCTATCTCTAAGGGAGATGATCTTCTCACCCTATCCCTCAGGGAGATGATCTTCTCACCCTATCCCTCAGGGAGATACCAGCCACCCTCCTGAGGAAACTCATTACGGCCGCTTGTATTCGCAATCTCGTCCGTTCGGTCATTACCCATTGTTCATGGCCATAGGTGAGGGTAGGAACCAAGACTGACCGGTAGATCGAGAGCTTTGCCTTCTGGCTGTTGACCACCGTCCTCCAACGACAGGTCTCGAATCCTCTCGCCACTCTGGAAGATTGGCCAAACACACTGAGAAAACACTCCCCAAGATTTAGACAGCAGCGACTGAGCGGTCACACTAGAGAAAAGTGATTTTATTTATTGTTATAATAGAGACATAGGATGAGGGCAAATCAAGTCCAGAGGCAACAGGTTGATTGACGGGTTATTGACAGGTATGATGATTGACAGGTTACACTCAGGTCAAGACCCAGAGAGTGTCTTTGAAAGTGAAACACAATCTTAGACCACTCTTTTAAAGGTGCTGTAGGTAAGATTTAAAGTGACAGTTTGTCAAGTGAGTTGAGATCCTTATCCACCCACCTTTGAATTAAAAAAGCAATATTTAGAAGTTTGTGTGACAAAGTGATTACCTATGATCCTGAATATAAGGGAGATATATATAAAATATATATGATCTAAACTGAGGATAGAGTAAATCGAGGTAGTTGGGTAGGGTTGATTGTTCCAACTAAATGTCCTATGCTAGCATGTTGAGCACACCGATAGCAGGTGAGAAGGCCTAAGCTCCAAGGTGATTGGTAACCAGGCCTGGAGCACAGGGGACTAAACACACCTTTAAGGGTTGCGATCTACTTTTAAAATGACAAGTTCAAAAATGATCTACCACCAAAAAAAGAGCTGAAAATGTATAAATATGTTCCTGGACCTTGACCTGACACCCCCCCCCCCTCCCCCTCCGTTGTTATGGTAACCTAAAGTAACAAAGTTCTCAGCAACAGCAGATTGGCCGCTCTTTATGTCAATCAAGTTGCAGGCGCCAAAGGGAGGAGGGATGAAAATGTGAAAAAAGCGTGTGACCGCTATAAACGAGGACACGCCGTCCTCCTCCACCAGGTAGCGCCAGGTATCCACATGATGCGGGCTGCGAGCCTCCCCGGTGTGCGGCCACGCTGCATCGGGCAGCAAACATCTCAGATCCAGATTTTGGTTTATTTATCACATGTATAAGGTATAGTGTACATTACAATGTACATGTTACAAGAAATACTAAATTACAACAATTACAAAATTACAAGAATAACAATTCCAAGATAAGAATTCCAAAAATATATATATTTAGATATTAGTAGCATAAATAAATAATTGAATATGAGTTTAAACCGTATAACAGTATACATATAAAGTGTAGTGTGTGGTGTACTGTAGATGGTGCAGTTTTTGTGGAAGGGGCTGGGGGTGTGTGTGTGTGTGTGTGTGTGTGTGTGTGTGTGTGTGTGTGTGTGTGTGTGTGTGTGTGTGTGTGTGTGTGTGTGTGTGTGTGTGTGTGTGTGTGTGTGTGTGTGTGTGTGTGTGTGTGTGTGTGTGTGTGTGTGTGCGCGCCTGTGTGTGTGTCCTCATAATGCAGCACTGCAAGTAAGGCAAATTCAAGAGCGTAGCTTCGCTCCACCACCACTAGATGGCGCCGCCGGTCTGTTTTTCTTCTAGTATAGTGTGTCCCAGACACCTGAGCGAGCGCTGCGGGGGCAGCGTGAGTAATGAGCGGTAGCGCGCTCCGGGGACGCGGGAGCGCGCTCCGGGGACGCGGAGCAGGAGGACAGACAGGATCACGGTGTCCACATACCTCTGGAAAATAACCAACTACTGGTACTACCTGGAAGTTACTAAACCACGTCCAATACAGACTTTAACTTCCCTTTTTGAATACAGAAGAGTCGATATCCTGTCCGGCCTAGGATCGAGTCTCGTCTAAGTCCAGGTAATATAGTTTTCTTTACTTCCTAGTCTCACCTTGGGACACTGATCAAAGCTTAGCTCTGAGCTGATTAGCTCGCTAACATTAGCGACAGCTCAGTCCTTGTCTGGTCAGGCTCACTTTATGACTGACAGCGCTGTAGTCAGTGTTAACTGGACAGGTACGTTGAGTCGTGTCCTCACGTTCTAAACTCTGACCAGACCCCAGAACAGTGATCAGACCCCAGAATGCTGATCAGACCCCAGACCCCAGACCACTGATCAGACCCCAGACCACTGATCAGACCCCAGAACAGTGACCAGACCCCAGAACAGTGATCAGACCCGAGACCACTGATCAGACCCCAGAACAGTGATCAGACCCTAGACCACTGATCAGACCCCAGACCACTGATCACTGATCAGACCCTAGATCACTGATCAGACCCCCAGACCACTGATCACTGATCAGACCCTAGACCACTGATGCTCCCTAATTGAAAGAGAACATGACCATGATCTGTTTTTCTCTCCAAACCATGTATGAAACTGTGTGCTTTTATTCGTTTTTATTTGCGAAAAGTCAAGGGTGGAAGTAAGCCTGAATACAGCCCTCCAATGGCTCAGTTATGAAATATGCATCTAGTAAGCATATCTTGCATAATTCAAAATGGTCTGGTAACTTGATATATAGCCAAATTCCTTTACTGAATGGCGGTGCTCTCGGATCTAGTATAGTATAGCTAGTAAAAAACTAAACACAGGCTAGTTGTCAACCCTGTTATGTAGGCCTAGTCCCACTACTAGAGCTCCCACAGAGGAACAGGGACTTGACTCAACATGCCTGCACGTTTCACAGATGGAAATGTCAATGCTTCTGTGCTGTTGGGGTGGGAGGGTGTGCAGGTTATGTCAAACCACTCCTCTGCTGCCTCACAGCACCTCCTTCTGTACCTCCTTCTGTGTGCTGTGTATAAAGTTAACCTGCTTCAATCAGAGATGTGCGTCAGATGTGAATCAGAGTGTTTGTATGATGTGTGTGACATTAATAATAATAATGCATTTTATTTATATTGCACTTTTCATTTAAAAGTGTGTGAGTGCTACAACGTTAAAAACATAGCAAACAAACACAATATAATTCCAAAACAACAGTGAGCACTAATATTAACATAAAAAGGCCTTCCTAAATCAAAAGGTTTGAAGGCCTGTCTTTAAGGACTCCAGGGTCTGTGGTGTCCTTAAAGGTTGGACACAGATCTGACATTGTGATGAGCATTTACATAAAAGACAGTCAAACGCAATCAAGACATTTACCATTTTGATGAAAGACATGAAGCATGAACGCTACCTTTTTCTGTCAAGGACAATTCATTTTGTTTTTTCCCATGGAATCAGAACCAGCATATCAAGGTTTACACGGGTGGGCGTCCGACCCACCCGACAAAACTATTGTGTGTGTGTGCCATGGGGAGTAGGACCAAATCACTGTTACCAATGTTTAGCTCATTATAGTACACATGTTTGCTGATTAGTATCTAATATTGATACGAGAACAACTGTAAGGGGAAATTGTAGTACAAAACCAACCTTCCCAATCAATCGTACACCAACAACAAATATTTGTACAGTTGGGGCAATATTGAATATACAATGAAGACTAGTGCAATATCAATAATGTAGACTCTATAGCTGAAATAGTGTATTGATTAGGTTGGCATTGAGTAGCCAATAGGCTTGTCTTTATAGTTAGTCTAAATTACTACAGTAAATGATTTACTTACATTTATGAATTAAAAAATATATCTAACTTCACATGCTGTCCTTATGACATAATCCGTATGAGGACTAGGTAGAGGTCGTCTTCCTGTCAGACCTGCTAACTGAATTGACAAGTTAAAGGTTAAAGAGGTAATCATTTACCCCCACAGTAAACACTGTGATGGTTTCACCTGTTGATGAAAAGACTCTGAGACTTTGAGAATCAATATTGATCCGTTTGTCTCCCCGGCCTTTCCCAGACCGCCATGTTGTCGTCCTTCAGGTCTTTCCTGCTGCGGTGAGGTGCCACCGGGGTGGGGGGGGGGTACTCCGACCGAGGCGCCATGGCGGACCTGCCCATCGCCCCGGGACAAGTGTACATCGAGGTGGAGTACGACTACGAGTACAAGGTCAAGGACCTGCTGGTCCACATCCAGGAGGGGGAATGCTTCCTGCTGGTAAAGAAGACCAACGACGACTGGTGGCAGGTGAGACGGGATGAGTCCTCCAAGGCCTTCTACGTGCCGGCCCAGTATGTCAGAGAGGTGCGCAAGGCCCTCATGCCCCCGCCCAAAGCCCTCCTCCCCCCGGGGGCGGGGAGGTCCCCGCCTCGGGCCGGCCGCGTCCGCCCCAAACCCGGCCCGCTGGTGCTGGATTCATCCGCGGACCGGCACGAGTCCAGCTACCACCGGCACTCGCCCTCCTCCCCCACGTCCCCCGGGAGCCCCCCCGCCGGCCAGCGTAGAGACTCCAACCACCGGGCCCAGCACAGCCCCCTGGACCCCCACAGAGACCCGCCGGATGTCCTGGTACCGGGCGGGGCCGCCGGATGCCCCCCTCAGCCCGGCCAGAAGGGGGGAGGATGCGACACTCTTCCCCGCTCCCGGGCCCGCTCCCCGGAGCTGGCCCGGCTGGCCCGGCTGGCCCTGGACGTGGACTCGGCCGGGGAGAGCGTGGAGAGACGCACCAACGACTCGGAGTCTGGAGACGAGCTGAGCAGCAGCTCCACCGAGCATCTCCAGGTGAGAGAGACAGAACACCCCCTCAGGGTCACTCTGTGTAGGCTGTGCAATAGTTTGGTTGAAGATTGGCTACAAGATATCCTATTGCAGCATATGACATGTGACATGACAGCCATCTATGATGTCATGTTATTGCATTCTTTTGTATGTGTAAACCATCAAATGCCATTGTTCTGTCAAATATGGCATAAAGGTGGTATAATCTGATGAAGGGCGTATAATATCATGGTTTGGCCCTGTTGCCCTCGTGTCAGAAACACTTGGGTTAGGGATTAGCCCGGCTGGCTGGTTTGTGTCGACCATCATTAGTCCAGCTTGCTTTGGGACAAAAGATCAGCGAGAGAATGAGAAACTAGGTCAGAACACATCGACACACCCTCCTCCCCACTGAGGAGAGCTTGACTTGGTCGCTCACATGTCTGTAGATGGTATAGTGTTATATCACATGTCTGTAGATTAGTATAGTGTTATATCACATGTATGTAGATTAGTATAGTGTTATATCACATTTCTGTAGATTAGTATAGTGTTATATCACATGTCTATAGATTAGTATAGTGTTATATCACATGTCTGTAGATTAGTATAGTGTTATATCACATTTCTGTAGATTAGTATAGTGTTATATCACATGTCTGTAGATTAGTATAGTGTTATATCACATGTCTGTAGATTAGTATAGTGTTATATCACATGTCTGTAGATTATATAGTGTTATAACACATGTCTGTAGATTAGTATAGTGTTATATCACATGTCTGTAGATTAGTATAGTGTTATATCACGTCTGTAGATTAGTATAGTGTTATATCACATCTGTAGATTAGTATAGTGTTATATCACGTCTGTAGATTAGTATAGTGTTATATCACATGTCTGTAGATTAGTATAGTGTTATATCGCATGTCTGTAGATTAGTATAGTGTTATATCACATGTCTGTAGATTAGTATAGTGTTATAACACATGTCTGTAGATTAGTATAGTGTTATATCACATGTCTGTAGATTAGTATAGTGTTATATCACATGTCTGTAGATTAGTATAGTGTTATATCACATGTCTGTAGATTAGTATAGTGTTATATTACGTCTGTGGATTAGGATAGTGTTATATCACATGTCTGTAGATTAGTATAGTGTTATATCACGTCTGTAGATTAGTATAGTGTTATAACACAGGTGTGATGGAGTCACATGATCTGAATGTATGTATTAGTGCTGCAACAATTACTAAGATGTGTGTTATCATTTCACTAATCTATTGAATCTGATTGATGAAGTACACATGTTTTGTGTTATTATATTTGAAGGGAGAGTGGTATTATGGACGGTGAAAGTAGCTTATTGTTAGTTGTAGCCCTAGTAGTCATTACCAGTTGCTCTGGCCTTATTAGCTTACTGCTATGTTACTCAATGTCCCATACTCCCATCCTTAGAATCAGATCCACTGTGTCTTTATGCAGTAGACTTGCTCCATCTCCACTGTTTTTGCGAGTTTGCCGTTCTTGCGCGGTGAGGGTCATGCATTTTGTGAACAATGTAGTTTCTTCTGGTAGCCTTGGATTCTTGGCCACTTTCAGAACCAGCGGGACAGCCTCCTTGTTGTCCGGGACGGGATGGGAAACACCCCAAGAGGACACCCCCCCCCCCCCCCGTCCCCACCCCCCCCGTCCCCATCTTCATGTTCTAGTTTATGGGCAGTGGAACATTCCTCTTTATTATGACCACCACATTATTATGACTAACTTTTTAAACGGCCACAGGGGAGGGGTTCGCTCAATGGTGGTGACGTCCAACCATTGATTTGTTCGTCTTTTAAAGGCCTCTGATTCCCATTTGCGCCTCCGGCATCGATGTTGATGTTGTCATGACAAATTGCCATGTTACCTATAGGAGCACCCCCCCCCCCTGCTGTGACCCCCAGCGGGGGGTAAATCTCCACGGCGTTAATTTGCCGCTCCGCTGCCCGGCCTCCTGCATTGATTTATATTTTCTTCATTCCCTGCTCCGTCCACTCCTCCCCCTCACCCCCACCCCACCCCACCCCACCCCCACCCTCACCCCCACCCACCCCCCCTCACCCCCACCCTCACCCCCACCCACCCCCCCCCCCCCAGCCAACGGCTCTCCAGCAGCATCACAGGACACACACCGCTTTAGAGAGTATAATTCAAGTTTTATTGTGAATTAATTAGTGAGCGGTTGTGGCCTGGGCGTGGCCGGGGTCACCGCCCGGGGTCACCGCCCGGGCGTGGCCGGGGTCACCGCCCGGTCTCCCGTCAGCGGTGTGTGTGTCTCTGTGTCTCTGGTTGATTCCACCGGTCAGGTCAGGGCTTTGAATGTCCTGTGTGGAGCTCTCACACTCGGGGTGTCCTGGGTGCTACCTTACCCTTCACACCTCACCAAGTGGTACCACCACCAGCCCTGTGTGTGTGTGTGTGTGTGTGTGTGTGTGTGTGTGTGTGTGTGTGTGTGTGTGTGTGTGTGTGTGTGTGTGTGTGTGTGTGTGTGTGTGTGTGTGTGTGTGTGTGTGTGTGTGTGTGTGTGTGTGTGTGTGTGTGTGTGTGTGTGTGTGTGTGTGTGTGTGTGTGTGTGTGTGTGTGAGATTGGTCATGCCAGTGCTATAGATAATCTCCGGTGCTCTAGCCTGCCTGCCAGTCTCATACTCTGGACTCTCGCCCGTGTCTTCAGAAGCGCGCCAGTCGCTTCATTAACTCCAAACTGCTATTCCGCTAACGCAGTGAGTCAGCACAATTCCCTCCCTGCTCTTTGTTTTATACCCAACCTGTCTCTACCTCTTCTTATCTCACTCTCCTTCTGCCTCTCCTCTCTGGAGTTTGGAGCCCTTCATTTTTCAGTTCAAAAGCTCCATCATTTGTCCCCGTTGGTCCAACCCCTGTTGGTATGGAGCTGAGGCATTTCCCATTGCCTCATTCACTAATCCAGATGTCCTCACAGAACGCCCATGGATCTGGTCTGTGCCCTGCAGTTGTGTAGAGACACACACACACACACACACACACACACACACACACACACACACACACACACACACACACACACACACACACACACACACACACACACACACACACACACACACACACACACACACACCACTATGTTTACAAAACCATACCACAGATTCATAACTCAATATATTGATAACAATATATTTAAGTTTGTACGTTTATTTAACAAAACTAAATCTGGTTCAGATTTCAGCAAATAATAGTTTTCTCGTCCAGCGTACAGTTAAACGCAAATAAATGACTGATTGGCATATATTTTGACATCTTTCACTAAAATGCATCCAAAGCACTATACAGAGGGTAAGCTGCCTGTTTAGCTGGCAGATGTGTGCTAGACAGAGGGTCTATTGGAGGGAGATCAATGTCCTTTAGAACTATATGGAGACGGCATGGGGGACTTGGGAGGAGGCTCACACACTACACACAGGGCTTGGCTTTAATCCCTTTGAGACACACACACACACACACACACACACACACACACACACACACACACACACACACACACACACACACACACACACACACACACACACACACACACACACACACACACACACACACACACACACACACACACACACACACACACACACACACACACACACAGTGTTTTGTGTGTGACCAGTGTGGACGATTGCCATGGCTGGGATGGTTTGTTCTGGGCGGCATTCTGCGAAAGCAGGACATGCAGTGACGGCAACTGTTGTGACAGCATTGGAGCGCTGGAGAGTGACTGTCACTGAGCTCTCCCTCTCTTTTTAGCTCTCTCTCTCTCTCGCGCTCTCTTCCGCTCTCTCTTCTCCCCCTACCTGCCTGTCCAGTTGATGTGATTGAGGGAGAGTTTGTGCGCACACTGGAAAGGGGTCCTAGATTGTCGTTACCTGTTAATCGGTGAGCCGTGGCGTTGGTGAGTCGATTAGGTTGGGTGGGGGTGGTTTCTCCTGCTGCCGTGGGTTCCCCTGGCTCCCCTGCATCACACAGCCCTCAGCCTCCTGATCAGCCAGCGGTGAGGCTAGGAGCCGCCTCACTACTGCAGCAAAGCCCACCGCGAGAAGGACGGTATGTACCCAGAGGAGATCCGCACGGTAAGGGTCTGCCAGGGCTTAAAGCTTTCGTGTGTGTGTGTGTGTGTGTGTGTGTGTGTGGTGTGTGTGTGTGTGTGTGTGTGTGTGGTGTGTGTGTGTGTGTGTGTGTGTGTGTGTGTGTGTGTGTGTGTGTGTGTGTGTGTGTGTGTGTGTGTGGTGTGTGTGTGTGTGTGTGTGTGTGTGTGTGTGTGTGTCTTCAGCTCTCTGTTTCACTTTTCCTCTCGTTCACATGTATAGACTTGGACAAGACTTTTTTTTTTTTTTTTAAACACATGATCACTTTCTGACAAGCTTGCATGTGATGTATGGTGCAGTCAGTCCCCATCATCGCTGTGAGCGTGCACACTGCAGAGTGACTCAGGTTTGTGTGTCAGGTGGGAGCTCTCAACACCCCGTTCCACGCATTCAGCGGAGCAGCGGAGCACTTTTGCATGCAAATGCCTGCATGCATGCAGCCGCCACGGCCGCTGCTGGCACACCGAGAATGAGCATTGATTTCAGCCGCGACTCGTTTTAAACGTCCACATATCCTGCTCGAGGACAACCGCCTCGCAAGCACAATCGGTGTGTGTGTGTGTGTGTGTGTGTGTGTGTGTGTGTGTGTGTGTGTGTGTGTGTGTGTGTGTGTGTGTGTGTGTGTGTGTGTGTGTGTGTGTGTGTGTGTGTGTGTGTGTGTGTGTGTGTGTGTGTGTGTGTGTGTGTGTGTGTGTGTGTGTGTGTGTGTGTGTGATTCTCTCTCCTTTTTTCTCCATCTCTTATTTGCAATGTTCGTCTTCTCTCTTGTTCCCTCCCCAAACCTCTCTCTCTGCTGGTGAGCTCTCTCTATCTCCCTCTCTCTATCTCCCTCTCTCTATCTCCCTCTCTCTCTCTCTCCCTCTCTCCCTCTCTCTCTCTCCCTCTCTCTATCTCCCTCTCTCTCTCTCTCTCTCTCTCTCTCTCTCTCTCTCTCTCTCTCTCTCTCTCTCTCTCTCTCTCTCTCCCTCTCTCCATCTCCCTCTTTCTCTCTTTCTCTCTTTCTCACGGCTGCTTCTTTGCAGGCTTCGCTGAAACTTCATCCGTGTCACCCGATGGCTCAGAGCCTCCAACAATTCCCCTTCAGAACGTATTCAAACATTTGGCATTCAAGCAAACGGCCAGTCAGTCAAGTTCAGATCCAGTTCAGATTCCATCCATGTCACCATGATGACACCCGCTGCCAGGCCAGCTCAGAGGATGTGCTCAGTCCTCTCTACGTTCCGTAAGCCCCAGAGACGTAACATTAGTTTGGACAGCTGGCTGGTCTGGGGGAGCCTCTATCCACAGTAGCACCGCGGCGCTGGTACTGTGGATAGAGGATGGAGGTGATGGGTAAGGGAGGGGGTGAATGTTGGATGTTTGGCTGGATGTTGTGCTCTGCCCTGATGTTGCCCTGGCTTGTATTCAGAGTAGAGGAAATCTGGAATGAGAATTTTCAAATTGCACAGCTGTAGTTTCCAAGATTCAACTAGGTGCATTGATACTCCATTTTCTATATATTTAATGTACATATTGAGGGTTCTATGGCAGTTCTGCAAAGTGTAGATCGCTGTTTTCAACACTGATTCAATTAATGTAATGACTTAAATTGTAAATTAAAAGACCTATTGATATCTTTGTAATTATTGAAGATGGCATGCGTGACCTTTCCTTCATCCTTTCTTGCTCTACATAACACACAGCGGGTTCCGCTGTATGTTCCCTCTCTGGGGAACCAGTGGAGGGATCCAGCTGTTCCAAATAGCTTTGGAACTGCTGCTCTGGAGCTTCACCCACAGCTAGCCCACCAGCCTGTCCATGCACGGTGGATGGCATTGTTCTTTCTAGTGTTCGTCTGTAAGACATTGCAGGATTCCTTCTTTGCACATGTGGCACTATAGCAGCAATTGGGGATGATAAGAAGCTCTGGTAAGAAGAGCTGTTGTTCAGGGCCTCAAGTGCTCAGAAAAGAAGAGTCTAGACTTTGGGAGAAGTGTATCATTCCTGGTCTCCAGGTCTGAAGTGTGAGGCCCATTATGCGGAGGGCACCACATAATGGGCCTCATCATATTCCACTACCCTCCAAATGACAGAGGGCAGTACCAGAAGCGTGTCATTTACCAGGGCCGTATAAACAAAGGTTTGCTGGGGGGGCCCTACCCATGTGTACTTAGCAGTGACACGGGGCTGTATCATTTCTGAGGGAGAAAGATGTCTCGCTGTGCACTTTGCACCCGGTCAACTTCACAGTCATAGATTAACTTTGGAAGGTTGACATTGGAGCGCCAATCACCGTTGTTTATTCAGACAATGACTCAAAGTGTGAGTAACTTTTTTTTAAGTCTGAAGATGCAAAAAATATGTTGTGGAATGTCAGACAGATGTTGATTGATCGGAGGATCTAGAATCATATTCTAGATCCAAGATTCTTAATTTTTTTGCCAAGTACATTGAATTGCATACTCCAAATTCACGACTGCAGTATAAATTATACACAACACTAAAAATAATATAAACCATTATTATGAGTTTAAAATGTAAACGCCAGATCAGGCTTTGATTCAACCTGATCCACGGTAAACGACATCCACCACATCATTATGATGTAAAACTATCAAATGTATAACTAGGAAACAATTGTTCATCCACTTTGATTCTTATGTGAACGCCTACTTTATACAAGACAATAAGACCCACAGCTCTTCTCCATCTTCTCTGGAGAATAAGCTTCATCCATCATCTTGGTTTGATGTCAGTAGGTCACTGCAGCCTTTCCAGCTCTTGTTGACTGTAAACTCTAGAGCTGGTGTGAGGCTCCACACAGTAACTCGGCTCCAGAGGTCAAAAGCAATCTCACTGGATGGGGATTGACATGCAGATCCATCTGTTTCTCAACCGCTATCCCTGTCCGTGCTTCATGTGTTGGACAAACTGCCACTGCTTTACCAAGGGTTGGCTTACAGGAGCAAATCAATTCACTGTCGGTTTGTTATCACTCTGCCTCTCTGTAAACGGAGCTTGGGAGTCTGATTAGCTTGGTATCATCTCTGATGGTGTTGGGGTCCGACCCTGCTGGGTTTATGAAGGGGGCTTCTGCTACGTCCATCCATGTAGACTTGGACTATAGAAGACCGGTGATTGGATAGAACAATGATTGGCAGGCTGTTGTCGTGTTTGTCCCCGGCGGTTATAGCATGGGGAGTGAAAAAAGATTGATGCAAAGCTACTTTTTTCATCTTTCGACGTTGCTTGATGTCTCAGTCCATCACTAAGGTGTGACTTTGTTTTGTACCGGGTGTATGTTGTCCTGTGCTGCTGCTTATGCAGCCTGTGTAGCATGTTGTTGGCACTTTGTGTGGGTGAATCACTATAATATACATACCTAATACCGAGCCGCTTGACTTATTGGCTAACTAACAATTAGCTAACTAACAATTAGCTAACTAACAATTAGCTGTCGTGCCTCCCAGTGGTGTTCTACTGTATATTCCTTCCAAAATAAATAATACACACAATGTGTCCACTACAGGCTGATGGGGTTAGCAATACATGATTGGGTTTTGCAAAGACTTCTATTCAATTACATTTATTCAATTTTGTTATTATATATAATTTGTTTATTATTAATAATACAATTAATAATTATTATTTTTAATATTTGTTTTATTCTTATTATTGAATTAATTTATTTATTTTGTGTGAGAAAACAATAGCATCTTAAGGATGCATACCTGCCTTTTTGCACACTATAAAATATATATAGAATTTTATTTATTTATTTAAAAAAAAGTTTTTTAATTAATTCTCAATATAATTATTTGTATTATTTATTTATTCCGTGTGAGAAAACATGAGCGTCTTTTTGCACTGTAGCGTACAAGGTGGGTTGAGTGGGGGCTCTCAGGAGGACGTCTCTCCTCCTGCAGGCCCAAAGACCTTAAGTCCACTGTGAGGCCCGGGCCCCTGGGAGACTCTATCACATGGGATTAGGAGACTACCATGCCACCCTGGTTTGCACCTTCTCTTTCTTCTTCTTCTGGTCTTTCCTGCTCTGGTCTCTTCCACCGCGCCTCTCTGATTCAGTTGTACCGGTTCTAGGACAGAACTACTGCACCGTACACAATTAACCTCCAGTGTACGAGGCCCTTTAGTGCAGTGGTTCCCAACCTGGGGGGCGCGCCCCCCTTGGGGGGGCGCCAAAGATCGCAGGGGGGGCGCCAGGCCTCAGATGATTTGAGGCCTAATATCATATTTAGATTTTTTTTTTTAATTTTTATTTTTTTATTTTTTAATTTGTTTACATATAATTGTAACGCAATACATGATTGTCGCTAAAAGCCTTGTCTCTACATTACAATAAAATATAGAAATTAATTGATTAATTAATTTTAATAAAAATTCTACAAATTAATCTGATACTCCTCCGATTCAGAACAGCGTTTGTTAGGGCTGGCAGCGATGTACAGAAGGCCACCGAGGCCTCTTTTGAATGTGCACTTTTAATAGCAAAGGCAAAGAAACCGCACAACATTGGCGAGCAGCTCATTAAGCCAGCTTGCATTAAAATGGTTGAGAAACTGTGCGGCCCGCAGGTGGCGGAGAAGCTAAAAACTGTACCACTGTCAAACAATACGGTGAAAGACAGAATTGACAAGATGGCAAGTAACTGTGAGCTGCAGCTGCTCGAAAAGCTTGGAAAGGGGCCATTTGCCATACAACTTGATGAAACTACAACTGTAGCAGACGAGGCTGTGCTCATCGTTTATGTGCAATATATCGATGGGGAAGATTTGAAGCAGGACATTCTTATGTCAGTCAACCTTACCACTACCACCCGGGGTGAGGACATTTTTACTGCAGTGGATTCTTTTTATTAGGCATAGTCTATTATTTTGAAGTGTCCTGTTCTTCGAAATTTTAAATAAATATGATGCATACAATTGCAAGTTAGTAGCTAATAAAGGCATAAAAAGACAGAAATGTATCATTTTTTCTTTAATAGAAATGTTTCTTCTGCGCGTAAGGTGTCGGTTTCAGTTGGATTATTTGTCACAGTTGCTCCGATCAAATCGGTATCCTCCATTTTGTAGATTATTTACGACTTTTGAATCCACATAAACACATCGGCAAAATCCGGCTTACTTTGAGTATGTGTTTTAAACAGTTTAATCTCTTTGCGAATTGTTTCCACTTGCGCCGTCCTTTAATTTATTCATACAGCGGGCATCCAAATGAAATAATCCCGAGTCCAATACCCATCAAAGTCACTCCAATAGTGCTCCTTAATTACGCTTTCATCCTCCTTTAACGAAATACTTTACATTCATCCAGTTTGTGACAGTAGTTGTAGCATTTTTGAGACTTTGAAACTCAAATTAACGCTGTTGCCTTGTCTTGGCAACAGCGTTAATTAAAGTTTCAAAGTTTGGGGGGGGGGGGGCACAAATTCCAACAGGAGTCATTTGGGGGGGCTCTGGGTGAAAAAGGTTGGGAACCCCTGCTTTAGTGGATACCACCTTCGCAGTTCTTGCTTGGCCGCAGTACATAACATTACATTACATTAGTCATTTAGCAAATGATTTTGTCCAAAGCGCATACAATAGCAGTATTGTCTGTATGGCGCCTAAATCTGGGGATGGTATAGGAAGCCGTAACATAAGCAGTTATCTTATGTCTGTGAAACTACATAAGAGAGCTGTAGGTGACCTGTTTAGAATCTGTGTATAGGGGAGCCTTGTTGGATTCAGACTATGAGAAGGTGTGTGTGTGTGTGTGTGTGTGTGTGTGTGTGTGTGTGTGGTGTGTGTGTGTGTGTGTGTGTGTGTGGTGTGTGTGTGTGTGTGTGTGGTGTGTGGTGTGTGTGGTGTGTGTGTGTGTGTGTGTGTGTGTGTGTGTGGTGTTTCACCGTGAATACACAGCATTCCATGACCTACCATGGAATGCTGCCCTCTTCGGTCTCCCCAACCTGCAGCTGATGTTCCCACATGGGGACCAGAGCAAGAGCCGTTTGTTTTGCAGAACTGGTTTGCGTGGCTTGTTTCTGGGCTGCTGTCTCGTTAGACGCTGTTCGCATTATGTTCATGTGCATTCAAAACCGGAAATTCCAGTCCAGGCTGAATGATTGCTGGGCATTTCCCAAGGACGGTTGGATCGGTGCGCATGGCGACAGAAGCGATTGATGCTGTAACTGTACATTTGAATGCTATGAAAGCATGAGCTGAAATGTACCCTGTAAGGCTCGGCTGCCGGGTTCAGGTGCTAGTCTATACGGTACTAGTTCTGCGTTTCGTCAGCTCCAGTGGAGAAGGGGAGGATTTAGCAAAAAGGGAGTATGGACTGACCTCATATCTGCTGACTGACACGACACAGCAACACGAGATGTTACACACACACACACACACACACACACACACACACACACACACACACACACACACACACACATACTCCCACGGTTCTGTATCCGTTAAACTACAGCTAGCATGTTGTTTACCTGCTTCAATGTTTAACAGCTGTAATTTGAAAAGCTCTGTGAGAATACCTGTTTCCTGTGGACAGCTGTCAGCTGTAGGCTTCTGGTAGACTACCTTGCTGTTCTAGACAATGAATGCTATTCATTGTCTAGAATGTTTTTCCTATCATCTATGAGAGTATGGTTCTGTTCAGTGAAATCGATCGATCGATCTATAGATTTAACATAGAATATATTGTAAACAGATCCAGGGCATGTTGAACTAACATGATGAATAGTTCTGAGCCACATCCCAACAGCTTTTAGCCCCTTTAATATATTAAATATCTTGCTTAAGTTGCACTTTAACTTCAGTGTTGTAAAACATGGATAATGGAATGTTCAGTTTAACGGCCCTTTTATATCACATTAAAATGACGTATAATGGGAATAATTGAGGGGGGGGGGGGAGGCTGAAATTGGGATATGGGACCCACACAATCCTATTGAAAGGATTTCAAATTGAAGTGATCAAAGGTTATATTTTGAATCGGGTGTTACCCAGCCAGTAGACGAACATACCAGCCAAGAGGTTTCTTCAGACTATATCATTCCAAGCGTCCGCTTCCAACAGGTCGGGACAGGTTTCAGAAGTCCGAAAGAGCCAGTATGTTTATTTTGCGTGTTTCTTACGTCGCTCCATCCCTTGCATAGCTGGGACAGCGTTTGGCTTGGTTATATTCTAGTCTCTGCGACATCACCAACCCCTGAAGAACATGCAGTAGAGCCCGGCGGTCTGCCTCCTAATGGTGTTCCTGCAGGAAACCCTCTTCTCACACTTGATTGCTTGGTGCTGGCGTGTCCTCCGTGGGTTCACACCAGCCCTCGTTGTCTCAGCGGCTCTGGGATACGGCTCTGCAGAAACTCATTCATAAAGCGGTTATCAGCGCACCTCCAGAGCAGCGGTTGGATTGTGAAAGCTCTCATCGGCCGTTTTTTATGTTTCGCCATTCTTCAGTTCTTTGTCCGATAAGCGGGGCCCAGCTTTCTGTCAAGTGGCCTCGGCTCTACAACTTCCTGCTCATGTCAATTGCCATTGCAATGACACCTTCAGTGTCACATTTGAAGTCACTGGCCCAGTTTTCTAAATCCTCTCTAGCGATAAATAATTTGAAAACATTGCAGACCAAAAGGCATGTGATGCAACTGACAAATGCTGCAAACCTTCAGTTTTTTTGCCTAAACTGGAAGCTCCCGTTGTTAGTTTTTCGGGTGATTTCAAGACAGGTTGTGACACACAGGTCATGTTCTCTCTCTCTCTCTCTCTCTCTCTCTCTCTCTCTCTCTCTCTCTCTCTCTCCTCTCTCTCTCTCTCTCTCTCTCTCTCTCTCTCTCTCCTCTCTCTCTCTCTCTCTCTCTCTCTCTCTCTCTCTCTCTCTCTCTCTCTCTCTCTCTCTCTCTCTCTCTCTCTCTCTCTCTCTCTCTCTCTCTCTCTCTCTCTCTCTCTCTCTCTCTCTCTCTCTCTCTCTCGTAAGGCGTTTCTGTTTGGGCATGCATTGCGCCAGGGACTCTACAAACGTAAGCTTTATTCTCTGTAGCTGCAGGAGGTGAAAATGTTAGCCAGCCTCTCTCCCTTCCACCCTCTCCCTTCCACCCTCTCCCTTCCTCCCTACATTCTTTCAGAACTGGGGAGACAGGCTGGTACATGTTGTCCAGCAAGACGTTTGGGTGAGCAAATGAGGAATAAAATGGGCGCCATGAACCAAGAGGTTGTAATAGATAAGATTTTAAACAACAAAGTCATATTAAAGACTATAATTAACTTGTTAATTGAAACAAGTAATGGTAGTCCGAAAACGTTTAGGAAGTGAGTGATTAAAACAAAGAAATCTGATGATTTGGTCTCGGTTGAGTGGGGACTTTAATTCCACCATGTTGCGTGTGGGTCATTCAAGGTCTTTTCCTCTTTCTTAAGACAGCCTTGGCTTCCTTCTGACTCTCCTTCCCTTATCTCCATTCACCAGTGCACCTTTTTCACTTTTTGTGTGCGAGAGGTGAGCTCAGAACACCGATGGAGAACAGCAGTGCATGGCCACCAACTATAAAGATCCACAACATATTTTAAGTGTTCCAATAAGGCTGCGCATGACAACAAGAGCAGATGCAGTTTGAAGTAACGCTTAGTTTTTTTTAAATCTGTGCAACTGTCCTGTATTTCCTGTCCTGTTGGGGCAGGATAAGGAATGCAGACAGGGATCGTTTGAGATCCATTGTGCAGGTTGAGTGGATCAGTGAAACGCTACCAAGACGAGGTTCCCATGGTCCATACTGTACTAGCACCTCGCTGGGCTGTAATGGACCCCCTCTCTGCCACCAGGACTTCCTGTGTATTTTGGGGTGCTGGAGTGAATAAGGCCTCCTGTGTCAGTGGTTGTGACCTTCTCTCCCTCTTCTTCCAGTGCCCACGCACTTAGGAGGTCAGAGAGCGGTCTTCTTGTCCGACGATGTCAGAGACCAGCGTCATAACGACGTCACAAAGACTTCAGAACTCCTCTGTACTGAAACCCTGTACCCAAACCCTGCCTCATAACACCACACATCGTCAGAACATCAAACCCTGAGTTTCAATACAACTTTTGGATCCGCGTGTTTCCTCTCCGCTTTGAGGTCCTTCCTATTCCAAGTGAGAGCGGTTGGAACAGATTAGTCTCAAAGGGCTTCCCTCCCCTGGTGTGTTCTGCTCCTTCCTCTAGACGTCACTTCAGACGTCCCTCTGATCTCTCTTCAGTCGGGGACTTCAATGCGTCTTCCTCTGTGGACGACGTCTTTTGAGCTGCCCACGGTGTCCACCGCTGGGGTACCGTGATGAATGATATGGGCTTTAGATGGGGGGGAGCTGTGATGATGGGTGATTGATACATTTTCTATAGTGGAACCGCGTACTGAGTGGAATGGCATGGAGGTTAATCAATAACCTCCTTGTTTGTTATGCTACGCGTAAGAATGAAATGTACAGTACATCGTGTTCTACATTTGGATCCCGGAGGATGTTCATTGAACGGTTCCAAATTAAAAGGTTAATGTAGTTTGATTGTGCGTGAAGTCTCTGCAGGCAGTCAGCTTCAAGCCCTGTGAAGCATCCCTGTCTCTGATGGCCTGCTCACCATCCGAAGGGACCGCTTCACGGTCGTGACTGGGACAGTCGACACTCCGTGTGTGTGTGTGTGTGTGTGTGTGTGTGTGTGTGTGTGTGTGTGTGTGTGTGTGTGTGTGTGTGTGTGTGTGTGTGTGTGTGTGTGTGTGTGTGTGTGTGTGTGTGTGTGTGTGTGTGTGTGTGTGTGTGTGTGTGTGTGTGTGTGTGTGTGGTGCATCAGAATGATTAGTATGCACTTCTATTGCAGTCCGTGTCATGGTGACACGGGTCGCCATGGTTACTATACTGCTTATGGGTATTTCTCTCTGCTCTTCACATTTCACCCGATGGTTTTGACATGATGTGCACGCTGGTTTTTGATATCTGCTGACTGAAGAAACGCACCTTAATGTTTGGCTTAGGAGGACACTTGACCTGGAATAGCATCCGCCTGGATTAATTAAAAATAATTGAGATGGCGGTCTTGTCATGACACCCAAACTTACATCGTACGATGACTGACCCTGGTGTGTGGCAGGGGAAAAAATATTCTGATGTGGTTGACCTGGACGCTCCCTGTGGAGAAAACACTAACTGGGTGGGATTTGTGGGATTAAGGTGACGGAAACAATTCGTTTCTGCATTAATCCTGTTTGCGGACCCCCTGCAGTACCTCCCCTGGTTGAAGACCACTGCTATAATTGAATTACGAGGAGAAGATCTGCCCTTATAATAATGAAATATGATGTTTTGAAATGTCAGAGATAAAGTATTTTTAGTCCGATACCGTACAATTTCCACATTCTTCAATGTAATGACCCTCAGTTTGTTAAGAGTGGTATTTAAAATTTTAATATATCGTGATGTTTATTGATATAGGGAATTGATAATTCCCAATAATTGTTGCGATAATTGTTATAATGTTTTGATATGGCCCAGACCTCTCTAGACATCACTGTTGTACCATGCCTGCTAGTTTAATGGACGGGCCTTTTGGGTATACGGTATATCGAGAGGCTAGTCCAGAAGTTCTGCTGATGCGTCGTTTCAGTTCCTTGGTTCAAGGGAGCGTAGTCCTCCTGCTTCAGCCCAAATGTCTGTTCAACAACACGCCCGGGGACACTGGTCCCCAGGGAAATACAACACACACACACACACACACACACACCACACACACACACACACACACACACACACACACACACACACACACACCACACACACACACCAATCTGCCAATTTACCATTTCCAAACCAAATATTTCTCCACACACAGCCTTAATGAAACACCTACAGTATGTATTAACTGTAATGTAAAAAACATTCATTCATGTGTGCATAGACGCATCTCAAAGGGAAATATTCTTGGCTTGCAGATTGAATCCAGCACTGAATCCAGTGTCAATAACATTGACATTATCTGTATTGTTGCTCACCAGAATCAACTAGGAAATATGAACAAACAGTCAACTGTAGTGATCTATCACACTCTGATGCTGTGCCAAAGGTCAAATCTAATCTTTAGTGTTCATCTAGGGGATATCTCAAGAACAGTTGTGAATGGTTCCAGTCTTCTACTACTTGATATCACAAGTCCTTTGAATCTCTTTACTGACAAACAGGAGAAGACTAGACAGGTGTTTATTGGGCAGTTCCTTCCCAGGCGGAAGTGTAATATTATTAGATATTATTATTATTATTATTATTTAGAGAAAACGCATTGCTGGCTTAACAGACAGAGCATGTGTGTAGCATGTATAGTAGCACTGCTACAATGGCACAGAGCTTTATATATATCTCCATTTCAGATCTAAGTTCTCTTCAGTTTGCTTGGATCTGATCTAAAGCCGCTGGATTAAGACAAAGATGTGAGATAACCCGTCCAACGTGAAAAGTTAAGCTGGCCGTCTGTTTATGCTTCGTGCTTCTGATATTTCCCCCAAAGGGGATATTGTCCTAACTGTCTTCAACAGACCCCTGGGCTCTAAAGGAGACCTTCTGGACTTTTCAACCTGGACCCCTTTCCCCCTCATTTTGGGTCTAAAACTGGGTCAAGTATTGAGCGAGACCGCTTCGGCCACCGGCCACCAAACAACTTCATTGTAAGTAGGGATGCTCCGATCGATCGGCCGCCGATCATTATCGGCCGATATTCACCCTAAACCGATTTATTGGAGCTCTCAAAAGCGGCCGATCAGAAGAGCCGACCAGATGACGCAAAATAGTATTTAGGCCTTAAGTTGGGCCTAAATTTAGAAAGGCCCTGTATTTTTTTCCTTCTATTGAAATGTTTTTTTTATTCCTTTGTTGATTGATATTGTCTTATTTAGGCTATAATGGTTTCCTATGCTTTGACTTAACTGTTCAGTGTTGAGCACATTTAGGTTTTATTCAATAGGAAGAATACAACTGCTCTTTAACCAAGCATAGGCTTTTGTATTAGTTTGAGTTCCTTCAAATTGTAGCATATTTAGCCTTCAAGTTATCAATTTGATACTTTCACACATCTTAATTATATTTCTGCAATGCATTTCAGAATAGTTACTTTTATAACTCTAAATAGTAATTAAATACATAATACGACACAATAGATGGAACTTTAAATGGAAAATCCGACCCACCATGTGATCAGCAGTCGGTATCCGCAGATTAGGATTCCGCTGATCGGTGATGGGCCCCAAAAACCCTGATCGGAGCTTCCCTAGTCCATACTCTTTGGGCTTGTTTTTGCCACGGACAGCCTCAAATTATTATAGGCGTCTGACAACATTATGGAAAAGATCCCCAGAGAAATACAAGCTTTTTCTTTACCTTTCACTTCGGATCCGGTTTGTTATTGTCTAACCAAGTCTCGCTCTGAATCTCACGAGAGTTGAGTTGCTGGCAGGTAGAGAACAGTGGAGACTCGGTGAGAGCTGGAGAGAGAGGAGTGGCAAAGCTTAGTGTTATCTGAAAGATTAATCAAAGGCAAGGCTGAACCTTTCGCTGATTCTGACAATGTGGATGAGGCTCAAAGCGAGACTTCTCCTTGAGCGACATTTAGAACACACGTACGTATAATAACAATCTGATCCTGTCAGCTCTGTGCGTTCAGGATTCAAGATGTTTATTTGCAACATGTACAATGGAATGCTTACTCCCCATTCCCTACCGCAGTAGGAATTCCCGACAACAATACTAAATTATAAGAAACAAAAAGATCAGATGCGATTAGATTAGATTAAAATGTATTGTCATTGCACAGCACAAGTACAGTACAGCGAAAATAATTTAGCATCTAACCAGAGTGCAAATGTTGCAGTAAAGTGCATGGTAATATAGTACAGGGGTTAAATAAGATGTGAAAACAGTCTACTAGGTATAAAAACAGGTATACAATTACATATAGAGGTATGAGATATGTGCAGAATTATAAGGTATAAACAATACTATGCTGTAAACAACACTATATACTACCTATAATATATGCTATCAACAACACTTAACACTATACTATGTACTGTACTTCTACTTTCTACTTTAGATGAGTGTTGTCTCTATGACCTCATCCTGTATTAGTCCCCGTAGAGTTGAACACTGGGAACCTACAGTTACCACAATGAGCTTCTCAGGCCTTCAGTCTGATGGGTTGCCTTCCAGCCCATGAAAAACTTGAGATCCATTGCCAGCTGTAATTACACACACACACACACACACACACACACACACACACACACACACACACACACACACACACACACACACACACACACACACACACACACACACACACACACACACCACACACAATGGCTACAGCTGTGCCGCCTAACACTAAAGCTTTGACTTGGGTGTGTGTGTGGTAATAGTCTATCTCCCGCTCCCAGCTGTCTAATACAGTACAGCTTTCAGACTTGTGTGTTAAAATACGCATAGTTTGCTTAATTGCTTTAATGCAGCTCTGGAGAAAAAAAACGGCCATTTAGCAGTTTAATTTGTTCCTTTTAGCACACTGCATTTGCATTTAGTCCCCTAAGAACTGTTTTAAACGGAGCACTTTACAACCATGTCTGATTCTTAGCAAACTGGAGATAGCATGTGGAGGAACAATGGGCCGGTTGATTCCCTTCTAGCCGGGTGGCTCCATTGAACAGAGGAAACCCAACCCGACCCTTCCTCTCCTCGCTCAGCGGGCCGGGAGAAGGAACCTGGGCTACTGGGGCTACTCAGCTTCACATGGGAAAGCTGGAGAGCCGGCTTCTGCCTGCTGGGTCACATCTGACACAATTGTATTGTTATTGTTATTATTATAAGACGTTAGAGCCCTCTAAATGCATAAAGACATATCATTCCAACTGGGGATTTGTTTTTAGTATTTATCATTTATTGAAAACTTCTGGAGCATTCAAAATGATGCTGGTACATGTGTGACATGTAATGCAGACTTTGACACGCTTTTGTAATACTGTACACTAACAACTTAGAGGATATCTAGTCACATGTAGTACTGAACAACAACTTAGAGGATATCTAGTCACATGTAGTACTGAACAACAACTTAGAGGGTATCTAGTCACATGTGTCTGTTTATTCTATGTTCATGTCTGTGTCACATTCTTGTCACACCCATGTACATTGGCAATAACTTGAAACTTCACTTGAAATGTAAGAATATTTCGCTGATTTCACTGAGAGTTGTGTTTGGTTTTTACGGAATTTCAGACCGTTTACAGTCTACAGTATTTTTATAGAAGTGTGTTAGTAAATTCCCACTGCAGGAGGGAATGGGGAGTGAGCATTTCCATTGTACTCCAATTGTACTCTATTGTACTACGTTGCATATGGCAAATAAAAAATCTTGAATCCTGAATCTTTAAACGCTCGTTGAATCCATTTGTGGTGTGGAGACGGGAGCAGTACATTGAGTTCTGGTGGTATGGCTCTATCCTCTCTGGTGCCTCGTTTCCACCAAGCTGTTTTGAGGGCTGGTTCGGAGCTTGTGCCTAATCTCGAACCAGTTCTTTGCGTTTCCACCGCGAAGGAGCCACTTTCTGGCCCGGTTAACTGGTTCCTGAGCGGCCCCACATCGAAGCTGGGCTAGCCAGCAGGCTCCACTACGCCAGGGGCTGGGGGCGGGGCTTATCGGACAAACGGCGAAAAAGTTGGTGGAAACGCAAACCAGTTCTTTGACGGCTCACCAGTTGAACCAACTGCGAACCGGCTCTAGCGCCATCCGAGAGCTAGAACTAGGCTTGCGTTGGTGGAAACGAGGCATCTGAGGTCTTCTTCCTGCCCGTCCCAGCAGCCATGCCCCCCATGGGGCAGGAGAAGAAGAGACAGCCGCACCCCCTCAGGGTAACAGAACATGTAAGGCTTATCCGTGTAGAAATGAAGGTGGAGCAGAGGGGGTGGTGGGTTACGGTGACCTGTGTGTAAACGCAGCAGTCGATGGATGACAAGAGTAGAGGATTTTAACGTTAAAGGTTTCCACGTTTGGATTGGTCATCTGGAGAGTGGGCTGTGGCTTGTTGGTGTAGAGCTGGGCGTGTACGTAACTAACGGGCGGAGTCTTTAAACGGGCGTGTCAGCAGGGTTCTGGACGGATGTGGGTTGAATGACAACGGGGTTCATCAGCTGATTTCCTTGTGGTTTGGTGTGTGTGTCCATCCTGATCTTCATGAAGTCATTCAGAGGACGTGCTCACTACGACTCTCCCATCGTCCCCTCCCCTCATCACGGAACATAGCGGACGCTGCGTCATGACCAATGGGGGGCGGTGGCCGCCTTTGTGGAGTGCTGAGACCCACACTGGAGTGGTGTTTGGGCGTGTGTATCTCCTCACTATGGTGACAGCGGAGTGACTCCGGGGAGCTCCTCTCCGGGGGAAGGGGATCACATGCTGGATTGTGTTATGCGTCACTGTGGTCATCTTGAACGGTGTGGGATTGATGGGATTTCACACCCTCTTTTTATCATTTCATAAGACTAATAATTTAGTGTGTGTGTGTGTGTGTGTGTGTGTGTGTGTGTGTGTGTGATCTTTTTGTCATACACATACACATATGCGATTTGACCAGTGTACAGCCTCCCCACAGTGGCCCCATCTCTCTTCTCGTGGCGTCGGGCTAGCCCCGCCTCCTGGACCACGTCAGTAGCCACCACCAACACACTCTCCACCAGCGTAGCATACCGGCTGACTTGGACAAACGTTCACTCCGCCCTAACGAGTCTTCAGGGAGTGGTGATGGTGCAAAGAAACGTCTTGATTAAAGTCTCTCCTCCCCCTGGATCACACTCGGTTCAGGGTTTTAAGATGACTCAGTCCACCGTTTCCCCATCTTAGCCCAACGTTTTGAACATGCATGTGAGACGGAAAATGTGTCAACATCTTTGGAATCTTAGTTCAAACTTGGTTGAACTTCCACCTGCCTCATGGCTGTTGACGACGCTGCCTGCATTGTGAGTGCATTGCTGCCTCAGCAGTGTCGTCACGAGGCACACAGCAGGTCTGTCTGTCTGTCTGTCTGTCTGTCTGTCTGTCCGGCTTTCTGCCTGCTTTAAAGTTGAAACAAGCCCAACCCAAAGTGGCGAGTTCCCACTCTGCCACGTGCACTCTGCCCGGTCTCTCCTGTCCCAGAGGGTGGGGCGGGGGGGGGGGGGGGGGAAGGAACACCTTGGTGCATTGCATTGTGGGTAAATGAGCAGAGGTGAAGAAAGTGGGGGGGGGGGGTTATAGTATATCGGGGGGGGCGATATAGTTTCTTACAACCCAGCTGTCCGTCTCTCGAAGTCGTGTTTTCTCTCTCTCTCTCTCTCTCTCTCTCTCTCTCTCTCTCTCTCTCTCTCTCTCCTCTCTCTCTCTCTCTCTCTCTCTCTCTCTCTCTCTCTCTCTCTCTCTCTCTCCTCTCTCTCTCTCTCTCTCTCTCTCTCTCTCTCTCTCTCTCTCTCCTCTCTCTCTCTCCTCTCTCTCTCTCTCTCTCTCTCTCTCTCTCTGTTCTCCCACCATGCAGATTTGGGTGTGCTTTGTTTACACATGGTTTTAAATGTGTGTGTATTTGCATGAACGTTTTTTTTACCGTTTACTATGCGGTAGAGCTCGTTCCTGGTGTCGCACAGGAATGCAGGAAGATAGGGGGCGTGGCCACAAAGAGGGGAGTCTCCGCCTCTCTCTCTCTCTTTGACACTCCTAGGCCGTGTGGTGAGGGTGCCACCTATAGGACACCTGACTCCCAGGTGCAGTGACGGCCTGGTTTTTTCCAACTCATCTACGCTAAAAGAATCCCAAAAGGGGGTCTGGGAGAACAGCGTGTGCCCTGCCCCCTAGTGGTGTGTGCCCAGCATGACACTGACGCAGTGTCCTGTCCACCTCACTCCTCCTCAGAACCGCTGGTCTGTGTACAGGAGGGTAGCCCAGCTGGCACTCAGATGAACAGTTGCCGGGGAAAGTGCCAGACACTCTGTTTTCTGGTTTAATCTTTAATGTATGTTTAACTGAAGGAGCGTGGGAACACACCGCGCTGGTGGTGACTCTTGCAGGCCTGTGTTCTGGAGGGCCAAAGCAAAGTTTGCTTTTAGCTCCCCTTTCCTGCACCACCGTCGCCTGAATAAATAGCTTCTCTCTCTCTCCTTATTTCTATCTCTCGAACTTTGTTTTTCTGGCTCTGTCCAGTCTGTTTTTTCAGAGACGTCTCTCTCTCTCTCTCTCTCTCTCTCTCTCTCTCTCTCTCTCTCTCTCTCTCTCTCTCTCTCTCTCTCTCTCTCTCTCTCTCTCTCTCTCTCTCTCTCTCTCTCTCTCTCTCTCTCTCTCTCTCTCTCTCTCTCTCTCTCTCTCTCTCTCTCTCTCTCTGGTGTATTGTTCTGCTGCAGTGATTCAGCCAGTTAAAGATAAACCCACCACCTCACCCAACCCCTAGTGACTCCGTGTCCCCTCTGTTGTCCCCAGGGAGCTCTGGACCCACGCTGTGCACATGACGTCGCTTTCACGTGATTGGCTGCTTCCCATGCAGCAGCCAATCACGTGAAGGCACCGTCATGTGTACAGGGGACAGAAGGGGGGGGGGGGGGGATGACCACTCACTGCTTGTTTCCTGCACCACTGTTGTTATGGTTACGTAGGGAGGAAGGCGGTTGGGGGTATTCTGATGAATCCAAATTGTGTAACCGCCTTCCTGCTTCCTGTCGGCTGTACACACATTGAAAATGTAGCCTTTAATAGAACATGATTTATCACAAAGATGTCGATGCATGTCACACGAAACATTGCACCATGATACGAATATTTCTAGTAATAATTATTATATCAGATGATTACGTTGAATGAGGTTAAAGAGGTCAAGCGGTATAGTGCCGCATTGTAAATCCCACACCAACATGCCAGGCTGGTCTCTAGTCCAGATGTAGCAGTTCCTCCCGCCAAAAACGACGCCTCATGCATCGCTTACGAGGCAAATCTGGCAACCCGGTCTTACAGTGTCTGCATTAAATGCCGTAGTGTCCGAAATCCTCCCCTCATTCCCTACTCCCTACTCCCTCTCTAGTAGTTCAATGTAGAGGACTATATAGTGAAATCCTTCCCTCATTCCCTACTCCCTCTCTAGTAGTTCAATGTAGAGGACTATATAGTGAAATCCTTCCCTCATTCCCTACTCCCCTCTAGTAGTTCAATGTAGAGGACTATATAGTGAAATCCTTCCCTCATTCCCTACTCCCTCTCTATTAGTTCAATGTAGAGGACTATACAGTGAAATCCTTCCCTCATTCCCTACTCCCTCTCTAGTAGTTCAATGTAGAGGACTATATAGTGAAATCCTTCCCTCATTCCCTACTCCCTCTATAGTTCAATGTAGAGGACTATACAGTGAAATCCTTCCTCATTCCCTACTCCCTCTCTAGTAGTTCAATGTAGAGGACTATATAGTGAAATCCTTCCCTCATTCCCTACTCCCTCTCTAGTAGTTCAATGTAGAGGACTATATAGTGAAATCCTTCCCTCATTCCCTACTCCCTCTCTAGTAGTTCAATGTAGAGGACTATATAGTGAAATCCTTCCCTCATTCCCTACTCCCTCTGTAGTAGTTCAATGTAGAGGACTATATAGTGAAATCCTTCCCTCATTCCCTACTCCCTCTCTAGTAGTTCAATGTAGAGGACTATACAGTGAAATCCTTCCCTCATTCCCTACTCCCTCTCTATTAGTTCAATGTAGAGGACTATATAGTGAAATCCTTCCCTCATTCCCTACTCCCTCTCTAGTAGTTCAATGTAGAGGACTTTTTAGTGAAAACACTTTGGGACACTACTGGAGTCTCCGTTAATGAGGTCATTTCTGTTAATTTCATAATTAAACGTGTCAGATCTACGATGGACGGTGGAGGTTGCTTCTTGTCAGTGCATGATGGGATATAGGATTGGTTGTACACTACTTTTCACAATTCATGGTGGGATACGATGAGTGGATAATAATTCTCACTATGCAGTACATCCAGACAGCACTACAACATGGTGAACTCACTGTGTAGTGCACTATGTAGTGAGACACAGCCCAAGACTTTGTTTGGTACCATTAGTAATATTGAGACTTGTGATTAAAGTCATATTATAGTAGTAGTAGTAGTAGTAGTAGTAGTCTAGCACTATTTATAGGCCATAGTAGTGGATACACACAGCCACAGCCCTTGAGTCATTAGGGAAAGCAGCAGCACAAAGGGTCTTTATTGAGGTGTAGCGGTTAGCCACATGCTATACTGGTGTTCACCATCTGCCTGGACTTCCCTCTCTGTGGGTCACAAATCAGACCTCCGCCACCTGGCCACATAGAGGAAGCTGGGGGGGGGGTGGTGTGTGTGTGTGTGTGTATGTGTGTGTGTGTGTGTGTGTGTGTGTGTGTGTGTGTGTGTGTGTGTGTGTGTGTGTGTGTGTGTGTGTGTGTGTGTGTGTGTGTGTGTGTGTGTGTGTGTGTGTGTGTGTGTGTGTGTGTGTGTGTGTGTGTGTGTGTGTGTGTGTGTGTGCTGCTGACACGTTATGTAGCACCGTCTTCCCCCCCCCCCCCCCCTCTTGTCCATTACGTGCTTTCAGTTCCTCCGACCTGTCGTCTTCACTTTGTTGACCTTTCCTCTTCCTTTGTCTCGCTGTGCCGGCCGAGTACACGGTGGAGCAACACATTCATGAGTTACACACTCACTCACACGGTACGTAACGTGTACCCACACTAGGTTTGGAGTCATTACACAGCATGTAGATCCACTGCGGTTGGAGTCGGTCATGTTATACATGGCTTCTGTATCTCTCTGCAGTATTTCTGATGTTTTGGGGCCAGAGTTCCTCCACTGTCCAGCGTCGTCCGCGGTCCGGGACGTCTGTCGATTGAAGTATATCACTCTGTGTGAATATCTGTTTGGAGTTGACTTGAGGCACTTGCCCCTGGATGAGCCCATTTAGAGTCAGGACTGCTTCTGGCTCATCTCCCATCTCACGTCCTCAATAATACTGGCCTGTTGTAGTCCTCTAGTCCGTGGGGGGGGTCACTCAGTACGTCTTGGGGGGGGGGGGGGGGGGTGGTTGAAGTTGTAAGAGGATGTCGCTAACCCATCCCCCCCCCCCCCTCCCTCTCCTCCGTCAGACCTGCTCCTCCCACCTGAGCGGTCCGGGTCAGGAGGACGACCCCGTCTATACCAACCTCCAGGAGCTGAAGATCTCCCAGGAGCTCCTCCCGCCGCAGCCCTCCGGCCCCCCGCTGCACGCCCAGGGCGACTGGGAGACGTACCGCGACCACGGCGGCCGCCACTACTACCACAACCGCTCCACCCAGGAGAGGACCTGGAAGCCCCCCCGGTCCCGGGACTCCACGGGCAACGCCCGGGCCGACGCCACGGGGGACGGCACCCAGGTATTCAGTGCCTCCCGGGGTTTGATACTCGTGTTTGGTTATTCTGGTTGAGTTTGAAACCATGGCTGCCAAATAGAATTTGAGGATTGCTGTCAAAAGACCTTCACTCTGGAATATTTTAAACAAGTTTAAAAGGAATGATGATTTCTATATTTTACACTTGGGGAGAGGTTCAACCCTTTTATCCTACATGGATAAACACACACTGGCCATTCAACCTGACTCTAAATCTAACCCTAACTCCAAGTATCTCTATTTGAACTTCACACTTGGCGCCTACAACGATGCAAGCGACACCACACTGCCATCTACAGACCAAATTGATGAACTGCTCTTGGTGTAGCGGATGATACATTTACTATTAGGCTTTCTGTGGTGTGCTTTTGTGTCTGTTCTGGGATCATAGATTCTGTGGTCTCTGTCGTTACCGGCTCTGGGTGAACTGCAATCGTATTTTCATCTCCTTGATCTATATCTGGTGTAAGATGTTTTCTCTCTCTCTCTCTCTCTGTCTCCCCTTAACGGTAGACCACGCCGCTGTCTCTCTCTCCGTCCTTCCTGCCCTTGCTCTCTCTCTCGGTGGGTCGCCTGCCGCCTCTGTCCTCAGAGGACTCCTGCCTCACCGCCTACTCTAGCCAATCAGACGGCCTGTACGGCTCGCCGCCGCGCGGCTGGTCGGAGGAGATGGACGCACGGGGCCACACGCTGTATGTCAGCGACTATAACAACGAGAAGGTACCCGCTCGCCCTGCCTCTTGTCTCTGGTCTCTTTCCCTTGCTGTCTTACTCTCCATCTCAGTTTGATTATTCGTATAGATAGAGTGGTGCCCCGTGGCCAGACCCTCAGCTCACCAGCCCTCTCAAGGCCTGAGGGAACTCTTGATCATCTCCCGTAACGAGGCCTCAGGTCTGGAATGTTTGCTGATTGTGATTTGGAGGTCTTGCCACGCGCCATAAGGCTGTGTTGAACTGTCACGGTTAAAATGCTCCAACTACTCTGTGTGTGTGTGTGTGTGTGTGTGTGTGTGTGTGTGTGTGTGTGTGTGTGTGTGTGTGTGTGTGTGTGTGTGTGTGTGTGTGTGTGTGTGTGTGTGTGTGTGTGTGTGTGTGTGTGTGTGTGTGTGTGTGTGTGTGTGTGTGTGTGACCAGTGGATAAAGCATGTTGATGAGCAAGGCAGGCCCTACTACTACAGTGCCGATGGATCCAGGTCGCAGTGGGAGCTTCCGAAGGTTGGCCCTCTAATGATCCTCACCCTCTCACCTTTCATCCTCCTTTCTTCTGCAGCTCAGTCTGTTTAAAGGCCCACGGGCGGTTTGGCATCCCCCGGTTGATGAAGAGAATCACTTTGAACTCTATTTGTGACTGGAAAGGATTTGGACCGGACAGCTAGACTTGTTTTTGGATGTAATGTCAACGTTCAGGCCCAGACTGAACATCTGGACTGACTAAGGCTAAGCTAAAGGCAGATGACGTGGAAAACCGTCCTGCTAAGAGTGGTGGGCTGCAGCTTTAAAATGTACAGGACGTCCAAGCGACCACAAACTATAGCATACCAAGAATGAATGAATGAATTTAAATCTAAATCTGGATGATTGAATCCTCTTTATTGTTTAAATACATGTAAACACGCAGTGAAATATGTTTCTCTGCAGTGTAGGGGTCTGGTGCCTTGCTCAAGTGTTTCTGGTGGGACTTGAACCGGCGACCTTCCGGTTCCCAAGCCAAGTCCCAACAGACGGAGCTATCCTGCCGCGTTTTGTGGTCTGCGTGTGCAAATTGCGTTACAAAAAAGAAGTCTGACTGTCCAAAAACAATGACAATCATTTTAAAATGGATCCGCTGCATTCTCTACCCTCCTTAACCGCGGATGCCAACCTGTCTTTCAGTTTAGTTTTCCTAGCACGTCTGCTCCCTCAAATGGGCCCCATCTAGATGGTAGTGTGTTCCATTGGTATTGAATACACCTGCTCCACACCTCTCTGAGAACACATTGAGGGAGGCGGGCGGCGTGTGTGGTTTGTTGGAGGCAGCCTCAACCCCACCTTACTCTCAGTGCTCCACCCCGCTCCACAGCTGGCGGGGGACTCCCTGAAGAGCCGAAGCCTGGACCGCAAGCAGGATCCCATCGTGCTGACCAAGTGGAGACACAGCACCACCTTCCTGGAGCCCAACGACAAGGTCTGATCACACACACACACACACACACACACACACACACACACACACACACACACTCGCATGCACACACACACACATGCGCGCACAGGTACGCACGCGCACACACACGCACACGCACGCACACACACACACACACACACACATACACATACACACACACGCGCACGCACAGGTAGGCACACACATACACCCATCATACTCTTTAGCTCTGGTCATCCACATCAATTAGTATACCCAATGAAAATGTATTATTCAAGATTCAAGATGTTTTTAATTGCCAATTGCCAAGTACAATAGAATGCTTACTCCCCATTCCCTCCACAACAATACTATACTAAACTAACCTACCTATGATATGCTATACTATAAACAACACAATATACTTTACTATATACTGTACTATACATATATATATATATATATATATATATACTATAACAATACTGTACACAAGATAAAAAAATAACATTAAAGTGACTGATGGATGTTGTATACATTAAAAAGTATTTTAAAGTGCCAGTAGTGCAGCAGCATCATGATACAGTGCAGAACAGAACAGTGCAGTTACTGTAATGAGTCCAGAAAGTCCAGCAAAAGTAAGATCCTTATGATGTGATATTATGATAATAAATTGTCATAGCGGTATATTTTTAAAGCGAACAGACACACTATTGTAAGTCGCTTTGGATAAAAGCGTCTGCTAAATGACTAATGTAAAGTACACTGTCGCCCCTACAGATGGCTATATTTAGACTTCCATTATGTTTTTGTACATGACAAGGTCACAAGGTCAAGTCTAAATGTTTATCAAGAAGAAACCTAGAACTCCTGATGTACAGAACACAAGAACATAATGTATAATCAAAGTTAACCTATGAAGGGAGTATCTAGGATGTAACAACGTCTAATCATACCGTAACGATTACCTGGCTCACGCCGTGGATTTCATTCCACACGGCGGCTTATGTGCAAACTAGTATTCATCAGGAGACCTCAGAAGCGCCTCTAAGTTTGCCGGCCCGTTGATGGGTTCATGGGGTCTGCACGCGTCATGGTATCAGGAGCGAGAAGGTTGACTGATCAAAGATCTGATCCACCGACACACGAGGTCCACCACGGCCCTGTGGAGACTTGAATGTGTACGTTGTGGTCTCGTCCCATCGTCTCCCGTGTCTGAACCAACCGAGAGGCGGGGGACGGTTGTGGAGTAATGTGGTTGTGTTGCAGCGCCTCTTCAAAAACAGACGCTCCCGCCACGGGACGGCCCGCCCACATCCATACCGACAACAAGTCAGTAGCCGGTCCGTCATCCAGGGGACCGATCGGCAACTCGCCAATTAGACACTAATTCATCCCACCAATCAAACTTAATCCTAACTAATGGTTCCCCAAACGGCCACCAGCCAAATTCACTTCAAGCCTTGTTTTTCCAGAGTGAATTGGACGGCAATGATTTCCATGATTTGACCAGAGGTGGTTTAAGTAAAGAATCACGCTTTATAAATCAAATGCATTCAAAAGCCTGTCAACTCTGGCCGTGATCTCACTCAACTGAGAATAATAATCAAGCTTGTTTTCCCCCGAAATACAGAATCCTACGGCGGTTTGAATCCGTTGCTGCCCCACTCGCCTCACTTTGATTTCCGCCCATCCTTTTGTTGCTATTAGTAACGGTGGCAGTGGAATACACCAAAAAAAAGGAGCCTTTTCGTGTCCTTTACCTGTCAATCATGTTCGTTGTTAGCATGTTCGTTCGTCAGCGTCTTCCCTATGATGAAGGCCGCCCGTTCCCCCCGTGGTTCCTGTGACCGTGTGTTGTGTGTCTCCATCACCAGGACACTCCTCTGGGCCTCAAGCCCCCCTCGCCAGGCTCCGACTCAGACCCTTCATCTCCCAAGACCCCCACCTCCGTTAGTACCTCCCCGCCCTGCTCCTCAGCCTCTCTGCCTCTGCTCTGTCCTCTGCTCTGTCCTCTGCTCTGTCCTGCTACTGCGAGACAACATGGACAAATGCAAAGATCGCCTGGAATTTTACACAAAAATAGACATACTTAAATATAAGCTGACTGATGATTGATGATTTTCAAGAGTAAAACGAATGAAGCAGGTTACCTTGTTTGTAACCTTTTTAGGTGGCAGGAAACCTACACAACTGCTCTAGCTCTGTGTACCCTTTAATTCTACCAGCTCTGTTACCCTTGATTGCTACTAGTGCTGTGTTACCCTTTAATGCTACTAGTTCTGTGTTACTCTTTAATGCTACTAGTTCTGTTCTGTGTTACCCGTTAATGCTACTAGTTCTGTGTTACCCTTTAATGCTACTAGTTCTGTGTTACCCTTTAATGCTACTAGTTCTGTGTTACTCTTTAATGCTACTAGTTCTGTGTTACCCTTTAATGCTACTAAAAGCAGCTTTTCACCCGGGACAATACAGGTCAATAGTTGCTGATAGTTCCGTTTGTACTCCAGCTCAAATCCCCTCACATGACATCATCTCTTATGAGCGAGGTGATGTAATGCAAACCACACGCAGGTCAACTTTCGCTTTGATTCCTGCGTCCCTGCGTATTCCTCGTGGATTCAAATCTCTTGTCTGTGTGTTTGCATACGGGTGTCGGGCGTGTTCTGCAGCCTTAAGAGCTACAAGCCGCTGGTTTGGACTTCTGTTTGCTTCTGTTTCGGTGGCTTGGGAGTCGAGGGAAAGTGTTCATCTTGGGTGTCTTTCCGCTTGGAAGTGTTCACGTCAGAATGGTGTGTAAGTTTTCTTGACCGCTGGCTGGCCTTTCAGCTGTGTGTGTTGTGTTGTTTGTGTATCTGCACTTTCTTCCATCTGTTACATAAGAAGCCAATGTGTGTTTGTTTAAACCTGCAGCCCTCCGAGAAGTGTGGCGTGCTGAACGTGACCAAGATCACAGAGCATGGAAAGAAAGTCAGGTGAGTGGAACCTGCTTTCAGTACACCTTGCCAAGTGTGCCAAATGTGTACGTCTGTAGAGTCCCCCTCTAGGGGGCGCGCCCCCCAGTTTGGGAACCACTGCTGATAGTATAAATAAACATTTATGTTATTGGCTTTCTCAACTTTCTTACTGGTTGTGTCTTAACTGTCTGTATTGTTCACGTGTGTCACACAGGAAGAACTGGACCAATACCTGGACCGTCCTCCGCGGATCCTCGCTGCTATTCGCCAAGAACCAAGGGGGCGGGACCAGCTGGGTGAGTGGTGCTGTCACCTGTCCTATGATTTGGAGCCAGACTTTTCTGTATATCTAAAGATTATTAGAATTAACATATTTTAAGGGATAGACATTTTAAGATTCCTTTGAAATAGGCTACCACTGTCAGAAACTTCCTAGTGAAGACATCCTGGCACATTGGAGACGGATGGGACACGGCTACAGGGGGAGCTCAGTGGGCTGGACTCTCCATCCCCTCAGAAGGCCAACACAGACCTGAGCCTTAGGTTTTTGTGAAACGCTAAGTGTGTGTGTGTGTGTGTGTGTGTGTGTGTGTGTGTGTGTGTGTGTGTGTGTGTGTGTGTGTGTGTGTGTGTGTGTGTGTGTGTGTGTGTGTGTGTGTGTGTGTGTGTGTGTGTGTGTGTGTGTGTGTGTGTGTGTGTCAGTTTGGAGTGGGCCAGTCCAAGCCCGAGTTCAGCGTGGACCTGAGGGGGGGCTCTGTTGAGTGGGCCAAGGACAAGTCCAGCAAGAAGAACGTTATGGAGGTGACATACCAAGACACACACACACACACACGTGTCTTGTCTCTTCATCCCTTTCGTTTGGGTGAGCATTAAGTATGAACAGAAAATATTTGAGATGTGCAGATGACCCAGGAGTTGTAGATGTGTAGAAATGTCCTCGTTGCACCTCTCCTAGTTGGTGGTAGAAGAGCTCCCTCAGGGCCTCTGGGAGCTCTGATGGTCACTCTCCAACTGAGGATCTTTAAACCATTTGAAGAAGTCCCCAAATAATACTAATAGTTACAACAAGTCTATATTGATGCAAATGGGAAGCTAAACATTCTGGCACACCTTGTTTTGTTAAAGGACATCACCATCCCTGGGTGATTAAACCATCGTAACATCTCTCCTGGCGTCAATTAAATATCCATTATCAAGAGAATTTGTCAAAATCACTTCCACTTCCTCCACTCTTCCACCCCATTCTGACGAAGATCATTTAGCGTGAGCGCGGCCGCCACAAATGTAAACAATATAGTCCATATATGATCAATAACATTTGCACTTTCATCTTTTTGAATCATTGTCGGTGCAGACTTTTTCGACAAAGTAACAGTGAATCTTACCTCACAAGTACTTTAGAGTACTTGGTAGGTTACCTGGTAGGTACATTCATACCAAATGCTCTCAGGCAGAAGGGATTTAGCCAAATGAAGATCGTAACATGGGTGTTAGTGAAGCCAGGTGAGACGTGACGATGGTTTGATCACCCAGACCAGTATTGTCCTTTAACTTTTGTAAACCTGTGTTAATGTGCGGAAGCGTGTGGATAATATCCATCAAGCTATAAGCCATGGACATCCTTGTTGGACCAGCTGGGTCTCAACAGGTCTGTCTGTCTGTCTTCCCGTCTGTCTGTCTGTCTGTCTGTCTGTCTCCCAGTTAAAGACCCGTCAGGCCATAGATCTGCTGATCCAGTCAGATAACGAGGACATCGTCAAGGACTGGTTCCGCACCCTGCAGGACACCATCAGCACCCATGTAAGAACCAACCCCATCAAACCAGCCTCCCCACAGCTCTCAGCCTCCCTCACTCTGACCACCCCTCCTCCGCTATCCCCTCCTCCGCTATCCCCTCCTTCGCTATCCCCTCCTTTGCTATCACCTCCACCGCTAACCCCTCCTTCGCTAACCCCTCCTTCGCTATCCCCTCCTTCGCTATCCCCTCCTTCGCTATCCCCTCCTCCGCTATCCCCTCCTTCGCTATCCCCTCCTTCGCTATCCCCTCCTTCGCTATCCCCTCCTTCGCTATCCCCTCCTCCGCTATCCCCTCCTTCGCTATCCCCTCCTCCGCTATCCCCTCCTCCGCTATCCCCTCCTTCGCTATCCCTTCCTCCGCTATCCCCTCCTCCGCTATCCCCTCCTCCGCTATCCCCTCCTTCGCTATCCCCTCCTCCGCTATCCCCTCCTTCGCTATCCCCTCCTCCGCTATCCCCTCCTTCGCTATCCCCTCCTCCGCTATCCCCTCCTCCGCTATCCCCTCCTCCGCTATCCCCTCCTCCGCTATCACCTCCTCCGCTATCCCCTCCTTCGCTATCCCCTCATCCGCTAACCCCTCCTTCGCTATCCCCTCCTCCGCTATCCCCTCCTCCGCTAACCCCTCCTCCGCTATCCCCTCCTCCGCTATCCCCTCCTTCGCTATCCCCTCCTCCGCTATCCCCTCCTTCGCTATCCCCTCCTCCGCTATCCCCTCCTTCGCTATCCCCTCCTCCGCTATCCCCTCCTTCGCTATCCCCTCATCCGCTATCCCCTCCTTCGCTATCCCCTCCTCCGCTATCCCCTCCTCCGCTATCCCTCATCCGTTAACCCTCCTTCGCTATCCCCTCCTCCGCTATCCCCTCCTCCGCTATCCCCTCCTCCGCTATCCCCTCCTCCGCTATCCCCTCCTCCGCTAACCCCTCCTTCGCTATTCCCTCCTCCGCTATCCCTCCTTCGCTACCCCTCCTCCGCTATCCCCTCCTCCGCTATCCCCTCCTCCGCTATCCCCTCCTTCGCTATCCCCTCCTTCGCTATCCCCTCCTCCGCTATCCCCTCCTCCGCTATCCCCTCCTCCGCTATCCCCTCCTTCGCTATCCCCTCCTCCGCTATCCCCTCCTTCGCTATCCCCTCATCCGCTATCCCCTCCTTCGCTATCCCCTCCTCCGCTATCCCCTCCTTCGCTATCCCCTCATCCGTTAACCCCTCCTTCGCTATCCCCTCTTCCGCTATCCCCTCCTCCGCTATCCCCTCCTCCGCTAACCCCTCCTTCGCTATCCCCTCCTCCGCTATCCCCTCCTTCGCTATCCCCTCATCCGTTAACCCTCCTTCGCTATCCCCTCTTCCGCTATCCCCTCCTTCGTTATTCCCTCCTTCGCTATCCCCTCCTCCGCTATCCCCTCCTTCGTTATTCCCTCCGTTTGTTCCCCAGGGTACAAAAAACACACGTTTAGTTTATTCAATCAACAGTCAAGCTAAAAAGATTATATAATTAATATTAAATGATAATCTGTTTTTCTCGTGAACCATCAACTGTCCATGTTGCTAAGAGGCACTTGGAAAGTGAATCATAAAAATAAGACCTTTATTTATATTGCACTTATCAAGCACTGCAGCGCAAAGTGCTTCAAAACAGAGCAATACAATTAAAATACAAATAAAAACAAACTTCAATAATTGAAGAAACGGATGGCATAATAACAGGTTTTGTTAAAAATACATCAAAATACATACGACAATCCACTACTCTGAGCAGACATCAACAACAAAAAATATATAAAAGTATAAAAATTGATCGAAATTAAAGCTAATAAAGTCATTCTATAGAAATGTGTGTTAAGAAGCTTCTTAAAAGAGGACCCTGACACAGCTGATGTCATTTCAAAAGGCAGGCTGTTCTAGAGACTAGAGACACTTTCACAGTGTTTCTGTGTGTTTTAGTACATGCGTGTGTGTGATGTCTTTGTGTTTTCCTGCAGGCCTGGGAGTCAGACGAGGCCATCGAGGAGGACCTTCCCGAGTCTCCCGGGGCAGAGAAACAGGACAAGGAGAAGGAGCACAGGGACTCAAAGAAAGGTGAGTCAGCACATACCTCCGCCACACCAAATAGATCCGGATTCGGAACCAGATCTGCGCCGAAATCAAATAAACTGTTTGGCCTTGGCCCTTAACTAATCTAACCACCAAGTTTTGTCCAATTCCGTACATAACATTACAACATAACCTCCTCCCAGGTAATGACAACAATAAAAACCATCATGTTTGGAGGGGAGGGGACTTCAGTTTCTCGTTGTTAAAACTGAAACTATAATAAAAAGACAAAAGCCAGTGGCCAGGGTATTCATTCCCTCCTGTTGTCCTCTCAGGCATCAAGAACTCCACCAGTGTGGATGGCCAGGACAACAAGAAGACACGGCACAAGCTCCGGAAGTTTCTCACGCGCCGGCCCACCCTCCAGTCGGTCCGCGACAGAGGCTACATAAAAGGTTAGGATCTATATAGCCGTAGCACGGAATAGCCTCCGAAAAATGTACTTACACGTGTTACCGTGGCCGCAGCTTTAGAAACCGTAGCTTGTCGCTTGTAACTAGATTGTAGCTTCTAACTGTAACTGTCACTGTAACTGTAAATTGTATCTTGTAACTGTAGAGTGTAGCTTGCAACTACATTGTAGTAACTGTAGATTGTAGCTTAGAACTGTAGTATGTAACTGAAGTTTGTAACTGTAGATTGTAGGTTGTAACTGTATATTGTAGCTTTTAACTGTAGATTGTAACTGTAGATTATAGATTGTGAATATGACCTTTTCATAATTGTATTTATTTTGTTTTTGTATTTTATTTTTTGGGAGTTGACTATGAAACGCATGCTTTGCCCTCCGAGGTGAATATGGTGGACATCGCAGTGGAGCCTTGAACCTCTTTCCCTCTCCTTCTCTCCCTCTCTCTCTCTCCCTCTCTCCTTCTCCCTTCCTCTCTCTCTCCCTCTCCCCCTCTCTCTCCTCTCTCTCTCTTTCCTTCTCTCTCTCTCTCTCTCTCTCTCTCTCTCTCTCTCTCTCTCTCTCTCTCTCTCTCTCCCTCTCTCCCTCTCTCCCTCTCTCCCTCTCTCCCTCTCCCTCTCTCCCCCCCTCCAGACCAGGTGTTTGGCTGCAGCCTGAGCAGTCTTTGCCAGAGGGAGGGCAGCTCGGTGCCCAGCTTTGTGAGGATGTGCATCGACCACG
Source organism: Muraenolepis orangiensis (assembly GCA_027704905.1). Lineage (NCBI taxonomy): Eukaryota > Metazoa > Chordata > Actinopteri > Gadiformes > Muraenolepididae > Muraenolepis > Muraenolepis orangiensis. Next base: position 30,195,139 of record CM051005.1, on the reverse strand, counting down.
TGGAGCAGAACAGTACGTTGGACCGCTCCGCTCCCCCCTGCTGGGGTTTCACTGAGTGTGACACGTCAAAACCACAGATAGAGGAGGTTGCCCCGGTAACGTCTCTGTCTCCCTGTCTCCGTACGTCCAGGTCTGCACGTGGACGGCTTGTACCGGGTCAGCGGGAACCTGGCCGTGGTCCAGAAGCTACGCTACGCTGTGAACCACGGTGACTAAACACCACATGTCACCCTCGTGGTCGATCGGGATAGAGCGGTCCATGTTTTGTTGTTAACTGTTTTCTGTAAAGTAAATATGTGTTGTTTACTTGGACAATAACGGTGTATTCACGTGTGTCTGTGTTTGTGTGTGTCTGTGTGTCTGTGTTGGTGTGTGTGTGTGTGTGGTGTAGATGAGAAGGTGAGCCTGTCAGAGGGGAAGTGGGAGGACGTCCACGTGACCACAGGGGCTCTGAAGATGTTCTTCCGGGAGCTACCTGAGCCCCTCTTCACCTTCGCCTCCTTCCACCACTTTGTCTCTGCCATCAGTACGTGGGCTGTGAAGTGTATTAGGGAACCACAACAGCTTAAGACAATTCAGTTCATGGCTTGTTTGCTTAAAACGACAACAAACTCAGAATCAGAATGCCTTTATTGTCATTGCAAAGTACAACGGAATTGTGTAGCCATCCTCACGATCAGTCTTTACCAGCAATTGAAAAATATGAATTATTTTAAAAGGAAACCAAAGAACATATAAAATTAAGTAAAATGATACAGTACAATAGTGCAAATTAAAAAATATATATATACATACAAAGGGGTGTGGTCATTTTGTGGTGATGTTTCTTTAATAATGATAATTATCGTTGTCATTCCCCTTTTGGAACTGCAGAGACTTCTGAGACCAAGCAGCGGGTCCACTCGGTTAAAGAGCTGGTGAAGCGTCTCCCCAAGCCCAACCACGACACCATGCAGGTGCTCTTCAAGCACCTCCGCAGGTACCAAGAACCATACTGCCTTTGAATCGATCGCTTTAGACCTCTTCAGCCTTCCGGCTTCTCTGGTGCTTTCCTAGCCACTGCAAAAATATAAAATAAAACATGTGAATATTGAGTTGATTTTAACCCAGTATAGTCAAGTTTATTATACCAATACGTTTGTACAGCTAAATCACACCTCTAACCTTTAACCCTTGTTCAGGAGCCATAGAGGAACCTTGAGCCTCTGTTTAGGGAATCTAATCGGAGCCGGATGGGCTGTATAGTGCAGTTTGAACCGATGTTAAGACTCCAGTAGTAGTGGAGCTCTGAGCTCTAGCAGTAGATGTGGTTGATGATCTTACCTGTGACCCCCCAGGGTGATCGACCACGGAGAGGAGAACCGCATGAACACCCAGAGCGTGGCCATCGTGTTCGGGCCCACGCTGCTGCGTCCGGAGACGGAGACCATAAACATGCACATCCACATGGTCTACCAGAACCAGATCGTGGAGCTCATCCTGCTGGAGTACGAGAACATCTTCGGCAAGTAGGAGCCGAGTGAGGGGGGGGGGGGGGGGGGCTCTCTTTCCTCTCCTGCCACCTGGAGCTCAAATGAAACCCACGCACGGCTCTGGTCGGTATTTGCCAGACGGACCCGGTCTGGTCTGGTCTGGTCTGATATGACTCAAAACTCTCTGCAAACCTTTTGGACCCAAAGCCTTGCGGAGCTCTTGGGGACGACCAAAGGACTACAAGCTTTTTTCTTTCTCTTTTTGTTGCACTTGACCGTACTTTCATTTGGTGCCACACTGATGCCACTCCCTTTGCTTTTTACACTGGAACTGAAACACATGATGATCTCTCCACCACTGGAGGAAGTGGCCAAGAGCTGCAGAGAGAGAGAGAGAGAGAGATGTGTTGGACATGTGAGACATGGACGGGGCGTGGCTACTCCTGTGAATACCGCTGAGTTCACAGACCTTTACAACAAGCCTCCCGCGCTCAGACGCTCCGCCACGGGGTCGTAAAGATCTATTTACAATTTAGACTAAACGGGTCCTTGTCTGTCATCCCGCCCACATCAATGTTCATCTCCGGGGGCCCGAACCCCCCCAGCCCTCGCTGTCTGTGGGTCGTCTCTCCACGGACGGGGGGGGTCTGTTGAGAGACAAACTGACCGCTTGCAGGTACTTGTCATCATCGGTTGCACCGTGACCCAGACAGCAAACTGTAAATATTTGGGTGGATGGGATCGGGGACGGGGACGGGGGGTTGTGGGGGGGTTGTGGGGGGGTGCACCTTCCACCGCAATCCCGCCGAGGAGTAAAACGCAGTGAGAGCTAATTTCCGTGGCTCCGAAAACAAACACTTTACGCTAACCGCATGCCAGTCTTAATCCGATTTGTTTCCCTCTTCTTCTTCTTCTCTTTCCCGTGTTGCTCTCTCTCTCTCTCTCTCTCTCTCTCTCTCTCTCTCTCTCTCTCTCTCTCTCTCTCTCTCTCTCTCTCTCTCTCTCTCTCTCTCTCTCTCTCTCTCTCTCTCTCTCTCTCTCTCTCTCTCTCTCTCTCTCTCTCTCTCTGTGTTGTTTCCCTTCTGTGTTGTGTAGAAAACTTTTTATTCAGCTTTAAGAACAAAATCAGCTTGCGTCGCAAAAAAAAATAATAAGAAAAAAGTGCCCAAATGGCAAAACCAACGGTACGTCTGGTCTCTGTTGTTTCCGTTGTCTTTGGGTATGAAATATTAAGGTCTGAGAGCCTGTGGACGGGTTTTGATACGCCTGTAGAGCGCTCATGTGCTCATGTGTGCGTGAGCAGACGGATGGATAATTGGATGATGAATGGACAGAGTGATAATAAGTTGTACAAATGGTAAATATGAGGACCTATGAGATGAGTTTATGAAATAAAGGGGGGGGGGGGGGGGGGAGAAATCTCTAATGTATGATGATTCTTAAACTGATGGATTTAAGGAATAAAGGGCTGAACTTTTGCGCGTGTCTTTTCTCTGAGGAACATTGGGACCCGTGTTTCAGGTCAAGGTCACCCAGGGGTCACTTCAGAAACACACTGGATGGACTTATTTATTTTATTTTGGGTTTTTTTTATTTAGTAGAGACGTATAAAGTCTCTCTCTCTCTCTCTCTCTCTCTCTCTCTCTCTCTCCTCTCCTCTCTCTCTCTCTCTCTCTCTCTCTCTCCTCTCTCTCCTCCTCCTCTCTCTCCTCTCTCTCTCTCTCTCTCTCTCTCTCTAACGTTTTATGTTGTGCTCCATTAAACAGAACTTGGGGTACAGTGAAACACATTGGTCTCATTGGCTTGTCTCAAAGATTGACAAAAAGTAACGGATGTCCCATTAAACGGCATTATGTACCTGGTACCAATGCCTAAACATGAGCAGGTTACAACGGTTGGCTGATTTAATCAAGACTTTTGTACAACAACTGAACACCAGAGGGCGCTGTTTAGCTGACAGGCTGACAGCCCTAATATATATATATATATATTACATATATATATAATTGTAATGTATTCAGTTTCTTATGTCTATATACACATGTATTTTATGAATGACCTGTGTGCATATTGTGCAACACTTATATGATATATTATATTAAACAGACACGACGCTACCCACCACATACACTTCAGAATGGAGACCCTGCTGCAGCATTAAGACGTCTTTTATTCAAATCAAACGCCAAAACCAACACCCAAAATCAAAGATAAAATGCTATCTAATTTCTAAATAACCAATTTGTTTCCAATGAAGTTTGGAAAGTTATTGACAGTCAAACATGGCCAACAGACAAACATGGTCACACTTTGAGGTCATTTCCATTAAACTCGATCATATTAAACATTGTGGCTTTTTATGGGAACATATATTTTTTATTAATTGTGGTCTAAGCAAACATGAGACAATCACATGATGCATAGATACACACAATATATATATATACGATTTAGTTTAATTAATCTCTGCTCAATGTCTTCAACAAATCCCTCAGTCAATAATTGCTGAATTTACAGGATAGCCGTCATTAACCTGGATTCAAGTCTTGCTTGTATTGAACCATTGACCACTTTATGAGGTAGTACAGAGCAACCAATGGTTGGACTCCTGGTTGGACAGGAGGGTCTAACACATGGGGCTGATGGGAACCCCTCGCTTGGGCTGGTAGGTCGTTGTCCTGGTTACCATGGTGATGCAGTCTATGATGGGACACACGCTGAGGCACAGGGTGCAGCCTGTACAGCTGTCTGTGACGAACGGGAGGTGGGTCTCTGGGTCAAAGGTTATGGCCTGGGGGGGGGGGGGGGGGGGGAGAGAGAGATGAGTTGAGAGTTACACCAGACTCCTTTAAAAAAAACGTTTAAATCCATTCACGGCAATTCTCTCTAAACCAGGGGTATTCAGAGGCAGTAAAACTCAGTTGTTTTCAGGATGTAAGTTTTCCATACATCCTGACAACAGAGTACTAAGGTCATTCTGGCATATGTTTAACCAAGGGGTTTTTAACCCCAAACGGACCACTGTTTTCCAGTGCGTACTGGTGCGTACCCTTTAACAGCTGAGGGAACAGGAAAGACACACGGACAATGAACCACGGCTGGTTACTGAGTAACCCGGGGCCTACCTGGTAGCCTGAGTCGTTGCAGGTCATGTAGCACTTGCCACAGTTGATACACATGTCCTCGTCTATCAAGGCCAGCACCTGCAAACGGAGCCAAGGTTGTTTTACAACCATTTGCTATTTTGATAGAACCACAGTATAATAGTATTCTCACAATTGGGCTCAAAATGTAATTTCCTTAGAGTCTACACTACTTCAATATTCAGTTAGTTACGTACACAATGATGTGACTTGAGCCCGGTGTCTTAAAACATTCACACACAAAGGGTCCAAATCAGGTTGATTCAGATCAAATCAAATCCAAATCAACTAAATCAAATGAGGGAATCTGAATGTGCAGAGACTCACTACCAAGAGGTCCAGCTGCGGAGAAAGACTTACTTGACAACAAACACCTGATAGCATTTTACTGTTTAGTATTTTTATATTATTGAATATACTATATATAGAAATTCCTACTGCGGGAGGGAATAGGGAGAGAGCGTTCCATTGTACTTGTTAAACATGGCAGATCACAATCTGAATCTTAGGGATATGATTTGGGGATAGGATCAAACTTCTGGTACCTGTTCCTTGTTGTCCAGCTCCTGGTACGCTCCAATGTAGCGCAGTGCTCTGGCTATCACATCCTATACACACACACACACACACACACACACACACACACACACACACGATTAGCATATCTCTTCACAGACCATTAATACTTGTGTGTGTGTGTGTGTGTGTGTGAACCTTGACAGCAGGAACAGGCTTCTTGGGCACGTTGACCGTAGGGTCGATGGTTTCCGTGACAACGTCGTTCCTCGTCTCTCTCTTGTACGCTGCTATGGCGTTCGTCTTCTCCTGTAGATAAGGGCCGAAACTAGGGAGGCTCTACACACACACACACACACACACACACACACACACACACACACACACACACACACACACACACACAGTCATTTAGTGAAGGGCATTTCATTTTCAATTGGCCATCTTCAAATTCCTGTCTCTTGCATGGAGATATATATATATATATATATATATATATATATATATATATATTCACCAGGCACTTTTTTTTTTACTTGACTACTGTCCACACAACAATGTGACAATATGTGTTTTATTCCAAATATATATATATATATATATATGTATATGTATAGTATATATATATATATATATATATATATATATGTTATACAGATCCCTTAGCTACAGCAGATCAGGAGCAGAGCTTTGCATTTGATATGAACGATATGTTGGACATAGAGAGTTAGTGCTTTCATTTACCACCTTGATTAAACTGTTTTTTGTTGTTGTCCAATGTAATAGAAATATTAAGAACTTACTGTAGAAATAATGAAATAATGTGTAAATATTAAGGGTTTAGATGATATCAATTCAGAACAGCAGCTTGCGTTTACTGACACTAAAACCACCCGTCAGTGATGGACTAAAGCTATTCATTCCGAGGCTCCCCGGTCATGTGGTATATGTCTTTATATATATCTATCTATATATCTATATATCTATATCTCTGGTATTCCTCCCAGCCTCTCCGTACCTTCCCCACCAGCTCCCCCAGCCTGGGGATGGGCTTCCCCTTCTGGTGCTTCTGTGTTGGGGGAGACTGGCCGTCCCATTCCCCCAGGCCCTCCAGGCTCTTCAGGTACAGCAGGGCCTTCAGGCCTGGGGGCGGACCAACATCATCATCATCAGCATCATGTGACATATGAGGACCAATCAGGTGGTGAGTCTTAAAATCAACACACATGACTTATATACATCAGTGATTTACTTCTGATTAGGAAAGTGATGCAGTAAAGTCAATTAGGAAAGTGCATGTAAAGTAAATATACAAAACTTGAATCTATTGATATCAAAGAGATATCGGTTAAAGATAGATGTTAAATTACACATTTCCTCCTTCCCCTTCTAAATCCTATATACTACACGAAAATGCAGTTTGTATACTGTTATAGAATTTATTTTCATTCAAACTGCAGCAGAAAGGTAACACTAGAATCCCTCATGTTGGCCTTCAGATATAACAGCCAATAATAATCAGAACACACTTTGTGGCTGTGGGGAAAGCAAGATGGCTGCTAGTCAAGGGAACAGAAAGTACAGAGAAGGTTCCTTACCGACACAGTAATCCTCAATCAGAGTGAAATCCTGGTTCTGAATTGCACTGCACACCTAGAGAGAGAGAGAGAGAGAGAGAGAGATATAGATATAGACTGTTTCAGACAGGTACAGGGAGTATACAGACAGGTACAGACATAAACAGGAAGGATAAGCAGAACATGGACATACAAGCATTCTCCACCTGCTCTGCTTGTTCAAACGGTCTCAAACCTTACAATGAACCTCATGGTGGTTTACTCATCAACCACCTGTGTCTCCTGTTGTCTGCAGGAGTCCAAAGAAGCAACTTCAGTGGCAGGTAGCGACTGCTACAGTGTTTACTACGTCCTTTACAGGTGAATAGGTGATGGAGCACATCATTCTTTGACTCTGTGTGCGCGTGTGTGCGTGCGTGTGTGTGTGTGCGTGTGCGTGTTTGCGTGTGCGTGTGAGGGAGGTTGGTTACCTGCAGTAGAGAGGCTCCAGTGTGGAGGAACTGCAGTCCGGTCTCTGCAGAGTCGATGCCCCCGGTGGCCAGGACGGGGAAGCCAGGCAGAGCCCTGCTGATGGCAGACACCGCTCTGAGGGCGATGGGCCTGATAGCGTTGCCTGCAGTACAAACAGACACATTTGTGTGTTTGTGTGTGTGTTCGTGTGTTTTTGTGTGCGTGTGTCTATGCACATGCCTGTGTGTGTGTGTGTGTGTGTGCGTGCGTGTGTGTGTATACTGACCAGACACTCCTCCGTAGGTGGTGCGTTTGCCCGCCCCCACGCCGGGCCACGGCGAGCCGTCAGCCTTCAGCCCCATCATCCCCGACACCGTGTTGGTGGCGGTGACGCCGTCGGCCCCGCCTGCACCACAGAGAGACCTCAGGAACAATGACAGACTGAAGCTGCTACACCGCTGTCCACACCTGGGAGCCTCGTCAGCCCCTCGTGTCCACGCTGACCATGTCAGTCAATGTGGGACTGGGGACTTCCTGGGAGTTTTGAAGAAGCTTTATCAACAACCGCGTTACCTTCGTACGCGGCCGTGGCGATGACCACGATGTTGGTGACGTTTGGCGTCAGCTTGGCGAAGAACGGGATGGAGACCGCCGCCCGCACCCACCGGCAGATGTTACGCACCAGCTCTGGGTCCTGACCACACACACACACACACACACACACACACACACATATACATATCATACACACACACACACACACACATATACACACACACACACACAGGCATGTGCATAGACACACACACACATATATATATATATATCATTCATACACACACACACACACACACACACATATATATATATATATATCACACACATACACACATACACACACACACACACACATATATATCATACACACACACACGCACGCACACACACACACACACACACACATACAGTATATCATACACACACACACACACACACATAATATTCCATTAAAAGTGTCCCACTAAATGTATTACTACTTAGTACTATTATGAGTACTTGACAGTACTATACTGTATGTGTGGATAGGGTGCTACTGATACAGGTGAGTGATGGGCAGGTGATGAGACGGTAGTAGTAGGACTGTGAACACACCTGTCCACACGCCAGCCCCATGCCTCTCTCTCCCATACCGTGAGGACACGACAGGTTCAGCTCCAGGGCATCTGCTCCTGAGTCCTGAGCCGGGGTTGGACGGACGGACAGACACATAAACAGACAAACACACAGACAGACAGGCAAACAGACAAACACACAGACAGACAAACAGACAAACATCCAGACAGAGACAGACAGACAAAGACACAGACAGACAGTAAGGAAGTCAGGTGTTGAGTCAGTCGAACACAAGTAAAGTAAGTGGTTAGTGTTTTGCTGCCTTTCTCACCTCCGCCATCTTGGCTATTTCTGTCCAGTCCGACTTGTTGAAGCTGCACATGATGCTGGATATCACCACCTGTGATGCATTAAATGCATTAGATCATTAAAGCTATTTTATTATGCAATTCCTATGTGACTACAAACAGACCACTTTATCACACAACAGCCAATGGTATATCAAACGGAGTGCGTTACGTTGTCGGGAAAGTCCCTCTTCAGCTCGGCCACCGACTGACACCAGTAGGCCGCCGTCTTCTCGCTGATCAGCTCGATGTTGAGGAAGGAGCCCTGACCCGGGCCGAAGATGTGACCCGACGTGGTGCCTCGCACGATACGGGGCGACACGTTGGTCACCAGGTCCTGGTGACAGACACAGGCACAGACACAACATGGTCACAGGACTAAGATCGTCATCGCCATAGTGACACAGGGACATCACACAGTGGGAGTGTGTCCACCCGGACGTATGACAGACAGATGAGTCTACCGGTTGGTACGGTCCGCTGAGCAGGTTGGTGGACTGATCACTAATCATCATTACATGACATAACATTACATTACGGTCATGTAGCAGACACTTTTGTCCAAAGTGACTTTCAATAAGGTCATTCAACAGGTAGGCAAGAGAACTACTAGTCACCAGGAGTCATAATGCATGCATTTCCTTCCTTCCTAGCCTCCAAGAGCAGAGCCAGTACTCAGGTAAATGTACGATTAGTTGGCTCCCTGGAGTTTACGCATTAAGTACATCAGGCAGGGGCTACAATGACAAATAGTGAAGCGTCTGGGTTTGCCTTTGCCCTTTCTTGGTGTGTGTGTGTGTGTGCGTGCGTGCATGCGTGTGTGCGTGCGCGTGCGTGTGTATGTGTACGTGCCTGCGTGTGTGCGTGCGTGCCTTTGGCGTACGTGTGTGTGTGGTGTGTGTGTGTGTGTGTGTGTGTGTGTGTGTGTGTGTGTGTGTGTGTGTGTGTGTGTGTGTGTGTGTGTGTGTGTGCCTGCGTGTGTGTGTGCGTGTGTGTGTGCGTGAGAGCATGCACGTTGTCCAAGTCACCTTGTCCAGCCCGAAGGTCTTGGTGAGAGCAAAGCCCCAGCCCTGCTCGAAGGCCCTGCGGATCATGGCGGTGCTGGTGGTGGGGGGGGCGGACGCCAGGCCGAAGGGGTTGGGGAAGCGGATGCCGCACACCTCCACGCTGATGTCCACGCCGTCGATGGCGCTGTAGAACAGAGGCAGCTTGGGCACCGCATCCACAGCCTGCCCATGGAGAGACTGGTGGCAGAGAGAGAGAGAGAGAGAGAGAGAGAGAGAGAGAGAGAGAGAGAGAGAGAGAGAGAGAGAGAGAGAGAGAGAGAGAGAGAGAGAGTTTAGGGTTAATGTGTGTTATCTTATTTTCACTAGTGTAGTCTACTGCCTGTGCCCTGGTACATCAAATGACTCATAATTACTTATCAAATTAGAAGAAAAATAAAGTGTCAGATACTGATAATACTGTATATGATAATGATAATATAGCATACTGATATCGACTACAGTGATTTACAACCTCTGGCTTTTGCGAAAAATACAAAAGCAGTTTTCTAGTCTACGACTGCCTTGACATGTTGCTATATACTGTAGCAGATGATGTTATTCAAAGTGTAAACAGCTGGATGAAGTGCAGAGTGTGGCTATAGGAATCGGATAGGTTTTAATAATATTCAAAACATTTTTGTTCAAAATGTTGAAATCTTTTACAGCAGATCCACCAGGTTGAAAATGTCAAGTCTCGTGCCTCGTCCGAGCGTTCTCCCAGCACCGCGGCGGAGGTGAGTCACCTGGATGTATCGGTGCATGTGCCAGGAGGCCTGCTTGCCGTCGTTGACCGACTCCACGGTGGTGTTGGCCATGCCGGCGATGTCTCCGCCCGCAAACACCCAGGGCTGGCTGGTCTGCATGGTGTCTGTGCTGATCTCAGGGGTCCCCCAGCGGTTCATCTTCACTGGGGCCATGGCCTCAGACACTGGATGAAGACAGAAAGATTAAATAACAAGCCCCCAGGTGTCAAGTGTGTGTGTGTGTGTGTGTGTGTGTGTGTGTGTGTGTGTGTGTGTGTGTGTGTGTGTGTGTGTGTGTGTGTGTGTGTGTGTGTGTGTATGTGTGTGTGTGTGTGTGTGTGTGTGTGTGTGTGTGTGTAATTCTGTGGGGTGCAGCAATGTAACCCTTTAGAATACCAGCATGCATGGCTGCAGCATGCATGGCTATGCATTCTATACTACTACTACTACTTAAGTAGTAACTATAATGCCCAGCATGCATTGCTGCACTCATTCAGCCTATACTATGTAAGCCAAAGCCTCCTAGTTCTTTGTTTCCTAGCTCTTGCATGTCTGTTATATCTTCCCACATATTGCATAGCCGCCTCTAGTTTCCTTCATTCCCTCATCCCCAATGGGTTTTAAGGGTGTGTTTCCTTGGCCTTTAGGGGGCTTAAGGTGAGGGGCTTCTTCTAACTGAATCTAACATGGGACCTGTGGAACCTGTTGCCTCACACTTGACTTGAAACTCGGTTTGCCAAATTAGTATGAGAACCCATTGTGAAACGTCATCATTTCATACAGGGGTCAAGGCATGATGAGCTCACGTTAGACATCTAACGGTGGGTCGTACCTTGCGGGTCGCCCAGCATGGACCCGAAGGCGCTGATGATGTAGTTGGCCTTGAGGCGGACGGTCTGGTCCTCGTCCTCCAGCCACTCCCCGTCCTCGCCCTGCTCCGTGCGGCAGAACTCCAGCCCGGACACCCGGCCTCCCTTCAGCAGCACCTGGCGGGGCGACAGGAAGGGCAGGAACTCACACTGCTCCTCCTTGGCCAGCTCCATCTGGGGGGAAACGAGCACAGGCCAGCCAGCCGGGCGTTGGGGTCGGTCTACTGGTCCACCTACAGAGGGCGCTGTTCAGGGCGGCACCGTTCTGTAGCGCTGTCCGATGTGCACTCGGTATTCTGGTTGCCTATTTAGCGCACTGCTTGGTACCATAACGCACCGTTAAGCACTGTAAGCTAGTCAACACTTATTTCTGGACAATGTCCCAAGATGCATGGCGGTTTCCGTTGTCATGCGAATGAGCGGTCACAGGGTGACTTCTCCAACCCCTGTGTGTTGGCGAGTTTATTGCGACCAATTCACAATTCACAATTCAACATATAGAAATCATCCATCAGTCACATCCATCAGTCTTTTTAATGTGTACAGTATTGTTATAGTGTTGTATAGTATATGTATAGTACATAGTATAGTATATAGTGCTGTTATAGTATATGGTATATGTTATAGTATATATATATACTATAACATACATATACTATATGTTATAGTATATATATATTGCATATCATAGGTAGTATATAGTGTTGTTTACAGTATAGTATTGCTTAGAATAGTATAGTATTGTATTATTATGATTGTATTGTTGTAGGAAATTCGTACTGCGAGAGGGAATGGGGAGTGAGCATTCCATTGTACTTGTTGCAAAGGGCAAATAAAAACATCTTGAATCTTTAATCTTGAATCAATATGCGTAGCGCTGAGGGATTTCTCTGATGGAAGTCACAAACAATGGCCTGTTATGTTAACATAAAGGCCACCTGGGCAGAGGTTCCCTGCTCAGGTGTGGAATGGATGACAAAGGGGTTTCATGGGGAAGAGACAGGTGAATGGATGCCCAGGTGTGTTGGCCTGTGTCTACTGCCACAGCCGGGTTTACACTTTATTCATTTGGGATTAATAAAGTACATCTTATGGTGTCTTGGTGCTGGCGTGCATTGTGTTCACCCAGTACCCCCAGTACACCCAGTACCCCCTCTCAGCCGTCCTTCTCCCCCCTCTGTTACCTCCTCTGGGACGGCCCTGATGTTGGTGAAGCCCTTGCGGAAGCACACAAAGACCTTCTTGGCCCCGCAGCGCAGCGCCGAGGTGGCGCAGTCGAACGCCGTGTCGCCCGCGCCCAGAACGATCACCACGCCACGCAGCTCTGGGAGGGAGCCCCGGCAGCTACACATCCCTGGGGAGCAGGGTCGGCGGAGAAGGAGGAGGTGGTTAGAGAGGGAGGGAGGAGGTGGGTTCAGGAGGAGGGGAGGAGGTGGTTAGAGAGGGAGGGAGGAGGTGGGTTCAGGAGGAGGGGAGGAGGTGGTTAGAGAGGGAGGGAGGAGGTGGTTAGAGAGGGAGGGAGGAGGTGGGTTCAGGAGGAGGGGAGGAGGTGGTAAGAGAGGGATGGGGGAGGGGAGGGAGGAGGTTAAACAGGGAGGGAGGAGGGGAGGAGGTGGTTTGAGAGGAGGGAGGAGGCAAGGGAGGAGGTTAGGGAGACGGGATGGCATGATAGACGGGAAGGAGGAGGAGAAGGAGGAGGTCAGGGAGCAGAGGAGGTGGGTTCAGGAGGAGGGGAGGAGGTGGTTAGAGAGGAGGGAGGGGGGAAGGGAGGGGGGAAGGGAGGGGGGAAGGGAGGAGGTCAGGGAGGGAGGAGGGGAGGAGGTGGGTTCAGGAGGAAGGGAGGAGGTGGTTAGAGAGGGAGGGAGGATGTGAGGGAGGAGGTCAGGGAGGAGAGGAGGTGGTTAGAGAGGGAGGGGGGAGGCGAGGAAGGAGGTTAGGGAGACGGGATAGACGGGAGGGAGGTGGAATGGAGGAAGGTGGTCAGGGAGGAGGTGGGTTCAGGAGGAGGGGAGGAGGTGGTCAGAGAGGGGAGAGGATATTGTATATGATGGGAGAGGAAGGCAGAGAGGATTTGGTGTGGGTTCAACCTGGCTTGCTGGCTGTTGCCACCATAGGCAGGAAGTCTTTGGAGGTGAAGAAGCCCTGTTCCATGGTCAGACCCTGGAAGATCTTAGCTCTGTTGGCCTGGGGAAGACCTAGAGAGTGACACAGAGACAAGGACTGTGTCAGACAGACAGACAGACAGACAGACAGACAGACAGGCAGACAGACCAACAGACCGACAGACAGACAGACAGACCGACACAGCGACTGACAGACAGACAGACAGACAGACAGGCAGAGACAGACAGGCTGACAAACTGACAGACTGACTTACAGTCAGACAGACTGACTGACTGAATGACAGACCAACTAACAGACAGACAGACATGAATGACAGACTGACAGACTGACAGACTGACTTACAGTCAGACAGTCAGACAAACAGACTTACAGACTGACAGACTTACAGACTGACAGACCGACTGACAGACTGACTTACAGTCAGACAGACTGACTGAATGACAGACCAACTAACAGACAGACAGACATGAATGACTGACTGACTGACTGACAGAGACAGACAGCAACACTAAGGGCTACTGACCGATCCCGATAAAGACAGCCTTAAACCCGTCCTTGTGCAGCGACTGCAGCGTTACACCATCCACACCGAGAGCCTTCTCACACACCACCTGCAAACACACCCACCCCCCTCTGTGTCAACGTGATCTTCAGACACATTACTACCTCTTATCTTATCGGATCTGCAGTGGGTTGCCTAATCTTTACCGTTATCTGAATTGCAAGGCCTAAGTTTCAGGTGATGGGTCGTGAGCCGTGACCGGCTGACCCTTCATGTTACAGGAGGTCTCGATACTTTTATTTGCAGGAAAATCGGTTTGCAGCACAGGGCAGAGCATTTCATCATACAGCACAGAAGTACTCATCATGCACATACTACTATACATGTTCTTCTATACATGCTTCATACCTGGAAATACTTTAAGTGTCATGCTAACCCTGCTTTTTCTACCTTTTTACATGAAAAGCGTTCAGCGTTACTTGGTTGTGTGTGTTGTATGTAGTATGTATGTATGTATGTATGTATGTATGTATGTATGTAGATGTATGTATGTGTGTCCTTACCTTGACCCCCAGGTCCTTCATGAGGCCAATCTCAAACTGGACGACCTCGCCGGGTAAACGGAACTGAGGGATCTCTGACATGCTGCACAAACACACACAGTGTTACCACCGATCAGGGCCCATCACTTCTCAAGGGTTCTGTCTTGATAATGGAGTTAGGTGTTCCTTGCTCCCTAAGGGTCTAGCACAAGGGGTTTTCAAAGTCTAAGACTAAAAGACAGACTAAAACTCTGAATGGGGACAATCCTATTCAAGCATTCAGACAAGAAGCCAAATTAAATGTGGGTAAATATTACATTTTTGAATAAACAGCTAAATTGACAGCAAGACCGTTCACCAATTATTGTATTTATTCATTATTACTTATTATAATGTTTTCTTAAATTATTATATTATCATTTATTATTGTGCTTATTTTGGCACTGCAGGCTCACACGGCAGCTGTGAGCTGGTGTGAGAGACCTCTCAATTCTGCTATTTATTGACGTTTATCAATTTATTCGAAAATAATTCATTCAAAAACATAAAACCAATTGTTTCATTTATTTTACATTGTGGGAAATGGGTTTCTCTTTCTGGGAAATGGGTTTCTCTTTCTGGGAAATGGGTTTCTCTTTGTGGGAAGTGTGTTTCTCTGTGCCTCCCTTGTCATACAATGTGGCCTGTGAGCCCTTTGAGACTAACTGTTAGTCAGGACTCCAGGTGATTGAAGAAGATTCTTCCTTATCCAACAAACAGCCAATGGTTCCACTGACCTCAGCCCTCCGGTGAACTTCTGTTTTTCGAAGATGGTGAGGTCGCTGTATCCCAGACGGGCCAGGAACGAGGCACAGCTGATGGACGCCGGCCCGCAGCCAATCAGAGCGATGGGGACGTTGTAAGAGTCTGGCATCTCATTGGCCGGTGGCAGCTCAGGGTTGCGGATCTGAGGTATGCCCATCTTACTGAACACCTGGGGGGAGGACGGCCGATGGATTGACTTCAAAGTGTGACTCAGGTGTTGAGCCTATACTCATACCTATGGCTGCATGCATAAGGATGGTTAGATTACATGAATACATTAATGAATGAAGGACTGAAGAAATTAAGGAATGAAGGACTGAAGAAATGAAGGAATGAAGGAATGAAGAAATGAAGGAATGAAGGAATGAAGGAATGAAGGATTGAAGGAATGAAGGAATGAAGGAATGAATGAATGAAGGAATGTATGAAGGAAGGAATGAATGAAGGATTGAAGGAATGAATGAATGAATGAATGAATGAATGAATGAATGAAGGAATGAAGGAATGAAGGAATGAAGGAATGAATGAATAAATGAATGAAGGAATGAATGAATGAATGAATGAAGGATTGAAGGAATGAAGGAATGAAGGATTGAAGGAATGAATGAATGTGTTTGAGAGAAGACCTTTGTTCCTTGGGGTGTGTTATTTTGTAACTGCTACGTCTCGTGAGTTAATGTTTCATGCAGGGTCGTCAGCAGCTTTTCTATGTGACCTGTGTGGTCCTGACCCTTGACCCCTCTGAATGGCGTGTCCCTATGTACTCTTCTCTCCACCCGGTGTAGATAACCTACCTCTGTGGCAAACTGCTGCAGCCCCCCTATGTTAATGGGCCCTTCCTCTGAGGCGTACAGGTTGCAGCCGCCCACACACAGCTCCGAGGTGGGGCAAACCATTCCGCAGGTCAAGCCCAGGGGGTTGTCGGAGAGGATGGCGCGGGCCGCACCATAGTAGTTCTGGTCAAATAATATACGTATAAATACACATAGAAGTACAGACACAGTATATAGTATAAACACACCGTGTGTGTGTGTGTGTATGTGTATGTGTTGTGTATGTGTATGTGTGTGTGTGTGTGTGTGTGTGTGTGTGTGTGTGTGTGTGTGTGTGTGTGTGTGTGTGTGTGTGTGTGTGTCCTACCTTATTGGATATACTGGTAATAAATGACTTAATGTCCATGTTGGTAGGACAGCTCTTCTGACAGGGGGCATCTACACATTTCAGACATCTGGAATGACACGGGAAGCGTTACTATAGCAACGTCTCCTTCTTACCAGCAAGAGAGAAAGAGAACAACATACAGGGGTCCAGATAAACAAGAAAAGGCTAAAACACAGTGAAAAGTGAATAATTTAAAAGCAATCTCTCTCTTTCTCTCTGTGTCTCTCTCTGTCTCACTCACTCACTCACTCACACACACACACACACACACACACACACACACAGAAAGGCAACAGCCTGGTGTAAAGAGCATGTTTACTCGCCCCCCCCGCCCCACCCCCCTCCAGATAGGCTGTTTGTGTGTTTTCTCATTTACATAAGAGCTGTTGTTGACGGTAAACTTGAACGACCCGAGGGGTCAAGGTGCTTCTACAGCGTGACTGACTATGCATGTGAACTACTACTACCACTACTGCTACGTGTGTGATGCTGGCCAGTGGTCCTGGGGGTGTTTCTCTGACCTCATGGCCTCCCGCAGCGCTCCACGCTCGCTCAGTGTGGTGTGTTTGATGTCGTCGAAGTTGTTCTCCAGCTTCACGCACGACTGGGAGCCAGAAACCGGGAGGAAGATACAGGATTTAGCACAACTGCGCTCAGGGGGCCATATGTATTATAGATACAAGATACATGATACAATATATTTATTTGCCATTTGTAACAAGTACATTGGAATGCTTACTACTTAGAATAGAATATTAGTATACTATGACAATGCTATACTAAAATAGTATGTGTGTGTGTGTGTGTGTGTGTGTGTGTGTGTGTGTGTGTGTGTGTGTGTGTGTGTGTGTGTTTGGTGTGTGTGTGTGTGTGTGTGTGTGTGCCTCTGCATGTGTGTGTGTGTGTGTGTGTGTGTGTGTGTGTGTGTGTGTGTGTGTGTGTGTGTGTGTGTGTGTGTGTGTGTGTGTGTGTGTGTGTGTGTGTGTGTGTGTGTGTGTGTGTGTGTGTGTGTGTGTGTGTGTGTGTGTGTTTGTGCCTTACGTCACATCCCCGCTCAGGGTTTCTCTTCCAATGTTTTTTCTCTTTCTTCTTGGTTGCCGTGGAGATGACATCTGCGTGTGTCTTCACTCTGGGGTTCAGAGCCAAGATGCTCTGTGTGAATAACAAAAAGTCACACTGACATTAAAAATAAATACGATTTTTCTGTTAGCGAGTTGGCAAATTGTAGCTAAAAAATGTTTGTGCCCACTGTAGGCATTCTGTACCGCAGCAGAATGCATATTTTCTGGGGAGGAAAAACTTCAAACTTCAACTTCAAAATGTAATTATATATATATATGTATATATATTACTTATACTATAATTATTTATACTATAATTACTATATATAATATCATTACTATATGATTAGTGGTCGTCAGCAATGCTCACATGTATGGAGGACTAAAAGCACTTAAATTATTCAATTAAATAATAATAATAATAAATATATAATGCTATACACTTCATAATAGCACGACTGGTGATCCAATCAAAGGATGTGAATGTTCCATAGCTACTGGCTAATCCCATCTTGCTGTGACCACTACCCAAAAGGGTTTCTGCACCTGAACGGGTTAGTGCACCTCTCAATTTTGTCCAATTCCACACATAAATGATTGAGTTATCTTGCTAACAGACAAAGAGAGAGAGAGAGAGAGAGAGAGAGAGAGAGAGAGAGAGAGAGAGGAGAGAGAGAGAGAGAGAGAGAGAGAGAGAGAGAGAGAGAGAGAGAGAGAGAGAGAGAGAGAGAGAGAGAGAGACAGACAGACAGACAGACAGACAGACAGACAGACAGGCAGTGAAGTAGAGCAGATATAGAGAGATCTTGTCACACATCCAAACTGTGATTACAACAAAAGCGGGATAGGACCTAATGTATTTACCCGCCACCTCAATGCGTTCAAGATCAAATTGATCGGAATTACAGGTGAGTACTGTGTATTTATTCATATTATTCTATACTGTGTATGTATTCATATTTTTATATATTATTCTATACTGTGTATGTATTCATATTATTCTTTATTATTATTCATCTATGTATTATAGAGTCGCTTATACTATTAGTGCACCACTTTCTCGCAAAAGTGCCAATCCAGAGAAATTTCCAGAGAGAGAGCATCAACATAACCAGCCCCACACCTACTGACTGCCCCACACCTACTGACTGCCCCACACCTACTGACTGCCCCACACCTACTGACTGCCCCCACACCTACTGACTGCCCCCACACCTACTGACTGCCCCACACCTACTGACTGCCCCACACCTACTGACTGCCCCCACACCTACTGACTGCCCCACACCTACTGACTGCCCCCACACCTACTGACTGCCCCACACCTACTGACTGCCCCATAAGCCACACCTACTGACTGCCCCACACCGACTGACTGCCCCCACACCTACTGACTGCCCCACACCTACTGACTGCCCCACACCTACTGACTGCCCCATAAGCCACACCTACTGACTGCCCCACACCTACTGACTGCCCCACACCTACTGACTGTCCCCACACCTACTGACTGCCCCACACCTACTGACTGCCCCATAAGCCACACCTACTGACTGCCCCACACCTACTGACTGCCCCATAAGCCACACCTACTGACTGCCCCACACCTACTGACTGCCCCATAAGCCACACCTACTGACTGCCCCACACCTACTGACTGCCCCACACCTACTGACTGCCCCACACCTACTGACTGCCCCCACACCTACTGACTGCCCCACACCTACTGACTGCCCCACACCTACTGACTGCCCCCACACCTACTGACTGCCCCACACCTACTGACTGCCCCCACACCTACTGACTGCCCCATAAGCCACACCTACTGACTGCCCCACACCTACTGACTGCCCCACACCTACTGACTGCCCCACACCTACTGACTGCCCCATAAGCCACACCTACTGACTGCCCCACACCTACTGACTGCCCCATAAGCCACACCTACTGACTGCCCCACACCTACTGACTGCCCCATAAGCCACACCTACTGACTGCCCCACACCTACTGACTGCCCCATAAGCCACACCTACTGACTGCCCCCACACCTACTGACTGCCCCACACCTACTGACTGCCCCACACCTACTGACTGCCCCACACCTACTGACTGCCCCACACCTACTGACTGCCCCACACCTACTGACTGCCCCATAAGCCACACCTACTGACTGCCCCATAAGCCACACCTACTGACAGCCTGTGAAGGCTGAGAGGAGAGGAAGAGACCCTGGTGGTGTTGGTGAGTATAGGTGGCCATGGACTGAGATTACTATGCATGCATAGGAATGTAATTACAATATAATATACTTTAATATTTGTCCCGCCTTTTCCTTGATGGTCTGAATAAGCCGCTAAATGTGCTTTTTTAGAAATATAGTCACTAAGAGAGGAACTTTATTTGTGCACGTCCCTCTCTGGAAGACCCACCATGACCGCAGTTCAGACGCTTGTGCAATAAGGGTTGGGCTGTAAACATGTTGCATGGCCTTATTTTATAAAATGCAGGTTACGATATTAAATTTTAATCACGTGAATGTTCCTTTTTACGCACTACAAGGTATGTTATGTCTTTCTATCTCGTGCTGGTACAACAGCAGTCACACTCTAGGAAGCTGCACGGATCTTTACTGAACTAAGTTTAAAATCGAAAATTATTATTTTGTTTAGACGACATGTTATAGTGCAGTCAGTGGTTCCCAACCTTTGACTTCAGGTGTAGGGCCTATACCACAAAATGGTCATCAAGACCATTCAACGACCACCTCATAGATAAAAACAGATAAATCCACATGCAGTGGCTGATCGAAGTGGCCAGCGCCCCCTTTGGACACAAGCGTTACTGCAGAAGGCAACGGGCAGTGGGAACCAGGGGGAAGAAGAGCCTCTCTGCTATACGCTCCCAGTGTTATCAAACACAAATCACAAATCCATGTGCAAATCCATGTGCAGCTGGATACTGAACCTCCTGTCGGACCGCCGCCAGGTGGTGAGGATGGGCAGCACCACATCAGAGCCACTGACCCTCAACACGGGAGCCCCCCAGGGATGCGTGCTGAGCCCTCTCCTCTACTCCCTCTACACCCACGACTGCATGGCTATGCACAGCTCCAACGTCATCGTCAAGTTTGCTGACGACACGACAGTGATGGGCCTGATCGCCGGCGACGACGAGACAGCCTAGGGAGGTCGGATCGCTGGAGCAGTGGTGCCAGGAGAACAGCCTCGCCCTCAACGTCAAGAAGACCAAGGAGCTGATCGTGGACTTCAGGAGGCAGAGGGGAGAGCACAGCCCTATCTCCATCGACGGCGTTGCAGTAGAGAGGGTCAGCAGCTTCAAGTTCCTCGGCGTGCACATCTCCGAGGACCTCACATGGTCCACGCACACCACACACGTGGTGAAAAGGGCCCAACAACGCCTGTATTTTCTCAGGCGTCTGAAGAAATTCAGCATGGGCCCCCGCATCCTGAGAACATTCTACAACGGCACCATCGAGAGTGTTCTGACAGGGTGTATCACCGCCTGGTACGGGAACTGCACGGCACTCGAGCGCAGAGCGCTTCAAAGGGTGGTGCGGACGGCCCAGTATATCGTTGGAGGTGAGCTCCCCTCCCTCCTGGACATTTACAACCAGCGGTGCGTGGCCAAGGCCAAAAGAATTATAAAAGACATTGCCCACCCCAGCCACGAACTTTACTCACTATTACCGTCAGGCAGGCGATACCGCAGTATCAAGTGTCGTACAAATAGGCTTAGAGATAGCTTCCACAGTCAGGCCATCAGGCTGCTGAACAAGGGCGTATAACATATAACAATGTATATTTTATTACATTGATTTATATATATATATTGCTCTTTTCTGTGCTGATTTTAGCATTTTATAAATTGTATTTTATATTTTTATTTTATATTCTTTATTCTATTTTTTTCTATTTTTTATTCTATTTTTTATCTATTTTTATTTTATCTTATTTTATAACTGCTGTCTGTCGTCGGGTATTGCACACAAGAATTTCACATCACTGCTTTATACTAAACTGTAAACTGTGAAGTGACAATAAACTTGACTTGACTTGACTTGACTTGACAATGAACACTACATCCAACAGGGAAAACATTGGAATGGAAAACGGCAAATGGCAATGCACAAAGCGACACTATTTTATAAATATTAACAAGCGATAATATACTATATTACTATATTTACTGAATAATAATATATATAATTGTCTTATCTTTTTCTATTATTATATAGTAAATGTGTCTATTTCAAGAATCAAAGGAGGCCTACCACCTGCAAATGGGTACGCATACTGCAGGTTTAAGAGCTACTGCTCTCAGGTCAATGCGGAGCATACGTTCCCTCTCAACAGCTCAGGTTTACAGTGAAGCGGAGGGGCTTCTCTTTATCTCGTCTGATGGGAAATCATCGTTCAGGCTACACCACGTTTGTTCAAGATAGGTGAAGGTGGAAGGAAAGCAGAATAGCCTACCTCGATATCGGGTAGATCTTTACTCAACATGACGCTCGCTCTGCTCCAACAACGTTGAAAATAAACTGTGAAAAAAGAGTTCAAATGGTTTGTCAGACAAGAGGTCCGAAGCACTGTCCGGGACGACTGATCTGGTAATCATTCTCAAGTTGAGGAGTAGACCTGTGGTGAGCAGATGACCTTTGCACTTGTCAAACAATGTGACCATTTCAACCGCTTTCTTTGGTCTCCTGGATACAGGACTCGGAACACACCATACAACCAGAATACATGAAAGCGTTTCCCTATATGCTAAATGTTGTTTGCATAGTTTGAATATTTTGGGAAACTGTGCTGCATTTAAATGCATCAATGTTGTTTACTTTAAGAGGAAACAAGGCCAGATTTGTGAAATCTCCCAAATGTACATGTTTTTATGTAAAACATAAAAACATAAATGATGACATCAGCATCCTTTTACTGAACACACGAGAGATGGGTCCTGTTGGGAGCCCTCTGGTGGCTTCGGGGGCCCTTTGCAACTCCACCCAACATGGATGGAGTCTTACTTTGGTCCCCTTGAAACCGAGGGACCTAGGTCTTGGCACCCCCATCTGTTACTGGATTATGGACTTCATGACAGGCAGGCCTCAAGTGGTGAAGATTGGGAACAACATTTCATCCACTCTGGTCCTCAACACCGGAGCACCCCAAGGCTGCTGCCTCAGTCCCCGGCTGTTCGTACTGCCACACAGCAACAATCGGATTATCAAGTTATGTAGTACAGAGTACAGAGATGAGGTAGTCAGGCTGACATGATGGTGCAAGGACAATGGCCTCGCACTGTCAGCAAGACTAAGGAGGAAGAAGGCCATCTACATCACCAAGGACCGCAACCACCCTGGGCACCATCTCTTCTCCCCCCTACCGTTCGGTTGCCGGTTCTGCAGCATCCGTACAAGGACTACCAGGTTCAAGGATCGTTTCTATCCACAGGCAGTGGACCTACTGAACTGCTAGGAGTGCTGCCATTATCATAACATGTCATTAACATTACACTATCATACTATGCTGGACTTTTCTGCACTGTACTGCACTGCATTCATGATGCTGCTGCATTACTGGCACTTTAAAATGCTTTTTGCACAATTCTACACATGTACATATCATCATTCAGTCACTTTTATGTTAATTTGTATTATGTATAGTATTTTTTTGAAATGCATACTGCAGGAGGGAATGAGGAGTAAGCATTCCATTGTACTTGTTGCAAATGGCAAATAAAAAGCTTGAATCTTGAATCCACTCCTTCAATAAATATGGAAAGGCATCGTGACGACACAGTCAGTGACACTTGGTTCGATTTAGATTACAGAATTAGAATTATATTTCTGATTGAGAACATCATGGTGTGTTTCTAATGGCAACTAATCTCGCTGTATACAACCCAATTTTTTGGTAGCTTTATTTTATTATTATGAAAAATAAGGATCATTCTTCTTTAATGTAACTAATCATGTAAACATGAAGGTTATTCCATGAATTAGTGGATTATTCCATGAATTAGTGGATGATGGTGTTTGTTTAGAAAGTGTATTCCAATCTAGAGTGAATCCGATGCTCAATGTAACATAATTGCAGAGCTCCGAAAGCCTACAAAAGTTGGCCTATAGCTCTTTCAAATTCTAAATGGATTGATTTCTTTCTTGGTTAGTAGCTATATATATATATATATATATATATATATATATTAAAATGTGTTATTTGTTTGATATTATACTATATATGTTTTTGTTTGCTATGTTTTTAACTTTGAAGCACTCTGAGATTTTATTTTAAATGAAAAGTGCAATATAAATAGAATGCATTATTACGTATATATAGGCCTACATTTATAGTTTAAAATAATGTCCATCCCAATGATCCCAGTCAGTTATTAAATGGTTTTCAGTTCTCTCCGCTGAGAAATTAAACGACAGCCATATGAATTCATCAAGTGCTCCAAGAGGCTGGTCCCGGCTCACCTCAAATCTGGCCTCTCACCCTCACTGGATAAACACCAATATGCCTACCGTGAGAAAAGGAGCACGGAGGACGCCATTTCCTCAGGCCTTCACTCTACTCTCTCCCACCTGGATGAGAGCAACGCCCACGTGAGAATGCTGTTTATCGACTTCAGCTCAGCATTCAACACCACCATGGTACGGCAACTGCACTGTTTCCGAACGGAAAGCGCTGCAGAGGGTGGTGAAAACCACCCAACACATCGTTGGACTACCCCTCCCTGCAATAAACACCACCCACCACAAACAAAACATTTTCAAAGACACCTCTCACCCCAACCATGGACTGTTAGCCTCCTCCCCTCCGGGAGGCGCTATAGAAACCTTTGTTCCAAGTCAAGCAGGCTTAGGAACAGCTTCTTCCCCTCAGCTGTCATCTCCCTGAACTCTGGACCACGAAGACAGCCCCCACCCCCTCTCTGAACTCTGTACCTCAGCCCCCCCCCTTCTGCGGCCCAACATATGACCTCTGAACTCTGCTGACCGCACCCTTTCACCATCAATGTCTTCAACGGCCTTCCACTGTATCATACCTCCCCACCTCTACCTATAGTTTACACGTTTATTGTTTACATAGTCATGTACATTTTTACTGTACATACCATATATATATATATTCATCTTCAACTGCTGTTATAACTACACACCCCTGCGCACTACCTGCTGTATATACAATTATATATATTTATCTTGTTGATAAAACTGCATACCCCTGCTCACTACCTGTTTATACGTGTACACTTATAACTCTATAAGTTATTTTATATCTGTTTTTAGTAGTAGTGTTTTAGAATACTTTTTGTTTTTACATATTATTCTACAATAGTACATTATATATTACCATGCACTTTACTGCAACATTTTCACTCTGGTTAGATGCCAACAGATTTTCTCTGTACTGTATCTGTGCTGCAGTGCAATGACAATACATAAGAATCTAATCTAATCTAATATATTGAACTAACCGGTAGATGGCGCCAGAGAGGCGGGTATCAAAACACTGTCCACTGCGGTCATGTCGCTGTCTCACACCTGGTCCCCTGGTCTTCACCTTGACATGACATGGGGGATCTTCTCCTTAATAAACAGGCTTATCTAACCTATAGTCTAACACACCAGACCACCCCCCCCCCCCAACCCCAAAAACACACTTCTCTGTTCCGATATCAGCAGAGGGCTGAAGGCCTGAGGAACCCTTACGTACTGCTGTGGAACCCCGTTCGGATTGAACCCCCCCTCCGTGTGTGTGTAGTAACCCAAAGGGTTAGGAGCGGTGGTGGTGGTGGTGGTGGTGCAGCTCAGAGGAGGAGGAGGAGGGAGGGAAGGAGGGGGGGGAGGAGGAGGAGGAGGAGGGAGGGAGGGAAGGAGGAGGAGGAGGGAGGAGGGAAGGAGGGGGGAGCACCGCCCTTAGCCTAACCCTCTCCTTCCTCCACGTTGGGGGAGGGATCACCGTCGAGTCCTCCTGTCGCTCAGAGCTGGACTTTCTCCCCGTCCTGGAGTGTTGTTCTTCCCGGGGATTATTATCGTCCACTAAAGAGCCTCCGAATGGCGATCTGACGGGTGGTAGTAGAGAGGAGGAGGAGGAGGAGGTGGGCTTCGTGCGTAAAAAGATGAGGATTCCTCCGGTAAGTGTTGAATAATCGTGATCTTTCTGTGGCTAGACCACACGTTACACCACTATTATTATACTGTCTGGAAGCAACATGCTGGTCGACTGTGTGTGTGTGTGTGTGTGTGTGTGTGTGTGTGTGTGTGTGTGTGTGTGTGTGTGTGTGTGTGTGTGTGTGTGTGTGTGTGTGTGTGTGTGTGTGTGTGTGTGTGTGTGTGTGTGTGTGTGTGTGTGTGTGTGTGTGTGTGTGTGTGTGTGTGTGTGTGTGTGTGTGTGTGCTAGAGGACGGTGTATACAGTAGTAGGTCGAACTCGATCATATAAACGTGTTAGAGAACTGCCTACTGTGATGTGGTAGCATGTATTAGCTAGCGACTATTGGGCTATTGTGAAATGGAGGGAAAATGGTTTATCGAGTTTATAATATATAAGGTAGGATAAGTAGATATTAACATGTGATACGATCAGCCCCTCCAGCCCTCCCTCCAGCCCCTCTAGCGGGTCTCTGGTCGCCGTGTGCCCGCTAGTAGAGGTCCCTGTTCCCGCTAGTAGAGGTCCCTGTTCCCGCTAGTAGAGGTCCCTGTTCCCGCTAGTAGAGGTCCCTGTTCCCGCTAGTAGAGGTCCCTGTGCCCGCTAGTAGAGGTCCCTGTTCCCGCTAGTAGAGGTCCCTGTTCCCGCTAGTAGAGGTCCCTGTTCCCGCTAGTAGAGGTCCCTGTTCCCGGGGGGGAACCGCTACAAGCTAACCGCCCACTACAACAGTAGTCGTTGTTGTACAAAGTGATAATACTTTGTTTGGGTTTCCAGCTGTCTGTTTTATGACATGTTGTTCCGTGTCACCTCTTCTCGTCACAGTTATCTATACAACAACTTCGGGGTATAAACTGTTAGGTTCACTTTTATGTGTGGCCTCTACTCGAGTTGTGTGTGTGTGTGTGTGTGTGGGCTTTTAGTTTTAGTTAGCACACAATGTCAACATTTTACTAAACTAACTCCTATTACACACACCGGTTTCAATGGACTGTGTGTTTTTATTTGACACCGGGCAATGCATTAATATGACACGTTTTCATTTGTTTACACATTGTACCACTGGATAGTGCAGTGTATTTGGCCTCTATGTTGTCAACAAGTCAGTATTATGGAGAATCTGTGCCAGCAGTCTGCTGTATTTTGAACTATGGTCTACATATTATGGTCTATGGTTTTGTGTGGCATTGTGTTCAGTGGTTAAACATACCATTGCTTTTAACTTTTTCTTAAAGTGGGATCCAAGTTAGTTTATAAAGATTGTCACACTGAAACCAACCGCAAATAAATGCACACATGTCGTTTTCAAAAGAGTTCCCTTTACTGCTTCTGGAAGTACAACCCTCAGCCTTTTTGACAGAAGTCAACCAAATGAGTGACATTCGATATGTCAGCTTTACGTCAGCTTTACTTATCAGAATTAACCCAAGATGACAGGAATATTCAAACCGCACCTGATGTGAAGATTAACGCTACTTGTGTGTCTTTTGTGTAATAATACTTGAAAACTGGTTAATTTTCTGCAGTTGGTATATACCTGCTTTTCTATAATCGGATACCAACCCATGTTGACATTGTTGAATTAAGTATGAATTGTATCACACCAATATATTATTTTATCACTTCAGTAGTGGGACAAACGTCCCTGACAAAACCAAAAAAGGGTTTGTAACTTTAACTGTAGCTCGGTTGACACTGTTCTTCTGTTCTTCTTCTCCACTTCCTCCGTCCATTGATGGGAACAATTAACTGAGAACTGCTGTGAATGTTTGCCATTTCTAAGTGATCTCGTCATTGGAGAGTGGCAGACTTCAAATTGCCTGGGATTTGAATAATAACCATCATTAAAGACAATAACCATCATTAAAGACTAATACTAAGTAATAATACGACAATCATTTAAGATGAATACACTGCGACATCTACTTTTTTGAAATCCTTTTGGATTAGCGTTCATATAGAAGTGGCACTTCCTGATAAGTCCACCTGATTAGCAGTGCGATATGTACTGTCTGTGGTTATATAGTAATACTGTTCCGAGGACCAGAACAGTATGTGCTGATAAAATCATAGCGTGGGTGTACTTTCTTTCTTTTACACGCCACTGTAAGTTAGTCAATTCTTATGACACGTTCAAGTTGAGTGTTTTAATATTCTTTCATTGCCATGTATTGTTGTTATCTACTAACTATGTATCGCCTATATACTACAGTGGGTAGTTCCCCAGACATCAAGATGTAGGTTACTCAAGGCTTTCAAAACCTATCCACACGTTCCTCCCCTCTGAAGGGGGCGCCCAGGCAGGCACTCTCCCGACACGCTGGTGTTATGATGTGCTTTAATGGAGATCAAGACATAAGAGGATCTCACAATGGGGCTTGACAGTCGCTTTAAAGCGGCAGGCCTTAAAAGGCACTTGTCTTGACAGGAAGACCACGTCTGCCTTACCGTTCCCTGAGCTTCAAATCTCTGCGGATTCAACCCCTTTCTTGTCGAATAGAACTCATTTTTAGATTTCCACAGCCAGAACGACCTGCTATTACGTGGGAAGAGACTCACTTGTGGCTTCAATTCTGTAGGAAGTCATCCAGACTTCCTGATTTTGCTTTCCACTTTCCCAACATTTTCTTTCCATATCATTTTCATATTCAAATTAAGAATGCCCCAAATTACACACATTGCCAAAGCTTAATAATATCATCTTCTTAAGATACCGTATGAAACAAACGTTCTAAATATCCTCTCTCTCGCTCTCTCTCTCTGTGACACACGTCCACATGTGTGTGTCAGAGTAGCCTCATTCTGTGGAACACTGGAGACAACTCCCATTCCTACTCCCCAAAGCCTTTCCTAGTCACGGCGTGGAAGATTACGTAACACGCTGTCAAGCCTCGGCCAGACCAATGGAATGGGCTAAAAAAAGCAAAGCCGCCCCGTTCTTCAACAGAGGAAGTCATCGTTTGTGTGTGTGTGTGTGTGTGTGGTGTGTGTGTGTGTGTGTGTGTTCCCCCCTGTCCACTCCTTGTGTTGCGGACTGCACCGAAACTCTCTCTAGACAAGCGCCTGACTGCCTGCCGACAACAATAACAGGATACAGAGCCCTGGTTTAAAGAAAACAAAAAAACCTAGGATAGGACCTATTGAACCGACTAGAACGGTCACTCCATACTCCACTTAATTGAATCTCATTGACATTCCAGTTGGTCCATTCAGGCGTAGCTATCTTCATGTTAGCACAATGCTCGGCCACTTCATGGGGAGACCTCTAGCCCAAGCTATTCCAGTACGTGTATGAGGCAAAGATCCTTATACGTCTTTATGGATCTATAATGTATTTGGTTAAATTCAAGGGATGCAACTACCATTTTATTTCCCCAAGTCTTACCGTTATCCCGTTCTAATGGGAAAACACCTCCTGTCCTTTTCAGGAAGGATTGAACCCTCAGGTTCTATGGACTCAACATTCTTTAAGTTCAATGGAATGCTTACCCCATTCTAATTTCTACAACTATACTATACTACACTATACCATACTTTACTATGCTATACAATACTATACTATAAGCAACATAATATACTATCTACTATATCCTATACTATATACTATAAACAACACTATATACTATCTACTATATACTATACTATAAACAACACTATACTACAACAATATTGTACACAATAAAAATAACAATAAAGTGTCTAATGGATGATATATTCATATGGCGGACTGTGCAAAAAGCATATTAAAGTCTATTTAGTGCAGCTCCATAGTGCTAGCAGCATCATGAATACAGTGCAGTGCAGAATAGTGCATTCTCGGTAACGAGTCCAGGATAACCTGTTTAAGGCTGGGTTTTTTAATATTGTATTTTTCCGAGCAGTGGGCAGGTTTGTGTCTTTTGTTTTCGTCGTGCATTCTGGGCTCACATTAGTCGCACTGGGTGGATGTTATTATTCA
Organism: Muraenolepis orangiensis; assembly: GCA_027704905.1. Taxonomy (NCBI): domain Eukaryota; kingdom Metazoa; phylum Chordata; class Actinopteri; order Gadiformes; family Muraenolepididae; genus Muraenolepis; species Muraenolepis orangiensis. The sequence continues at coordinate 30,165,540 of CM051005.1, read as the reverse complement.
ACCACACTTGATAATCTCATTAGTTACTGAGGCTGGAGGGACAGACCTAAAGCCATTAATACCAGGACACTACACACGTTTTTCTAGATGCTGTATATGTTTTAGAACGTAGTTTTTATACGAGGAACATCCTGATCTTTCAGGTCAGCACTTTCCTCTAACTTAGGCTTTTGTCCTGGTTACCGAAAATCATCAACACATCAGTCTTGAATGTATTTTAAAAAGGAAGTTATTTTTACTTGGCGGAGAGTGCAGACCTACTCCCAATGACACACACGCACACGCACACACACACACACACACACACACACACACACACACACACACACACACACACACACACACACACACACACACACACACACACACACACACACACACACACACTCTTCCCTGCCGTAGCAGACTCCCTGGAACACACACACGTCTCCTGGAGTGGAGCTTCTCTTCATGTTTGCATGTCTAAAAATACAACCTCTTGCTTTGACTGAAGATGCATTATTTAGACATCCTACAGAGTGATTAAATCTTAATTAGGGGTGTGTGTGTGTGTGTGTGTGTGTGTGTGTGTGTGTGTGTGTGTGTGTGTGTGTGTGTGTGTGTGTGTGTGTGTGTGTGTGTGTGTGTGTGTGTGTGTGTGTGTGTGTGTGTGTGTGTGTGTGTGTGTGTGTGTGTGTGTGTGTGTGTGTGTGTGTGTGTGTGTCCTATAATTCGTTTTGGATCAAATATTCTATAACAATAATTTTCACAGTGCAATTGTAATGTGTCTTATGATATTATTACTTGTGAAGTAGCTCCAACCATGTGACCGCTCTATCTATTAAGTTGCTCATAGCATGGTTGGCTACATCTGTCTTCAGGATTCCTGCTGTTGACCTCAAATGAATCACTGAATCGTGTGTGTGTGTGTGTGTGTGTGTGTGTGTGTGTGTGTGTGTGTGTGTGTGTGTGTGTGTGTGTGTGTGTGTGTGTGTGTGTGTGTGTGTGTGTGTGTGTGTGTGTGTGTGTGTGTGTGTGTGTGTGTGTGTGTGTGTGTGTGTGTGTGTGTGTGTGTGTGTGTGTGTGTGTGTGTGTGTGTGTGTGTGTGTGTGTGTGTGGTGCAGCGGTCCATATGATTTACAAGCAAGTCGTGTCTGGATGATGACATGTAAACTCCTTCCAAGGTTCTGAGCGGACATCTTTGGCTGCTCCTCTGAAGGGCGTTGGTTGCCTGCGTGTCTTTCCCCCCTCGCCCACGTGATGCATTCAGGGCAACATTCGACTCACTCACGGTTCACAGACTTCACACAACCTCCCCTTGCCCTGTTTATTGAGATTAGCTGGTACACGTTGCAGTCTTTCAGTCACTTGCGGTTGTCTGAGGAAGATGAGACTCAGTCACTTGCGGTTGTCTGAGGAGGACGAGACGGTCTCACGGGGCATTTTCACAGTTGATTGGGTGTTTGCTTTCGGTGAGATCATAGTCTGCCTCTTGGTGTGGAAAGTCAAACCAAATACAAGGACATTTCTATCTCACCTTCATTCGCTGTACTGCAGAGGCCCTCACTCCCTGTCAAGGTCACAGAGTAGAGCAGAATGCAAATGGTCCATTGATCAATTCGGTCGATCGACAGAAATCCAATAGATGGATTGGTCAGTCGTCAACATTCACACGGCTCATAGCCTCGGAAAGGCTGTTCCAGTAGATCCTTAATTAAACCTTCATGGGTCACTGTCCTGTCGTAAAAGCAAATCTTTCAATATTGGTAGGGATTTATGAGATCCGTGAACTCTGAGTAACGGCCGATACAGACTGCAATTAGCAAGCCTTGCAGTCTGTACATCACTGGTGGATGACCCCAGTTTAACGTACTTCCAACCGGCAGAGGAAGCGTAGCGGGAACTGAGTGACGAGTGAGTGACTTTTAGTTGCTGTTAGTTACTATTTAGTTACTATTTTAAGTTAATGTTTACAATGATGATAATTCATTATTTTATATGAAGCTATGTTTTCTTAATTTATTCTGTATTAACTACATTCCGTATTAGATTAGATTCAAATGTATTGTCAGTGGCACAAGTACAGTAGAATGAGTGAGTGAATATTTTGTATTGAATGATTTAGCAAAAAAGCATCTCTCCGTGCTCCGATACCCGGCATTTTAGGCCAGTATCAGGTCCGATCCTGGTGCAGAGTATTGAATCGGTGTGTCCCTAAAATATTGGTGACGGACGTGGTTCGCCCAGGCCGGGTTAGTAGTCGTGTTTTAGATCCTGTTTTCATCGAATCTGCGTCACCGTAAGCCAGGGTTCAGTTCTTGTTGTGCGGCAGGTGAGCGATGCCACTGAGACACTCCGGTGTCTTCCCCGTGTTGTGCTGACCGGGCGTTCTGGAGCGGCCCGTCTTCGGCTCAGCACAAAATCTGTGGAGTCGGCTCCTTTTATGCCCTGGCGTATTCTCTCTGCACTGCATTGGGTCTCTCAGGGCCAACCCCCCCCACACTCGGTCCGCTCCCTGTGGAACCCTGGGAGGAACCCTGAAGACACACACACACACACACACACACACACACACACACACACACACACACACACACACACACACACACACACACACACACACACACACACACACACACACACACACACACACACACACACACACACACACACACACACACACACACACACACACACACACACACGTGTGTGTGAGCCTGTGTATCGAGATCCTGACTTTAGTCAGGTGTCACTGAAAAGGCTGCGCAGGTGCTCATCGAGGCTCTTGTCATCTCCCAGCTGGACTACTGCAACTCCCTCCTTGCTGGCGGCCCGGCATTTGCCATCAGGCCCCTGGAGCTCATTCAGAAAGCTGCAGCTCGCCTGGTGTTCAACCCACACATCTACCCTCCTTCGGACTCTACTCTGGCTCCCTGTAGCTGCTCGCATCCAGTTCAAGACCTTGGTGCTAGCCTACAAGGCAGTAAAAGGTACTGCTCCATCCTACCACCAGGCAATGGTCAAGGCCTACATCCCAACCCGTCCACTTCGCTCGGCTTCTTCGGGCCGTCTGCTTGCCCCCTCGCTTAGGGGCCCGTGTGGCCGATCTACGGTCACGGCTCTTCTCCGTCCTGGCCCCAATTTGGTGGAACAAACTCCCCACGGAGGTCACGACTGCAGAGTCACTCCCCATCTTCCGCCACAAGCTGAAAATCCATCTCTTCAGGACACACTTCCTGGATCCTTCCTTGTAGCGCTAAGTCAATTATCCAAGTAGATTACATATTATAAATGGGCAGATATTGTTGTATATCGTTTGCCAACTTATTGTACTTTTACCCTTATACTTTTGCCTGAATTATTGTACTTCAACTTGAGCACTGGTTCAGTTATTGGAGACTTGTTAGAAATGAAATGCACTTTTGACTTCTGGTGACGAGTTGTTCTCTTACCTTCCTTTGTTGAAACACACTATGTTTGGTTATGTCAGTCCTGGTTCCAAATGCAGCCTGCACCGAAACCATTTGCATGTTGAAACAAGCGGATGCATGCAGCGGCAGCTGTTTTGATCCTCCGTGTGGAGATGTCTTTGAGCAAGGCGTGCAAATGGGCAGACATGTGTCAACCTGCAGGTTGTGATTATGTTTTGTATTTATAATTGAAAAGTTTCAGGCATGTGGATTCACTAGAATATCGCTCCACTAAAACTACAATGTGTAACATTTCCAGCGATGCCCACGGTCTTTGATGTGGTCGTTACAGGGTCCTACGCTGATGTCTTCACACATTAAGGCGGAGGTTCTGAGTGCCGTAGGGACCATGTGGTCCATGTTACCATCTTATGCAAGGTTTACATGGGGTTAAAACCTGGCCCCCTTGCTGTGGGTCGGGGGGACACCCAACCCCACGGAGCCGCCTCCTCGCTGCTCGTACCACGTGGTAGATGACGCACTGGAGGAGGGCATGGGTCATACTGTAAAGTGCCATGTTTTAACAGCGGCATTTCCCCCCCTCTCATTGTCGCAGGTGTGGGCGCTCGGCGCTCACCAGACTGGATGAGGAGAGGGAGAGACCGGAGAGAAAGCACCGGCTCCACCGCCTGGGATCCCCTCTGGGAGAGGACCTGTGTGTGCAGGTGAGGAACACTTTCTGTGTCATGTAGGGTGGAGGGGGAAGTGCTAACGATGTGCGTATTTGCTATGGGGGGGAACTTGATTTATGTATTCTACAATGCATGAAGACATTTAATTAAATTGAACTGTTTTGTTTGTTAAACTACCGTTATGTCCACGCTGGCAACCATTGCACTCCTACCCTTCCCTAGAAGGAGGGTGTCCCTCCGTCTGTGCTCCTTCTCCAGGTTGCTTCTTTAATTATTCAGTGAGGTTTTCCTTGCTCTCCGGGAGGCTCGGGTTAGGAGGCCGTCATAAAAGGAGGCCTGTGAACTTGTTAGAGACTAACTGGGATTAAGGGCTATGCAAATAAAACGGACTGGACTTCAATGTGTTGCAATAAAAGGTAAAAGTTGTGTCGCAGTTTAGTCGCATTGGGCAGTAAAACTGTCCCCGTCAAGCCAGTGCTAAAATCTGATAGATAAATGTGCCTTATAAGATGGAAATGGCTGTGGAAACTCTATGTAAGCATTGGGTGTCCACTGGTTGAGAAACGTAGTCCAGATAGTGTAGTACAGAGATGACTGTCAGCAGAGAGGTTGCAGTCTTTGAGGTTTGTTTAAATGGTAAACAGTGGCAACAGTAGCTCAGTCTGTTGGGACTTGGCTTGGGAACCGGAAGGTCGCCAGTTCAAGTCCCCGAAACGCCTGGGCACTGCCGAGGTGCCCTTGAGCAAGGCACCAGACTGCTCCCCGGGTGCTGTATATACAATAGCTGCCCACTGGTCCTAATACTAGGATGGGTTAGATGCAGAGATGTATGTGACCAATAAAGAGGATTCAATCCTCCAGATTTAGATTAAGATTTAGATGTTGAGTAACAAAAGCTGCTTTGTGTTCATGTTCAATGTTCATATTACAACTTTGATGAAGGACCCGTTAAAATCGTCTTTCGGTCAGTGGGTTTCAGACTCTGCATTGACACTCTGCACACATGCATCTCTGTGGCCCATAAGACGAGGCTTGTGAGATGCTGACCTCCCCCTCTCCCTTCCTGCTGTCCTCCAGGTTCACCCCAGCGGCGGCAGGGACGGCGTGGAGCTCCCTGACACATGGAGAATTACTTCCAGGCCGAGGGCTTCAACCTGGACAAGGTGCTGGACGAGTTTGAGCAGAACCAAGGTGAGCTCACGGAAAACGGTCCCCGACCAACCACGTTTATCCAGATTCAGATGTGGTTTATTTGTCACATGTATAAGGTACAGTGAAATGTTACAGCCAGCTCCAAAGATGTGCTCAAAAGTACAGGAATAAACAGGTTACAAAAGGGGTGGGTGTGTGTGTGTGTGTGTGTGTGTGTGTGTGTGTGTGTGTGTGTGTGTGTGTGTGTGTGTGTGTGTGTGTGTGTGTGTGTGTGTGTGTGTGTGTGTGTGTGTGTGTGTGTGTGTGTGTGTGTGTGTGTGTGTGTGTGTGTGTGTGTGTGTGTGTGTGATAACATAACACGCAGTGTCAATAGTAGCAGGGGTAGTGGATCCCCATCAGGAACCTCTCTCTGGTATTGTTGTGTTAAAGTGTTAAAACACCGATGGTGCGTTAAGAATAGAATGCCGTGCAGATCAGCCCAGACGGGTTCCTTTGCCCAGATTCTGCACCGACCCATCAGGAGGGATGGGCTGCTGGTGCTGAGGCGGACCATCAGGAGGGATGGGCTGCTGGTGCTGAGGCGGACCAGCAGGAGGGATGGGCTGCTGGTGCTGAGGCGGACCATCAGGAGGGATGGGCTGCTGGTGCTGAGGCGGACCATCAGGAGGGATGGGCTGCTGGTGCTGAGGCGGACCATCAGGAGGGATGGGCTGCTGGTGCTGAGGCGGACCAGCAGGAGGGATGGGCTGCTGGTGCTGAGGCGGACCAGCAGGAGGGATGGGCTGCTGGTGCTGAGGCGGACCAGCAGGAGGGATGGGCTGCTGGTGCTGAGGCGGACCAGCAGGAGGGATGGGCTGCTGGTGCTGAGGCGGACCTTCAGGAGGGATTGATGCGTGTTGGTTATAATTTTATTATTTTCTTGCCACGTTGCAAGTGGAGGCGGAGAGCAGCGGTGTGTGCTGGCGGGTGTCTGCCTTTCTTCCGCCCCATGAGTTCGCCTTCGAATCTCTGCAGGTGGTAAATGAGGGTGGGCCCCTGGGGAGTTGGATGAATTAGATTGGAGTGTTTCCCATGGGCCCCGGGGCCTGGCGGTGTAATTAGCCCAAAGCACAAGACTGTAAAGTCGATAGTTTTTTTATTTTTATTCTGTCTATTTTTTCCTCACGGTGGAGGGAGGTATGAAGATGGGACCCTGTTGTATCGGTTCTGAAGGATTTATTTATATTGACTTTATTTGAACGTCGACATTGGATTAGTCTGCAGTGTTTCTGCTCACGTGTGTGTGTGTGTGTGTGTGTGTGTGTGTGTGTGTGTGTGTGTGTGTGTGTGTGTGTGTGTGTGTGTGTGTGTGTGTGTGTGTGTGTGTGTGTGTGTGTGTGTGTGTGTGTGTGTGTGTGTGTGTGTGTGTGTGTGTGTGTGTGTGTGTGTGTGTGTGTGTGTGTGCAAGCAATTCCAATGAAGGGTGGAGTGTGTGGATGTAAATGTGGATGTTGGCACTGTTGAGGCTTTACAAACAGTGGTCATGTGGTCATTTGTGTGAGCGAGAAATGGAAGTGAACATTACAGGAATTTGCGCTTGCATTCCACTCACTATTCATGTGTCTGGTTGACTGATGACTGGGGCTCTGGGGGGGGGGGGGGGGTGTAACAGATTGCCCCACTTTCTGAGAATCTCCCAGCTCATGCTGCTAATGCTTAATTTCCCAGCCCATGCCAACCTCATTTCTCAATGTATCCCCGGATCCGTCCCGTGCTCCGCTGGTTCAGCAGTCCAGGGTGTCGGTCAGACATTCTTCTGGTTCCTTTACAGGAAATATGAAGGAGCTGCAAGACAAAGAGATCCCCATCAAATGTTGGACAGCAGTTATATAGCGCTTTTCTAAACCAAAGCGCTTTACACGTCAAGCCTCGCACTCAACCATTCATACACAAATTCATCCACCGAAGGCAAGAGTCAGCCATGCAAGGAGACAGCCAGCACGTCGGGAGCAGTTAGGGTGTTGGGGTGTCTTGCTCAAGGACACCTCGACACTTTTTGCCAGGAGGAGCCGGGGAATCGAACCAGCAACCGTCCAGTTGTCAGACGACCTCTAGCTCTCTGTGCACACTCGTTGACTTTGTGTTAGTTAACATAAACAGTGAATACCGCTTCCTGTTTGGAACTAGGACTCTTCAAATATTTAGTTTTCCCTTGTGTAGACACATGGGGATGGCTGACATGAAGAATTTTGCCATCATACCTCTGTATATACCCTCCTAGTTTCATCGTTGAGTTCCTCTCCACTATCGTCTGGATCCATTGTGGTAACTCGGTGTACTGTTTCACAGACCCTCTTAGGGCTATTGGTTGGGGGTTATGATAATGTTTCTAACCTCCTGTGTCGCTGCTCTCCTCCCCCAGATGAGACGGACGCCCCCACTCTCTCAGACGCCAAGTGGACTCAGATCCTGGCTCCGCCCCCTCATCTGCTCTCTCTGAACCCCGCCCTGGCCCACGCTGACCTGAGCCCCCTGGAGAGCCCTTTTCCCTTCAAGACCCAGCCCTCAGAAACCCCTACCATCACCGCCACCACCGCCACGAGGAGCTCCCCGGGGGGCGGGGGCGGCGGCGGGCCCAAACTCCTCCTCGCTGCCGGGCCTCCGCCCTGGGGTGAGGAGCGGCCCCCGGACCTTCACAGCCCTCCCCTCCCCCAGCCCAACATCGGGAAGCCGGTGGGCACAGAGGACCGGCGATGCTCCCCCCCCCCGGCCGCCGCAGGGAACGGCCACCGCCCGGCCGACGGCGACGACGATACCGGCCCCGCGGCCAACGGGCTGGGGGAGGGCGCCGGCTGCGGTGGATCCCACCTCAGCTACACTCACTTTACCTTTGAGGTCCAACACCAGGAACTGCAGACGCTGGCTGAGCATTGTCACCCTGAGTCCAGGGGGACGGCCATCCAGGATGTTGCAGAAGGACCTGAGAGCGGGCCCTCAGAGGGGTGCGTCGTCCACAACGGAGGAGCAGTCGTAGCTCAAGGTGGTGGTGGTGGTGTTGGTGGTGAGGAGGCAGGGCAGATAGCGTGCTCCAATCATCAAGTGCAGGAGAAGGAGATGATGGTGAGACGTCGCCCTGGTGACACCGTGCGGCCAGGCGACCACCTCTCCGTCCCCCTGAGCCTCGCCAACGGCGTGGAGCAGGAGGGGAAAGGGCGTAGCGGGCGTCACGAGGCAGACCACCAGACGGAGGAGGAGGTGGGCTTTTCTCCCAGCCCCGTCCCCTCCAAAGAGGACTCGGTGACGGAGGAGAAGGAAATCGAGGAGAGCAAGCAGGACGGCTGCGAGGGAGGGGCCCCGGTCAAGCAGGACAGCAGTGAGGCAGGGGCCCCGGTCGAGGGAGGGGCCCCGGTCAAGCTCAACAACAACCGCCTGCAGCCGGTCAGCGTGCCGTACGGCGGGGCCCGGCCCAAGCAGCCCGTCAGCCTCAAGCTGCAGATACCGCGAGCCGACGGGCCGGCCCTCGTCCACAACCAGCTGGGCCCCTCCCCCACGGACAAGAACAAGAACCTGGAGAGCCAGGGTCGCGCTACGGGCTCCTCCCCGGAGCCCTCGACGGCGGAGTCCGTCCAGGATGCAACGGCGGTGGCAGAGGTGAACGGACATGGCTCCGGCTCCCCGTCCTCCCGGATGCCCTCGGAAAGCCCTGACAACGACCTCCAGGCGGGCCAACAGGGGGCTCTGTCCAAGAGGCCGGCGGTCTCGCTGGGGGAGGTGGCCCCCGTGTGGGTGCCCGACTCCCAGGCACCCGTGTGCATGAAATGCGACGTCAAGTTCACCTTCACCAAGCGCCGGCACCACTGCAGGGCCTGCGGCAAGGTCAGTGCAGGCCTGGAGCGAATGCTAAAACGCTCATTTAAAAAAGAAGGGCTTCCATTTGATTAGCTTACCATTTACAATCAAAGAGGGGGACTCGAGGTTTCCAGAAGCAAAAAAATCACGAGGGATCAGAAAGCAATGGTGTTGTTCTGTTTTTTTAGTCAGTGCATGAGTCGGTGCTTGTCACAGTACACGCTACATTAACCTTGATCGCACCACAGAAAACTTAATAGTCAAATCATGTGTGAAGGTGATCCTGGAACAGCTGAGTCGTCCGGGGCTTTAAAGGCTGTAATTCAATTAACTGGTACCTTGTTACATGCAGCTCCCGGGGGAGTGGAAGGAAGTATGATCATCGCTTTGAAATGCTGAAGCTCACCTTGCCTCTTGCCCCTTGCTGTTCCTGTTTTCATTCTTCAGGACTGAACACGATAGCTCTTCCTATTAAGAACAGAGAACTCCGGTTTTTTAATCCGGATCTGATCAACCATTCCATCAGTCCATCAGGCCCATCAGTAATCTAACCACCAGGTCGTCCAGTTCCGTACATTACTTTGAGTTGTCCAAACGGGAAACACACACACACACACACACACACACACACACACACACACACACACACACACACACACACACACACACACACACACACACACACACACACACACACACACACACACACACACACACACACACACACACACACACACACACACACCCTGCTGCCCAAGGCTCAAGGGAGCTGCCTGTGCAACAACACTGACAGAAGTGCACAGAGAAACACACAACACCACCTGGACCACACAGCGATGACCTAACTAGGAGTCAACCATCCACCACATGTTTACTGACCCGCACAACAGAATGTATGTGTGCCTTATGCCTACCCATGCTGAGGATAACATACATGAAATCTGTGTGTGTGTGTGTGTGTGTGTGTGTGTGTGTGTGTGTGTGTGTGTGTGTGTGTGTGTGTGTGTGTGTGTGTGTGTGTGTGTGTGTGTGTGTGTGTGTGTGTGTGTGTGTGTGTGTGTGTGTGTGTGTGTGTGTGTGTGTGTGTGTGTGTGTGTGTGTGTGTGTGTGTGTGTGTGTGTGTGTGTGTGTGTGTGTGTGCAGGTGTTCTGTGCGGCGTGCTGCAGTCAGAAGTGCCGGCTGGTGTACATGGACCGGAAGGACGCCCGGGTCTGTGTCATCTGCCATTCTGCTCTAACCAGTGGTGAGTACAATGCATGTCTTATATAACCCAGAAGTTTCAGTATGTTTCTGACGTCAAACTAAGTGTTTGAGTCTCACAGATTCAAGGCCCGGTAACTTGATTTGAACGGAGCCCCCATTTCTGCAGGACATCACTATGAAATGGGGCAGCATCCGTCTTCGTTGGTTGTGAATAGTTCTCCATGTTCTCCAATGACCAGAGAAGACTCCTCATGTACAGTACACACCCTGCTTCCCGTCTCCCTCACGCCAGCGCTGCCCAGTTAGTTTGATTGGTCTTGGGAAGGAGTGTGATGGCTAATGTAATAATATGGACAGAATGTGCTGACCAAAGCCCCAGGGCTGCGATGTCCTTCCTGGACCAGAATGGAAGTGTGGTATCGGCGGCTGGCTTCATTGTTTCATCGGGGATGTCGGCGATACCGTTTTGCCCGCTCTGACCTTCATGTCTTTTTTTTCTTTGTCCGCTTCGCTCCAAAAGATTGCTCACAGTTATCCAATTAGCAAGTCCCTCTTATTCAGCAGGACAAAGGACCACACGGTAAAGACATCCAAAACCGCCGGGCTGCCCCAATCCCTCCCTCCCCACCCCAACGACCCCCTCGTCCTAAAATCTCTGGGTAACCTGTAGCACGCCTTTCCTCCCAGCCCAAGTGTCGGAGAGCCCGGCGGCTAGCGGTAGAGGCGTCAATGCTGGTGGTGGTGGTGGCGGCAGCAGCGCCGGGAACCCGACCCAGCCCAACCCCAACAACCCGGCCGAGTACTGCTCCACCATCCCCCCCCTGCAGCAGGCCCAGGCCTCTGGGGCGCTGGGCTCCCCTCCGCCCACCGTCATGGTGCCCGTGGGAGTCCTGAAGCCGGCCTGCTCCGTGGGTACGACCGTTCAGCCAACACCCTGCTCCCCCTCACCCTGCTCCTCCTCCCCCTGCTGCTCCTCACCCTCAGCGCTTCACAGCTAGAACGGCTATTGTTGTTGTTTTGTTGGTAACCTTATTATACTACGCTGGATCTGTAGCCTGCCCAGGCTTGGCCTCTTTAGCCCCCGCCCCTCACCTTGGTTTCCACTCCTCAGTGCTGTCACAGATCGTGGTGGCATGCTTGCTTGTCCCCCTTATTTTCAAAGTGCATCTGGTGGAACTTCTTTGAACCAATCAGAAGCGATTGTTGTTGCAGGTTTGGAATGACCTTGTGTTTGGCTCACTCCCTCGGTTCCTTGCATTAGTGTGTGTGTGTGTGTGTATGGTTTTTTAACATGTGATTTTTATTTATTTATTATATACTATCTTTATTTCTAAGTGCGCGTGCATCTCTCCAGCAGGAGCGCTGTCTCATGAACAGAGGAGGGTGTGGTTCGCCGACGGCCTCTTACCCAACGGGGACGCGGCGGCGTCGGAGTCGGCCAAACCTCCCAACAGCGGGCCTGAGGCCGCCTCGTGTTCCACCAAACCTCCGGCCTCGGAGGTAAGGGCCGGCACCGAGTGACACCACCACTTTAGTCCTTCTGAAGCTTCAACCGCGACGTGTTCACACTGGATCCAGCGCTGCAGAAGCAAGGGATTGTGAAGAAATGTCCACACTTAAAGTACTGCCATAAGCCCTTCACAGGGGAAAATAATGAAATACACGGAGCCTCTGATAAGCTAGTTAAGTGATAAGTAGAGTGTGCCCTGCTACATATTCCCCGATTAACTATTAATTGGGTTGTTTATGTGTGAGTTTTTTAAACTACAGTTTGGAAACCAACATATGCATTTGTTAATATCCCCGTCGGATTGCGTTTCATTACAGAGCAACATTGACCTTGATTGAAATCACATTTTCATGTCCATTCCACATTCCACCTATGCTATGGTACATGCTATGGACAGATTGACCTATGAATGTTAACATATGACCGATGGCTTAAGAGAATAATATGGAAAATAGAATCCAAATGGCTTTTGTATATGTGGGAGAGGGAGTGCTGAGGTCTGAGCAGCCAGGATTCCAACCCCTGGACCGGTGCAGGTAGGATCAGGTCTGACTTGGTGTTCTAGTCTGCAGGCGTGGTCTCTGCATGCTAAGAAGCTGTACTCCCCCGGCTGTGGTTGGTTGGATTTGTGAGCTCTCTCTCTCTCTCTCTCTCTCTCTCTCTCTCTCTCTCTCTCTCTCTCTCTCTCTCTCTCTCTCTCTCTCTCTCTCTCTCTCTCTCTCTCTCTCTCTCTCTCTCTCTCTCTCTCTCTCTCTCTCTCTCTCTCTCTCTCTCTCTCTCCTCTCTCTCTCTCTCTCTCTCTCTCTCTCTCTCTCTCTCTCTCTCTCTCTCTCTCTCTCTCTCTCTCTCTCTCTCTCTCTCTCTCTCTCTCTCTCTCTCTCTCTCTCTCTCTCTCTCTCTCTCTCTCTCTCTCTCTCTCTCTCTCTCTCTCTCTCTCTCTGCCCATCCAAACACCGCTTCGTTAGGTGGAAGGAAATCAGTCCTCAGAATCAGAAAGTGGTTTATTGCCATATACCGTTGTAAAAACACACATGGGAATTTGACACGGGTCTGGAGCAACGTACAAAACAGTACAGTCAAGGCAAAACGTGTCTGTACTGTAGGAAACCAGTCCCCATAGCACCAATGTGAAATATCACGGTGTTTTGTCTGTATATATATTATACAATTACTGACTAGAAACATACTTTGGATTTCTTTACCTTAGCCTGATTCGCTATTATTGATTTGTTGTGACTGAATTATTGTAAGCCTAATTAAAAAGGTCAATGACGGTTTAGATTAGTTTGACGACAACAAACACTTGCAGATTAGTCTTGTTCTAAAGACTGGACACGATATACTTCACACTTTCAGATCACTCATATTGATATTCAACTGTTTTTTCTCTCTCTCTCTCTCTCTCTCTCTCTCTCTCTCTCTCTCTCTCTCTCTCTCTCTCTCTCTCTCTCTCTCTCTCTCTCTCTCTCTCTCTCTCTCTCTCTCTCTCTCTCTCTCTCTCTCTCTCTCTCTCTCTCTCTCTCTCTCTCTCTCTCTCTGCCCATCCAAACACCGCTTCGTTAGGTGGAAGGAAATCAGTCCTCAGAATCAGAAAGTGGTTTATTGCCATATACCGTTGTAAAAACACACATGGGAATTTGACACGGGTCTGGAGCAACGTACAAAACAGTACAGTCAAGGCAAACGTGTCTGTACTGTAGGAAACCAGTCCCCATAGCACCAATGTGAAATATCACGGTGTTTTGTCTGTATATATATTATACAATTACTGACTAGAAACATACTTTGGATTTCTTTACCTTAGCCTGATTCGCTATTATTGATTTGTTGTGACTGAATTATTGTAAGCCTAATTAAAAAGGTCAATGACGGTTTAGATTAGTTTGACGACAACAAACACTTGCAGATTAGTCTTGTTCTAAAGACTGGACACGATATACTTCACACTTTCAGATCACTCCTATTGATATTCAACTGTTTTTTTTCCCCCTAATATCAAGGTCATTGTGTGGCACTCTGGGAAATATGTATGAAACTTTGTCCAATGTGTGACTAAGACTAATTTTATTCTAATTTAATTGTGTGCATTTTGTCAGTCTGAAGCAAGCCAAATATAATCAATATATCTCAAACAAATCATTCAAATGATAGGCTATAATGTAAAACAAAATACGATAAAGAGTGTGCCATTCGCACACTAGTAGAGTTCTCAACTGCATGATGTGTTGTTATTCGTTTGAATGTAATTATATATGATTTTTAAAAGGTTAATGTCATTGTTGGCTATAAGCAGACACACCATGTGCTGTTTGTTATGGCTAGGATGTGACCTCGCTGGTCAGGGTAGAAGTGCTGCTGGTCCCACGGTAGACACTCTCCGGTTCTGAGCCCGTGCCAGCCTCGCTCTCTCTCACTCTCGCTCTCTCTCACTCTCGCTCTCTCTCACTCTCGCTCTCCTCTCATGGCTGTGTGAATGATTCGGCTGGAAGGGGTTTGTTGTCTCAAACAAATCATTTAAATAGTATGATGGGGTTTAATGGCGCCCATTGCACTCCTGAACCATCCCAGGAAGGAGGAAGCCCTGTGAAGCCCATTGAGACTGGACCTCTGATTAAGGGCTATACATACAATTGACTTGACTTGACGGTTAAAAATAAAACATGTGTCGGCGGCATATTTTATCGATGCTTTATTTTGCCTGGCGATGAAGCGTAATGCAGTGTTAATGTGTCCTCATCCCTGTGGGAGACGCTCTCTGACTCTTCCTCTCTCTCCCTCCTCTTCCTCCTCTCCCTCCTCCAGGTGTCCCGGGGCCCGGGGGCCGGCTGCGGTCCCCTGGGGGGCAGCCCCGTGGGCAGCTCCCTCAGCCTGATCCCGGAGGACGGCCTGCCTCCCATCCTCATCTCCACGGGAGTCAAAGGAGGTACGGGAGGACACATCACAGGTGCTTGCCTTCATCCCTCCCCATACGGCCGTCTCCTCCTCATTGTCTCTCTCTCTCATGTTGTTGTTGTTCTTCTTCTTTTCTGTTGTTTGACGGTCATCGCTCGTTTGTTTAAAGATGTTAATGGGGATGGGGTTTCATTTGAGTTTTAACGCGGCTTTAGGCCGGGACACACCAAGCCCACGGTCGGCTGTAGGGCCGACGATGGGTGTCACGTGATCCAGATCTGGAAAGAGAGATCATCCGATTGGCTGTTCAGCTGCTAGGGAATCAGTCAACGAATCGGTGTGCAAGAAGAGCAACAGAAGAGATGAAGAAAGCAATCAGCAAATTCAATACTTAGTTTCCCACTGAAAAAGCAGTATAATGAATATATGGATAATTAACTCGACTCGTACAGATTAGAATTTCTTGCAGTATTTACTTTTTAATTTAAGAGAGTGGAAATGGCAAGAAATCCCTGCTTTGTTTACCGTTTATATCTGTTTTTATTGAATGACTAATACAGATTACTGCCACCTGCTGGTGAGGAGAGTCATTTTGCAGAACGTATGACGTGCTAGTCTGCCGTCTGTGCGGTGTGTTTGCGTGCAACTTAGTGTGTCCCGGCCTTAAGGGGAACAGTTGACCCAAAGTGTCAACTGTCTTGTTGTGTGAAATGTGAGTCTGGTGGCTAACCTTTCATCTCCCTCCTCACTCCTTCCTCACAACCCCCCACCCCCTCCCTCCTCTCTTCCCTTCCCCTCTCATCACCTTCTGACTTCCAAATGTCTCCCTCCATGCTCAACCCCTGACATCTATATCGACATCCATCACCACCACCATCATTGTCACCATCACCACCACCTCCATTGTCACCATCATCTCCATCATGGTTTCATGGGGCTCTTCCAATCACTAACCTCTGCCGACCTCTCCTACCTCCACCAACCACCTGGTACCCTGATTCCACCACCCCCACCACCACTACCCCCTCCCCAACCAGACTATGCGGTGGAGGAGCGGCCGTCGGAGATGGTGCTGCTGCAGCAGTTGGAGGAGGGAGGGCCCGACCCCCTGGTGTTTGTGCTGAACGCTAACCTCCTGGCCATGGTCAAGCTGGTCAACTGTGAGTAGTGTTGTCACACAGGGCGACAACAACCAAGCCCTTGGAGACTGTGGCTGTGATTTAAGTGCGGTACAAATACAATGTACTTGATTATATTGGCTGACAGCCGTAGCAATTTATTTTAGGGGGTCTGAAGTATAATTTGACCAGCGCCTATAAGTTGCTGCTTCATAACATCTAGGATCTTTTGCCGATCTCTTTAGCTTTGTTGGGCATTTCCACTAGTCTGTCTTCTTTAGTTGTTTTTTTCTGCAATGACTAATTATGTATTTTTAAGAAGTATTGCGACGCTTTCTCAAGGCTGTAATCTCTAGATCATCTCTTCCTGGCACATGATAACATACTGTATGCATTAGCATACTGTTAGTCAATAATATTTCAATTGTAATTCCTGGCTTGGTGAACAATGTTCTCTCTGAGTCAACCCGTGATCAACCCATGTTGACGGGCACGCCTATCTTTTTATTTTATTTTATTTTTTCCCCCTCCTTTCTGCTCTCTGATTGGTCCAGATGTGAACCGGAAGTGCTGGTACATGACCACCAAGGGCATGCATGCGGTGGGCCAGGCGGAGCTGGTGGTGCTGCTGCAGTGTCTCCCCGACGAGAAGACCATCCCCCGTGACATCTTCACACACTTCGTCCACCTCTACCAGGAGGCCCTGACCGGTGGGTACCTGCCCTCCACGCTTTGGGACATTACATCACATCGCATTGCATTGCATTACATTACATTAAGCAGACGCCCTTTGTCCAAAGCCACTTACAATGGTGTGTTTCAACAATGGTAGGCAAGAGAACCACTCGTAACCAGAAGGAGGTCCTAGAACCAACACGGGCTTAGTAGGAACAATGTATATTTATATATACATATTGCTCTTTTTCTGTGCCGGTATATTGCATTTTATAAATTGCATTTTTATTTTATAACTGCTGTCTGTCGTCGGGTATTGCACATAAGATTTTCACCAACTGCTTTATACTTAAACTGTGAAGTGACAATAAACTTGACTTGACTTGACTTGATTATCAGGTTGTTTCAAAATGTATTTATTAAAATTTATATATTGTTTTTGTTGATGAATTCATTATTTAATGTATTTTTTTTTTAGATAAAGTAATGAGGAAAACAAATCTTGGTTAATGCAACTTAATGGAAAATGTGTTATTTTTTTCTTTTAAATGATTATGTACCTTTTTTGCATATATTTTTCATTGCAAGTAAAAACCACACAAGATAATATCACACAAAATAATTGTGGAATGTGCAATACATATGGTATGTGCACTCCTAAATCATGATATGGTTTAATGAGGTCCCTGCTGTAGGAGTCCAGCTGTGGGTCTCCTGGACTTGACTGTCCCTAGTCTATGACCAACACTCATTCATATTCAACCCTTAATAACATTTGAATGAGATAAAAATTGTCAACCAGGGCCCTGGAAAATATATAATATAGCCCCTGGTTTCCCAACCGACTAAAGCAAAATTTGAGCTTTGTATTAGGTGAATGAGCTTTCCTGTTGACTTGGTCTTTCTGCGTCCAACCACCCTGAGCCCCCTAAAGGCTGATAGAGGAACTACACCTTGCTCTCGTCCACTTGAGACTCACTCCAGACAGACGGTCGTGGCTGCCCTTTGACCCCACCCCTGCCAGGCTTTGGCACGTGACACCACTTAGAACCCTGTGATGCTGTCGTCTGCTCCTCCAGATCCAGACACTAATATTGAGTGACTTTGACAGCCTGCTCCCCTAAACCCCACCCCCTCAAGGCATGCTCTTTTAGATTTTTTCGCTGCACACTCAAACACAACCATCTTTTCCTGTGTTGTTGTTTCCAGCCGTCAGGCGCGAGTGCGGCTGTGCTAACCGATAGCTTTTCCACTGTGGGGGGGCCTTTAACTGTGCAGCGCTGATCTCTCCCACCGATAATTGGTAACATGAAGCCACTAGCGGAGGTAACATGAAGCCACTAGCGGAGGTAACATGAAGCCACTAGCGGAGGTAACATGAAGTGGGTCCAGCCGGTGGGGCTTTGAGAGAGTCAATCCGCTGTGTAGATAAAGAGCTCCTTCTTTAGGCCTGTATCGAGTCTTAGCAGACCAGCTTAATGTAGGGAATTTAAGAGCCTTGTTGTGTTTAAGCCATGCATATCTCCAGCGCCAGTGGTTAGTTCACCAGTGACTCGCCACTTGCCACTTCATCTTTTGGTTTCCTGGCTCCCTTTTCCTTTCCATTGTAATGATGTTGTAAGTCTTGAGTCTACGTGTCTGGTGTTTCAGAGTCCTCTATGTCCTTTTCCTCATCTCCCCTTCCCCGTGCCGTCCCCTCGTTCAGCCCATGGTCCATATATGTTCATGCCCTGATGTGGATGTATGTTGTTCTACTCCTGCCAACCAGAACATACACGGAACAACCAGAACAATACTGTACATGTAACAACCACAATGTACACGTAACAACTAGAAAGTCCACGTAACAACCAGAACGTCCACGTAACAACTAGAACAATACTGTACACGTAACAACCAGAACGTACACGTAACAACTACAACAATACTGTACACGTAACAACCAGAACGTACACGTAACAACCAGAACATACATGTAACAACTAGAACAATACTGAACACGTAACAACCAGAACGTCCACGTAACAACCACAACATACTGTACACTTAACAACCAGAACATAATGTACACTTAACAACCAGAACATAATGTACACTTAACAACCAGAACATAATGTACACTTAACAACCAGAACGTACACGTAACAACCAGAACGTCCACGTAACAACTAGAACATACATGTAACAACCAGAACATAATGTACACTTAACAACCAGAACATAATGTACACTTAACAACCAGAACATAATGTACACTTAACAACCAGAACATAATGTACACTTAACAACCAGAACATACACGTAACAACCAGAACATACTGTACACTTAACAACCAGAACATACACGTAACAACCAGAACATACTGTACACTTAACAACCAGAACATACTGTACACGTAACAACCAGAACATACTGTACACGTAACAACCAGAACATACTGTACACGTAACAACCAGAACATACTGTACACGTAACAACCAGAACATACTGTACACGTAACAACCAGAACATACTGTACACGTAACAACCAGAACATACTGTACACGTAACAACCAGAACATACTGTACACCTAACAACCAGAACATACTGTACACGTAACAACCAGAACATACTGTACACCTAACAACCAGAACATACTGTACACCTAACAACCAGAACATACACGTAACAACCAGAACATACTGTACACGTAACAACCAGAACATACTGTACACGTAACAACCAGAACATACACGTAACAACCAGAACATACACGTAACAACCAGAACAAACTGTACACGTAACAACCAGAACAAACTGTACACGTAACAACCAGAACATACTGTACACGTAACAACCAGAACAAACTGTACACGTAACAACCAGAACATACTGTACACGTAACAACCAGAACATACTGTACACCTAACAACCAGAACATACACGTAACAACCAGAACATACTGTACACGTAACAACCAGAACATACACGTAACAACCAGAACATACACGTAACAACCAGAACATACACGTAACAACCAGAACAAACTGTACACGTAACAACCAGAACATACTGTACACGTAACAACCAGAACAAACTGTACACGTAACAACCAGAACATACTGTACACCTAACAACCAGAACATACACGTAACAACCAGAACAAACTGTACACGTAACAACCAGAACATACTGTACACGTAACAACCAGAACAAACTGTACACGTAACAACCAGAACATACTGTACACCTAACAACCAGAACATACACGTAACAACCAGAACATACTGTACACGTAACAACCAGAACATACTGTACACGTAACAACCAGAACATACACGTAACAACCAGAACAAACTGTACACGTAACAACCAGAACATACTGTACACGTAACAACCAGAACAAACTGTACACGTAACAACCAGAACCAGCAGCGCAGGTTCAAACAGGAATAAAACGAAAGCGTTCTTCTCTTTTAATTAATCAATTCACACTGTGTCACCCGTCTCTCTCTCTCCCTCTCTCTCCCTCTCTCTCCCCTCTCCCCCTCTCCCCCCTCCCCCTCCACAGGCAACGTCCTGGCCCACCTGAGTCACTCATTCTTCACCCAGAGCTTCCTGGGCAGCCGGGACCACGGGGGCTTCCTGTACATCAGCCCCTCCTTCCAGCCCCTGCAGGAGCTGCAGCTGCCCAACCCTCCCTACCTGTTCGGGGTCCTCATTCAGAAGTGGGAGACGCCCTGGGCCAAGGTGTTCCCTATCCGCCTGCTGCTAAGGCTGGGCGCCGAGTACCGATGTGAGTGGTGGGGGGGCTTGACTTACTGCCTGGTTTTTAATTATTATTAATAATTATTTTTGGCATGAAAGTTAGTTTATTGGAACAGTTGCAATATGCCACTCTAAATCGAATGGGTGGGGCGGGGGATACGATTTAGAAGCTATTATTTTTATTATTTACTGCAATTTGTTAAAAAACGGTTGTCTGTCAGCTATTGTTGAGTGAAATGCTCTGTGTCTGTTTTTAAGTTGACTGCGTCTGCCTCTGTAGGAGAGAATATAGATTTTAGACCGCTGCTGCCGGCTCATTTCTGACCAATCAGGGCATCTCTTCCCTGATTGGTTGGCGGATTTCATCTTGCCTGTCAATCAAGGAGGAAGCAGAGAGGGGGGGGATGTTTTTCTGTTTGATTTCTTCTACTCTTTCCTGCCTCTCGAATCCTCCCTCCAGCAGCATTGATAATATTGGAACTGTAATGTCATATTAAACATAATGTCATAAAATGAGGGCTTTAGCAATACTAGATGACTTGATGCTGGTCTGACACATGGAGGATGTGTGAGTTGATCCTTTTGGTTTAACTGGAAAATGACTCCTGCAATGTAGAGAAAAGTCGAAGCGAAATCCAGCGTTGGATTTGGAGCCCGTTCCGTGGTCCGTGAAACCCCAAATCGCTCCCATTACTTATGCATGCGAGGGAGAGGCCAGGGTTATCTTCCATTATTCTCAGCCATAACACGGTAAAATATTAACACGTGATGTCATTAGGAAATCTCAGCCCCCCCCCGCCCCCCCCCCCCCTCTTTTGCCTGCCAGAGCTCCAGGTTTTACTCATTAGGCGTGGGGTCTTGGAGGGATTAATCTCATGTTCTCCAACCAAATCCCTTCCTCTGAAAGCGAGACGTGTCTGCGTGGTCCGAGGGACCTGCCGGCCTCAAGCCTTAAGCCTCTTTCCTGGCCCGCCTGGTACTCACGTGACGGAATCCATCCATTAAACCCTGGGGTCAGGAGGCTGACACGCTCTGACCTGTTTCCATGACACCGGGGACCGGGAAGTGTACGGGTCGGCATGCTGGCAAGTTCATTTAATGAACTTGTGGAGTAAGATATGATTCTCAGCCGTTTGCGGAGATGAGGCTTAAAAATAGAACCGTCTAAGAAGCTTAGGTTGGTTTTGTGAAACGGTGACATCTTTCTGTGTGCTTGGATTAGAAGCTCTCCACTGAAGCACAGAAAAGCTGTGTGTGTGTGTGTGTGTGTGTGTGGGGGGGTGTGTGTGTGTGTGGGTGTGTGGGTGGGTGGTTCATTTAGTGGCACATATAAGTGATCCAACTAAAAATTAAGAAGACATCCTTAAGAATGTCAAGGAGAGAAGAAGAAGGACACAAACAAATGAAGGAAGTTCCATCTAGAACTGAAAAACGCAGCAAAAATTCACAAATAAATCAACGTCTATTTCTACTGGGGGGGGGGGGGGGGGTCAGGATTGTGTGTGTGTGTGTTCAACCCTCTAACCATCACCTTGGGTTAAAAGCCTCTGCTAAGTGTAACACTAACTAGTGGTACATTGTGCTCACACCTTCCCTCTTGTTCCAGTCTACCCGTGTCCCCTGTTCAGTGTACGCTACAGGAAGCCTCTGTTCGGAGAGACCGGCCACACCATCATGAATCTTTTAGCAGTAAGTACGACTTGGCTTACAGACCTGCTGGTCCTCTGGTCTTCATCCTCGGTTACAGA
The DNA here is from genome assembly GCA_027704905.1 of Muraenolepis orangiensis. Lineage (NCBI taxonomy): Eukaryota > Metazoa > Chordata > Actinopteri > Gadiformes > Muraenolepididae > Muraenolepis > Muraenolepis orangiensis. The sequence goes on along the minus strand of CM051005.1, from coordinate 30,143,584 downwards.
ATGCTTTAAATACCATGCGTGACAAGTGGATTGCATTGAGAAGTTCAAGTATTGGAAATTGATATTCACACAAAGGTACAGTACGCATAACAAAACTATACACATGTGCAAAATAGAAAAATACATACAAAACAATGGATGTAAAATATATGTAACATAACTAATAAATGAGGGGTGAAGGGTAATGAATGATGTATATAATATGATTTAATATATATGGGGAATGGGAGTAAGCATTCCATTGTACTTGCATATGGCAATTAAAAAATATTGAATCTAATATATAATATTAAGTTGAAAATCTGTAAATCGTCAAACAAAATGACATGAGGAAGTTAAATTGAACTATTGAGCTCACAGGCTGATTCTAATTGTGTTGATTTCATCACGATAACTCCTAACGTGGCTCAGTGGTGTGTCTGTACCTCCTGATGAGACGGGGGACGGTGTCCTGGGGGATCTCCTCCTCATCAGTGAGCTCCTGGACAGTCTGGCGCTACTTCACACCGATACATGACGTCCCAGACGTGCTCGGTTGGATTCAGGTCTGGGTAGTGTGAGGGCCAGTCAATGGCATCAATGACTTGGGCATCCAGGAAGGGCCTACACACTCTGGCCACATGAGGCCGGGCATTGTCCTGCCACCGGGAGGAACCCAGGGCCCTCTGCACCAGTGTAAGGTCTTACTTACAATGAGCCTGAGGATTTCATCCCGGTACCTAACAGCAGTCAGGGTACCGTTGGCTAGCACGTAGAGGTTTGTGCAACACTCCAAGGATATGCCTCCCCAGACCATCACTGACACACCACCAAGGTCATGCTGGATGATGTTGCAAGAAGCATTACTATTTCACGTCTGTCACATGTGCTCAGTGAGAACCTGGCTCTCATCTGTGAAGTAAACATGCTGCAGGGCTCTGGCAGTGCTCCTCCTGTTCCTCCTTGCACAAAGGAGCAGATTTCGGTCCTGCTGCTGAGTTGTTGCCCTTCTACGGCCCAGTCCAGCTGTCCTCGTGTAACGACGTCTCCTGCCCGGTATCTCCTCAATGCTCTTGAGACTGTGCCGGGAGACACGGCAAACCTTCTTGCGATGGAACGTATGGATGTGCCATCCTGGAGGAGCAGGACTACCTGTACGACCTGAATGGGATGCAGGTACCGCCGCATGCTACCAGCAGTGACGAGGGCACGAGCAAAATGCAAAACTAGAGACAAATCAGACGGGAAGGACGAGGAGAGAGGAACGGTCTGGTCTGTGGCCACCAGCTGCAAAACCAATTCCCTTTCAGGGGTTGTCTCTCCTGTCCACCTGTTGTCGCTTGCCACCAAAACAGGTGAAACCGATTCAGTCATTGAAGCATCCTAGGTGGACAAATCAATATCCCACAAATTGAATTGACTTGGTGTTATACTGGGCAGGGTTTCCGCGAGGATTTTATCTTGCCGGTCAAGTGTCCGGACAGATTTTATTTTACCGGACAAATTTGATTGTTTCAAAAACAATCTATATTACAAACGCAACTATAATGTACACCTAGATTGATGAAAGAATGACAAAGACCTCAAATAAATTTGACTATTTAATCTAGGCTATTTCAAAACCCCTGTAACATCTGTAGTCCGTTTTAACATAGGCTACATGGCATCAAATTTACCCTGTAGGCTACCAGGCAACTTTTTGCTTTCTCCTTAATTTCATTGCGGCAAAGTCCTCTGCTGCCGAGCTGAAATCAAAGTGTCTAATGTGTCTTTGCAGCTTGCAATACGCATAAGTCATCACTCTCTCCTCCTCCAGACGACTCCGCAGTGATGTTTTCAAACCATTCTGAGGGAGAAGCCCCTCTCTGCTGGTCGCTTGACACGGGCACAACACAGGCACTTTGAGCCCGTGTGGCCCAGTCGGGTACAGCTCGCTCAACTCAGACATTAGCACTTAGCAAGCTGTCGCAAACATTAAAGCCCCATAGCCGTGGAGTGCTAACATTAAAGCCCCATAGCCGTGGAGCGCTAACATTAAAGCCCCATAGCCGTGGAGCGCTAACATTAAAGCCCCATAACCGTGGAGCGGCCATCACTGCACCTGCATCTCGTCGGGCGCGTTTGACGTCCATGAAAGGTGCGGCAGCTGATTCGGTCACTTCATGACCAAAATGGGCAATGACCTTTTCAGTGGCTGTCAATCCTGGACTCTAATGTCCAGGATCTAAGTTTAGTATGAGCATTATTACCGGACATTTTGACCGGCAGATTTTTAAATTACCGTTTTTTTATAATTTTTACCCGCTAAAAACCGGTAAATACTGGCTAACGGAAACCCTGATACTGGGATGCTTATGTGTTCCAATTGTTTCTTTGAGCAGTGTATAAACTGGCTCAAATGCTGGGATTTACACATTGCAAGCTTAGTATGGTAAATGTCTCTCGCTCTCTCTCTCTCTGTGTCTCTGTCTCTGTCTCTCTCTCTCTCTCTGTCCCCAGGACTTCCGTAACTACCAGTACACTCTGCCCGTGGTGAAAGGGCTGGTGGTGGACATGGAGGTGAAGAAAACCTGCATCAAGATCCCCAGCAACCGCTACAACGAGGTACATTCTCTCTCTGTCTCAATCGGTCTCTCTCTCTCTCATTGTAGTCCAATTCCACTCTCCCACACTTCACCTCAGCACCTAACTGGCACACGGCACAGTAGCCTTAGTGAAGTGTGTATATTTAGGCTCTCCAGTGGAAGAATGTTAAAACACTGCTCCACTGACCTAGCTCTTAATATAGACCCATCCTCCTTGAGGGCTTACTATTCTACTACTACTACTTAAAGTAGTTCTACTAGAACTACTATTACTACTACTACTACTACTACTGGTAGTGGTAGTGTTGGTAGTAGTAGTAGTAAACACATTATAGAATGTGTAGCTCAAAGTGCTTGAGAGAACATTTCAGAACCAGTACCCATGAAGTGATCAATAATACTTAAAACAAAGAGACAATATATCACAGCTAATAATAAGACCATGCTAAATGACACCTCCTAACAATAAGACCATGCTAAATGACACCTCCTAACAATAAGACCATGCTAAATGACACCTCCTAATAATAAGACCATGCTGAATGACACCTCCTAACAATAAGACCATGCTAAATGACACCTCCTAATAATAAGACCATGCTAAATGACACCTCCTAACAATAAGACCATGCTAAATGACACCTCCTAACAATAAGACCATGCTAAATGACACCTCCTAATAATAAGACCATGCTAAATGACACCACCAATTCAAAATTCAGATTCAGGCAACTTTATTGTCCATCCTCCTGACACGGCTCACATTAAACCATAAAGGCCCAACAACGGACAAGAACTTCCAGAAGACTTGGAGAGGGGGTGCAAAGTGTGAAATGACAGCGTGAAGAAGTGTGAAGTTCCATTTTTTTCAAATTAAAAATAGGCACACGAAACATAAAAACACTAGGGACAAATAAAACACGTCCACAACCAAATGGACACGCAGTTGTCGGCGTTTAAGGGAGCGCTGTGATTGGCCGATGGTTAGGCGGGCGGCGTGGTGACAGATGGGGCCCGGTGATCTGAAGTGGGAGAGCGTTTGACCATCGCCTGACGATCAGCCAGTAGAAACCCTCCAGAAATGAAACCTTTTATTGATGACCTGTTGAGACTCAAGAGGTGTGTGTGTGTGTGTGTGTGTGTGTGTGTGTGTGTGTGTGTGTGTGTGTGTGTGTGTGTGTGTGTGTGTGTGTGTGTGTGTGTGTGTGTGTGTGTGTGTGTGTGTGTGTGTGTGTGTGTGTGTGTGTGTGTGTGTGTGTGTGTGTGTGTGTGTGTGTGTGTGTGTGTGTGTGTGTGTGTCCTCCGATAGCCTCAGAGTGAAGACGAGCTTCAGCTTTGTCCTTTCACCAAAACATCCTTAGATGTATTTACAGGATTCAATTGGAACAGTTTCACTTCTCAAAGTGTCCAATAGTGTGGTGGGTTATGATAACTGGGTTTGTCTCAATGTCACTTTGGATCCTTCTTAAGCCATGTTCTGGATGTATTAAAGTTTTCATTTGTCTTTACTTTTTGAGGTATGACTAAAAGTTGGTATCCAAAACGAAACAGTTGCCAAGCAACATCCCACCGTCCTGTTATCCAAGCAACCTGCAGTCACAAGCACCGCAGTGCATCAAGTGAACACTGGCTTGTAGCGCAGACTGCCATCGAGATGAATGATCAATAGACCTCACAGGTGGTCATGACCATTATTCTCTGAATGTACTTTAACACTCCGAGGCCTGTGTTGAGTTACGTCAATAGGCTGTTATGAAGGGCTACCTCCGACCAGCATGTAGAAGAGGGACAATAAGAACAATCGCAGTCGACGTGAAAGGACCTTCAGGCTCTCTCTAACCGCTGAATGGACTGCAATGGACCTGAGGACAATACCTACCAGAATCCAGCTCAACTGAAATACTTTGAAATGCTTCTCACTGCAAATATTGATACATGCTCTTGATTCATTGAGATGGATTGGAAGCATGTCATTAATTAGGTTACATGTTTTAATCGCTCCACAGCCCTACACTTTTATCCACCGACGGTGGAGTCAGCCATCAAGGAGAGCAGGTCAGGAGCAGTCAGGGTTAGGGTGACCGCTCTACCTCCTGAGCTATACTGCCGCCTGTATAGATCTCTGGCCATCAGGGGGGCCCGGACCCCAGGTTGGGAACCACTGCTCTAAAGAACCATAATCGCTGGGGAGGACATTAACTGTAGCGCAATTAGGCTTATCCGGGCTGATCTTCCCTCAGAACAAGTCGTGTCATGTCTTGTTTATCCTCTCTCTCCTCCCGTTCATCCTCCCTCTCCTCCTGTTCATCCTCCCTCTCCTCCTGTTCATCCTCTCTCTCCTCCTGTTCTTCTGCCTCCCCCTCCTCCTGTTCATCCTCCCTCTCCTCCTGTTCATCCTCCTCCTCTCCTCCCCAGCTGATGAAGGCTATGAACAAGTCTAATGACCACGTGCTGGCGATGGGCGCCTGCTTCAACCACCGTGCCGATTCCCACCTGGTGTGTGTCCAGAACGACGACGGCAACTACCACACCCAGGCCATCAGCATCCATCACCAGCCACGCAAAGGTCTGCCTCCTCCTCCTCCTCCTATACACTCGCCTCCTCTTCCACCCTCACCTCCTCCTCCTCTTTCCCCTCCTCTACCCTCACCCCCTCCTCATCCATCCTTACCTCCTCTTCCTCCTCCACCCTCACCTCCTCCTCTTTCTCTGCCCTCATCCCCTACTCCACCGTAACCTCCTCATCCACCCTCAGCTCCCCCCCCTCCACCCTCACCTCCTCCTCTTGGTTCACGATGATGTCCCCTTGGTTATTATCCACACACACTTTTAACCCCCAGAGGGGAGCGGTGTTAACCGGCCAATGAGCAGCCTTTCATTAACCTTCGTGTGTCTTCTTCCCTCCATAGTTACTGGCGCTTGCTTCTTTGTGTTCAGCGGGGCTTTGAAAGCTGCCTCGGGCTACCTGGCCAAGACCAGCATCGTGGAAGGTGAGACCTGCTGTCTGTCTGTCTGTCACAGGGGTGGCTCGGTAGACGTGTTTAATTATTTTGGTGTGAGGAAACAATGCCTGACCTCCTCCTCCTCCTCCCCCAGATGGCGTGATGGTCCAGATCACGGCGGAGACCATGGACTCGCTGAGGCAGGCGCTCCGGGACATGAAGGACTACACGGTGGCGTGCGGCAAGGCGGACCAGGAGGAGAGCCAGGAGCACGTCCACATCCAGTGGACAGAGGACGACCACAACTTCAACAAGGGGTGGGGGTCTCCCGCTTTTTTTTGTCTGCACTTGGGAGGGTGGGACGGGTCACGGTTCTGTAAGGCGAGGGTTCCTCCTGGATCTCCTCCCCACAGACGGCAGCGGGTCCTCCAGAAGAACTTCAGGACGACTCGTACGAGTCGTCCTGAAGTTCTTCTGGAGGACCCGCTGCTAGAAATCACTGAGAGTGCAGGGTGCTTACGCCTTTCCAGCGCTGGAATTGAGCTATCGGTGTTCCTCAAAGGCACCGGAGATGTGGAATACGATGAGGCCATCATTCCTTCAGCACAATTATTGCCACATTCATCTTTTCTGGCAAATATGTGAAAGCGCTTTATTGTTGTGAAACATCATGCTTCATTGAGCACCAGACTAGAGTAATGGCCAAGTGGGACAGCCCAAGGTTAAGCACACAGAAGTCAGGTGACCAAATGACCACCGATCGCCCTTCATCAGCGGTTGGAAGCTTGGAAAATAGTAGTTGTAGAGCACAGATCCTATTACTTACTCATTCTAGGGCTGGGGTTGGAACCCACAACCTCTCCACAACCTCCTGGGAACAGAGCTCCCCCGGGGGATAAACTTAAGACTGAATATATGTTCTTCTCTCTTCACGATTGTCCTCTGCAGTGTCATCAGTCCCATCGACGGCAGGTCCATGGAGTCTATCACCAGCGTGAAGATCTTCCACGGCTCTGAGGTCAAGTCCCACGGCAAGGTCATCCGCTGGACCGAGGTACTGACTGACGGCTGGCCCCGCCCACACCTGTTATGTAGTCATTATACATGCTGCATTTACGCCGTTTATTGCAATTGCCGTTTAGTTTGTTGGTGTATTTTCATCAGACTATCTGTAAACTACACAGTACCGACCAATGCTTTAAATAGCGTGAACATACCGTCTCTAAGCTCCCTACAATACAAGATATGTTTATTGCCCATTTGTAACCGGTACATTGGAATGCTTACTCCCATTCTCTCCCTCAGTATACATCTCCAAAACCATACCCTAAAGATAATATATACAATCAAAAGGACAGCAAAGTGACTGATAGATGATATGAACAGGTGTTGAATTGTGCAAAACTATTTAAAAGCATTTAAAGTGCCAGTAGTGCAGCAGCAGCATCATCTAAGCGTGTGGACTCTGGTGTTACTGAAGAGCTGCCCTCTCATTGGTCCGTTCTCCCGGGGGGGTCCTGCAGGTGTTCTTCCTGCAGAGCGAGGACCAGCCCGGAGGAGGCCTCAGCGACCCGGCCGACCACAGCCGGCTGACGGAGAAGGTGGCGCGGGCCTTCTGCACGGCGCTCTGCCCCCACCTCAAGCTGCTGAAGGAGGACGGCATGGCCAAGCTGGGCCTGAGGGTCACGCTGGACGCCGACCAGGTGGGACACGGGCCCCCTGGGGGGGGCCATGACTGCAACTTATGCAATAATTTTTATCCATTTATCCATTGTGGTTCCTTATGGCCTTCAACATTGACAACGAGGGCATCATTGATTTTGATATGGTGCAATTAGCTAGTGTTCCATTTGAAGGAATGGGTCTAATGAGGGTGTTTTTATCTCTGTGATGATGACCTCCCTTAAGGCCTTAAGAGAACTGAATATATTGGTGTGTTCGCACGGACAAAATGGCCCATGGTTTGCGACCAATTGAAAGAAGCACATTGGGCTTTGATGTCCACGGTGTGTGCGAGATGGATTCCCCCGAGCCAATCAGGGAAGAGTCTTGATTGGTCAGAGGTTTGCCTCAGAGAATTTAAAATCGAAACGGTGTCACCCAGTCAGCCCTAGCTGACGGATAGCTACGGCATTTCTAACCCAAATCTTCATACCTACAGCACCTTTTAACCACGCTGCCGTGTGTGTGTGTGTGTGTGTGTGTGTGTGTGTGTGTGTGTGTGTGTGTGTGTGTGTGTGTGTGTGTGTGTGTGTGTGTGTGTGTGTGTGTGTGTGTGTGTGTGTGTGTGTGTGTGTGTGTGTGTGTGTGTGTGTGTGTGTGTGTGTGTGTGTGTGTGTGTGTTCCCCCCCCCCCCTTGCAGGTGGGCTACCTGGCAGGCAGTAACGGTCAGCCCCTGCTGCCCCAGTACCTCAGCCACCTGGACAGCGCCCTCATCCCCGTCATCCACAGCGGCGCCTGTCAGCTCAGCGAGGGCCCCGTCGTCATGGAGCTGGTGTTCTACATCCTGGAGATCATCTCCTAGACCACGCTCACCCCCCCTCTCACACACACCTCTTGGTTTGACCCGCCCTTAAAGGCCTCGGTGGGCCCGCCCGTTGGACGACCCCTCGACCAACCGCTACAGACCACGGAAGGTGGTCGTGTGATCGTGTCGTCCGGCTCCTCGTGCATTCGGACCACAGGGACCCTCACACCTGACCGGACCGGTGGGTTCCTGATCCGGTTGGCACCGGTTCACGAGGAGGAGCGGATTGATTGGACCAATTGGAAGCGCTTATTTTTTCCCGTTTGAAAACTTGCTTAGTGGATTTGCCTCGTAGACGGTTCAGTTCAGCTCAGCCAGGGGAGAGTATGTCTGAGAATCTGATATATTTATATATATATATAAATATATATATATATTTATATATATATATAAAATATATATAAATCCACCACCATATAACACCACCTACAGGATAAAACACACTATAAGAAGTCACAGATACTTTGACTCAGGTTTGCTCTCCTCCATAACGTGTTCCACTGCCCTGGCCCCCCCCCCATCTGTCAAGGCCCCCCTCCCTTTGTAGCAACAGCAGCAGACCCCCCCCCCCCACCGTCGTTCAGCCATCCATCAACATCAGGAGGGGGTTGATGGACAACCGCTGCCAGATCACACAGAGGGGGACCGGAGTGAGTGAGTGTGTGTGTGTGCATGGGAGGGAGTGTGTGTGGTTTCTCCTCCGGCACCACGGTGCACAGTGCCTGCAGCGAGCCGCTCCATCAGACGCCGTGAGACCTTCAGAGCCGTGGGGTTCACGTCGTCCTTCCCACGCTGTGTTTTGACTGGGGGTGAGCGAGGCGTGTACGTCTTCTGTAGCCTCCGGCGGTTGTCACGTGGGATCTGATTCACCGCAGGGCCGTCTATATGTACGGAGGAGACCGGGAAACAGACCGGTGCGGACGACGAAGGGTCTCGATGCTTTACCGATAAGCTCTTAAACCGCGGCGACGGAAGGGTTTTCAGTACCGGGAACGCCAGGTCGCTTTCTGAGGGAGATGTGGCGTCCCCACAGTTTAAACTCCTCCCACAAGGACCCAACTTCTTCAAGCTGTAGGATGAGGGCTTTAATCTGAGCTCTTCAGCGACAAGCTGGCCGAGATTTCAGGCAAACAGGTTTTCTTTGTTTTTTCCCAATCATACAAAGACAAATAACCGTCAAGTGTAAAGTATTATAAATATATATAAATATATATATATATATATGTGTGTGTGTGTATATAAAATGCAAAAGCAGTGCACTGGATTCTAAGCCATTTTACAGGAGAGCAGAAGACTTGGCTGAGGGAGCAGGGCAGCCTTTGTGCCTTGGTCCTGTAGGTTTGGGTCGGGCCTGGCGGCGTGTTGACGGGCTCCAGGGTGGACTGGAGAGACTGGTTCAGTCATAGCTCTGTGGGTTCTGCCACATGACCCCCCCCCCCTAACTCAACACCCCAAGCTTTGGGGGTTTGGGAGATGCTTGTGGGTGAGTCACGCCACTATCTGATGTCACTCTGCATTAAGAGTCAATATCATCTTGGCCTGCATATACAAACGCAGCCCGACATTTAAAAAATGTATGGCAATTCTAAACGTGCATTTGATGGTAAGAAAGTCGCCCCACCCACACAGCAGGAAGCCTGCAGATGCTGGCTTCAGTATTTTCATGAAGTTTTGCATTTGGCATGTCCACAAACAACCACCCAATAAACTCTCCATTCTACTCGGGCAAAGGGCTGACCTACCTTCTCCTTCGATGACATGATGGACCTGATGGAAAACTAGAATGTATTTGTCCCTTTGCAGTTCAACATCCAGAAAACATGTTTTGTGGGCGAACCTGGCTGAAGTCATCGCATCATGTCGTGTACTGAGAGTAAAGGCCATCCTCTCCCCTAAACGTCAGCCATCACACACGGAGACATAGACTATAGACCTACAGACTATAGACCTAGCCCTACAGCAATCCACAGGAGAAAGGCTTTGAGAAGCATTTGATTCTATAGTAATAATCGTGTTGTCTCTACGAAACAAGTCCACCAGCGATCAGCAGCATCCAAGACAATCAGGGGAATAAATCTTATCTGCAGCAGCGCTGACTCCTTGACGCGTGGCGTCTAGCGCCCCCTACGGTCCGAGTCCTGTCAGCGCAGCCTGTCAGAGGACTGGACCGGAGCCCGTCAGAGGACTGGACTGGAGCCCAACTCGGATGACGAGGCGTTAAAAGGGGCGTCGGGATTTTGGATTGGCTGGTCCCCTCCTGCTGAGGGGGTGTTCTCCTCCGGGGTGTTCTCTCCACTGTGATGAACTGAACGATGAGAGCCGGCCACTGGGAGTTTGACTTGAGTTTATTTTTTACAGTAGAATAATTAGAACCCGGAATATTATGAACTCCCCATCTATTTTTTAAAGTCCTCCCCAGTCACCGTATTTTAGTTTAGTTGACACCTTCGTTACTTTAGCGTTATCTGAGTTGTGCAATATCCAGGCACCTTTTTAATAAAGGTGTGATTTTAATTTAGTCATGAGTAGCATTTTTTTTTTATACAGAATTGAGAAAGCTACATGCATGCACTCACGAAAGAGCTTGTGAGGATAAAATGTTAAATCAATAGACAAATCCATCCGCTCAATTCCCACCATTCACTGGGTGTTTAGTCTTTTTTTTGAATTTTTATTATTTATCTTTGACATCAGTTAAAGAATTATACGATAAGCCAAAAAAACCTGAACATGTTAATCTCATTACACTACAAACGTCATCAGTTGCAGTCTTGGTCAGCAAAAGAAACCTGTAGTATATGTATAATAAAAGACTTCTAGAAATTTGGAAAGATGGTGTTTAATCGCATTATTTATTTGCGTGCATGCCATTTGAACAACCTCAGTGAAGTCATCATAACCATACAGTGAAAGGAGTTCCTTCCCCAACTAAATAAGAGCCTAGTTTCTTCTATGATTTGAAGTGTGCAAAAATAAAACCACTTTCATTGTAAACGTTTAATTTCAATCTAGAGCGTACAAAAAAAAAAAAACAGGTTGGACTTCTAGAGCCGATAGCTTTTCTTGTACGAACGTGACTTTATAACCAGTGACTTGAGGCCTCGTCGACTGACTCATTCTAGACTGACTCATTCTAGAGTGACTCATTTTAGACTGACTCATTCTAGACTGACTCATTCTAGACTGACTCATTCTCACACTCCAAAAAACCAACAACTTTTGAAGGAGGCGGTGAGGTTGTGAGACGGACATTTGAAACAGTTGTGACTGTGATAACACAGGGGGATGGGGTTAGAAGCTGTGCTACAACGTGGCGCTATGAATGATGGTTGGTTGAAATGTAACAGAATTGGCTCCAAGGGGATCCGTTAACCAACCCGTATTCAGGAATTTGTCAATGCCACCTCTTTAAAAAAAAAAAAAAACCTTTATAAATTTATTCGGGAGCTGAAAACGAGCAGCCTTTGCAAAGCAATAAACATTGGCGTTATTCTCAGACACATCCGGACACTTAAGAAGAACATTCTGAGTAAAAACAAACATAACTATCACATCATTTAAAACTCATCTGGAGATCCGTGACCATTAGCCTGTGGTTCGCATGTGCAGTTAAGTGCTAAATGTAAACCCATTTAAAGGAGAACACGACCGGCGGTCCAACCCCCGATCCGTACCCGAGCTCCACGGCCCGACAGTGAGAAGACCTGATCGACGAAAACAAGTGACTGTGCTTCAGAGAGCAGTGTGCCATTTTAACTTATTACTATGAATCACATGACACCTCATCCTTAGAGCATGGCCATGTCCCTCTTGAGAATCCCCCTAATTCCAGTATGTGTATATACAGTCAGGGGGTCTAGAATGCTCACAACACAGCTTTACTTCTCCATGTCCGGTCACACACATGGTAACCGGAAGCCAAAGGCCCTTTCAAATACGCAGGTTTCTTTTTTACAGCAACATGATTACTTTGGTATTAGTGCATAAGTGCAATCCGAAAGAGTCCAGAGACGATGCACACGCTTCAATAGAAACGGTCACCTACAGACAGCTGGCTGGCACCCCCATCTCTCCCCTATAAAGGGTCACCTACAGACAGCTGGCACCCCCATCTCTCCCCTATAAAGGGTCACCTACAGACAGCTGGCACCCCCATCTCTCCCCTATAAAGGGTCACCTACAGACAGCTGGCTGGGACCCCCATCTCTCCCCTATAAAGGGTCACCTGCAGACAGCTGGCTGGGACCCCCATCTCTCCCCTATAAAGGGTCACCTACAGACAGCTGGGACCCCCATCTCTCCCCTATAAAGGGTCACCTACAGACAGCTGGCACCCCCATCTCTCCCCTATAAAGGGTCACCTACAGACAGCTGGCACCCCCATCTCTCCCCTATAAAGGGTCACCTACAGACAGCTGGCACCCCCATCTCTCCCCTATAAAGGGTCACCTACAGACAGCTGGCTGGGACCCCCATCTCTCCCCTATAAAGGGTCACCTGCAGACAGCTGGCTGGGACCCCCATCTCTCCCCTCTCCACTCTTATGGACATCAAACCTCAGGGGCAGCACTGAGACACACTGGGGATACTGCCCGCCTTCTGATTGGCTCCAATAGGTGCGCTAGGCGATGTCATACTACCCTATAGTGTGTGACTATTTAACCCTAGCAGCAGCAGCAGTAACCACGGTAGTAACTGCTGTCTCTGGGGCTTGACTGTGCCAACTGTGTGTGTATGTGTGTGAGAGAGGGAGCTACATGTCGCCTTCCTTCTACGTCTCTCCTAACCATTCACAACGCTAGCTAAGCAAATCGTCATGCTCCGGCCAACAGTGTGCAGCTATTGGCCGAACTCTGACTTCTCCCTGGCGTTGGACGCGCATGGTGGTGTAACAGAGGGTAACTATGGCTGACACTGAAAACTGGAAGGATGCTAGCGCCGCAAATGCATATTCTATGGCATTGTTTTGAACTTGACTAAATAGGTGAGAAAGTTATACATGTGTAGCTGGGAGCAAAGGAAGCCAGGAGGTGTGTGTGTGTGTGTGTGTTGCAGTAAGTCAGACATCAGAACAGTCCTACTCCTCTTCCTCTCAGGACTCCTTGGCTACTTGGCTTCCTTTCCTCCGTTTTCCCCTCCTCCACGAGGTCGGAGGAGCAAGTCACGCTCCTCCACGAGGTCGGGACTTGCGTCTAGAAGAGTTGTCAGAAGAATCACACTTTTGATCTTCGAACACGTTCACTTGTAAAGAGGAAAGGCTATTCAATAGAAATGATGCAGACTATTAACAATATGCATGAGATATTAACCCAAACCAGGATGAAATCCATGTTAGAATTGAGGTAGGAAGGGGAAATGGGGACACCATGGCCCACACCGCTATGACATAATAATAGAAGAGACCAGCAGGGGTTGATTTTTAGCCGCTCTCAAACCCTCCCAGAAATAGGCTTCAGTTTGAGTCCTTTATTATCCTCCAAGCTGGCAGGAGAACAGACTAAACTAGAGGTCCCCTGTACCTTGGAGGGATGCTCCGTCTCACAGCATCTAAAGAAGAACCTGTGGAAACAAAACCAACCATCAATCGTTCATCACTTCCAAAGAATCTGTTTCTGATTTGATGAAAAGTTGGACCGTATCAGACAAACCAAGTCAACAGTACTTGACAGTACCCCCCCCCCGGAGAAGCCCTCAAGGGGGGCTCTTGAGCCTGAAGGCGTTACCTGGGACTGGTCCAGCAGCAGCCAGCGCTCCGTGGTGCTCTGGAGGTCCTGTCCGGTCAGAGGCTCCCTCAGCCTCACCTTCACCTCCAGGCGGCCGCCCGTGTGCTTACGGCCGTCCATCACCTGAAACCGCGGAGACGTGAGCTACTGAGATAGGGTCGCGTGTGCCGAGGTTAACGGAAAACACTTAAAAGAGAGCCCCTACTCTACCACCAGGTGTGTGTGTGTGATTAGCCGTTACAAGCCGTTTCGAAATGGTCACGTGACTAAAATGGTCATCAACATCACAACTGTGAGTGTCCACCCAGACGTACGATGGAAAGATCAGTCAACCAGCCTGCCCAGTGGACTGTACCAACTGGTGGACTTGTCTATACATCGTACGTCTGGGTGGACACTCCCATCGTGATGTTGATGACCATTTTAGTCACATGACCATTTAGAAACAGCCTGTAATGGCTTATAACACTCTGGTGTTAAACCTACCGGTGAAGTGGTTGTTTTGTGTTGTCGTATGTAACCCTCAGGTTTTTCTTCCTGTCAAATCTAGCCGCAGTCTTTTTGGGCCCCAACTGTAACTAACTGTACCACCAATACAAAAACCAATCCATAAATACTAACCATGCATTTCTGATTCCTTTAGCTATTCTGTCCAGTACTTTTTGACTAGGCTGTACAGCATGCTTGACTCTGACTGTTTGCAGCCTCACTGGTTCTAAGTGGCTTGGAGAAGGTCCCAGAAGGACCCCCCCCTGCTGACTGACTGTAAGCCAGGAGGGTGGATTGGAGCCTCACCTCAACAATCTCCCTGATCTCACTGTGGTTCTCCAGCTGCTCCAGCTTCAGGAGGGCAAACCCCACCGGCTTGTCGCTGCGCAGGAACCCCCTGGGGTGGGGAGGGATGGATACGGGGTTAGACATCACCATCTCAACACCACAATAGCAGCAGCAGCAACAAAGCTTTTCCACATGGGTGTCATTTTCAATAGTTTGTATAGCGGTGTCTTAATACCGAGTGTGCACGGAACTACATGATATGGTTCTGATAGCCATCGTTACCTTTCCTTGTGTTTATTCACTGCCATCATTGTGGAAAAACGTGTGGACACTAAATAAAGACAATATATTGAAACTAGTGCATTCTCTTCCACTCTGGCTATGTTTTTGTAAAGCTGGATGACCTTACCTAGGTCATGAGGACGTCCACCTAGCAATCTGCCTTACTATGGACTTCAACATGGACTGCAGTCTATGCAACTATTATACCATTTATAAAGGAAGACTGACACACACACTTTGTTGAAGACTAATCAACAAATTAGTCTATTATTAATCTCAAAATACTGGCAATTAAAACGGCACTGGTATGGTCACCTAACATAACTGAAAACCTAATACATACTTGATGCATTACTAAAGTGCGAGAGAGAGAGAGAAAGTGCGAGAGAGAGAGAGAGTGCGAGAGAGTGCGAGAGAGAAAGTGCGAGAGAGAGAGAGAGAGAGAAAGTGTGAGAGAGAGAGAGAGAGAGTGAAAGTGCCAGCGAGAGAGTGAAAGTGCCAGTGAGAGAGAGTGCGAGAGTGAGTGTGTGAGAGAGACGGACCCTTTGTGCAGGACCTCCAGCTTGAGGCCCTTGGACTGGACCACCCTCCGGAAGCCCCGGTGCTTTCGGTTGATGGACAGAGTGAAGCTCTGGTTGTACTCTGGGGAGACGAGGAGTGGCCAGGTGGTGAAGCTACCCCGCTACCCCGCTGCTAACACACACACACACACACACACACACACACACACACACACACACACACACACACACACACACACACACACACACACACACACACACACACACACACACACACACACACACACACACACACACACACACACACACACACACACACACACACACGAGTGCAGGTGCCTCACCTGGGGAGTTGTTGTTCTTGATGACGGTCGTTTTATGGGATTGAGGTTTCTCCTGGTTAAACAAGAAATCCAATGTGTTAACACTAAAAAGAGGTCTAGATGAATCTGGTGAGCGGATTCCCTCAGGCGCTGGTCTTCCTTACTGTGCTTGGATAGGGGAAGTCAAACTTGACGTACGCGTCCAGGTCGCTGGCTAGGACACCTGGAGGAGAGGATTCCTTTCTTTTTAATATTTCCTAATTTTGAAACTATGCATGCTAAAAGCACGAACAACCAAAAGGCTTGTAAAGGGCTTCTATTGAAACTCCATCAGTCCCATAATGGCGCTCACCGCTAGGAGCAGGTAGATTTAGGCCTTTGACGATCTCCACCACCATCTCCGTGCTGCTCAGCTCCGGGAAGATCCTGAGGAGAAGACCACATGCGTTAGATAAGGAAGATGCCATCACCACCTGAGGGAGAGGGGGGTGGGGGGCATCAGAAGCAGGCTGTATTGGGGTCAGGGTGGATGGGGTCTGGTGTCCACACAACCTAACGGTGCGATGGACCCTCTCCTCAAAGTGATGCTTGGGGGGACCCAGACCCTGGGCCTGGGACAGCTTCAGGATCTCCAGGTTGGCCTTACAGCTCTCGGCCATCTTCTCAAACCTGGTGGGAGGTGGGGAGGACCAGGAGGGAACCATCAGTCAGAGAAAAACGAATCGCGGTGAAGAGATTCTAAATGGGTTCTCTTGAGGATAGTGGATGGTGGTCTTGTGTAAGAGCTGGGAGAACAGCTGGAGGAGGAAACTGTGCTACAACTCGCAAGCCAGCAAATAACGGATCCTCATTTCACTGACTCGTGATTCATCCTTTATAAACGAGTGTGTTCTGTTTTAATGTGGGAAATAGAAGAGAGAGAGACCGTACTTTGCCGTCTCTGTGACGTTGCCCAGGTGTGTGAATTGTTTGGAGTAGGTCAGACATTTCTAGAGGGACACAAAGAGACACGATTGAATATCTGATCACAAAAGAGAGAAAAAGCTGTACCAGAGTTGGACAGTTTCTCAAAGTTAAAGAAACTGAAGCAATATGAATAACATCATTAGAACATAATACATCCCACAACAAAACAACATGCAACTTATCAAAGTGCCGTTAGCAAAACAGCACCAGCCACTCAGCGGTCTACCTGGCGTTGCTCTTTGAGGATCTTGACCAGCTGTGTGTAGACGGCCTCCGCTTTCTCTGAGAGCTGCACGTCACTGTGGTGCACCAGGATGAAGTCCTCATCCTCGTCACCAGGGGGCGACGGCACCTGGAACACAGCCCGAGCGTTAGTATTGAACTTAACAGGACAAGCACAGGTGTCGCACAGAACACTAATGATAGGTCTTTTTTTTGGGGCTGAAGGGGGTTCCGCCTCGACCGCCTCTGCGTCTGCTGGCCCTTAACTCGAAGAATTTACAATTTCATTCTGATATTTGAGATACCCATTTATGGCCCAACGACGAGGAACCCTATGGATTTTCTGAATTTTTGTATTATAACATTTTCCACTTGGGGGCGCTTTGTGAATATCACATTTTCAGCTGTATTTCTGGAACCGATGCTTCTCAGGTTCCAATTTTTTTATGGATGGAGATGGATGGATGGATACAGTGAGTGAGTGACAGACGGTTGAGGCACCTTGCTGATGTCCACGGCCTTGCCCCCGCGGGCGGCCTCGATCAGAGGCACCAGGCCCTTGGCGGTGCGGAGGAAGCCCTTGGCGGCCTCCATGTCGTTCCTCTGCTTGGCCTGCAGAGCGGCCTTCATGTACTGCTTCCTGCGGCCCTCCAGGAAGTCCAGCTGCTGGGTGCCTGAACAGGAAGGAAAACACGGTCCACTTTGGCTCACTTGTTCCCTATTCCCCCGATATAGGGAACACTGAATAGTACACTGTTTTAAGGGGGGACGGGACGTATTAGGGGAATTCAAACACACATGGCGTGTAATTAGGTCACATGAAGGAGCCCCCATTCAGAGGGCACCATGTGACAGCTGATTGGCATCAATAACCTATTCTCTATTGGATGAACCATGAGGAAATAACTTACTTTATGATGCATTATGGCCATTAGGTTGTGGACATTATAGGGAACCAGATTTGCAGCCTCAAATTTTGGACAGCAATGGTGACACCCTAAATAGTGCACTATTATAGGGCACAAGTGGACCAATTCAAACAGGGGGTCTGACCTGTAGGCGATAGGCCCTCTTTAGTGGAGCCTCTGTCGGGGGAGGAAGCGCTTGACCTCTTCCTCTGGGTCTGAACCAGGGAGGGAGCAGCCAGGGTGGGCCGGTCGGGGGAGGCCTGCTTGTTCTGTGGTTTGAGAAAGGGAAAGACAGGAAGGAAAGAGTGAAGGGACGCCTTTAATGCTTAGACAAGTAAGGCGGTTCACAAGCAGCATTGTGAAAAGAAGACGACATGACAAATGTGACTTACCTCCTCTTCCTCCTCGTCCTCGTCTCCCTCTGCAGCGTCGGTCGTGGCCAGCTTATTGGCCGCCTCCAGCGCAGCGGCCAATCCCTGATCGGCTCCCGCCCCCCGCTGGCCAGGGATTGGAGGAACGCCTGGAGAGACACAATCAGCATCTCAGAGAGGTTGGTCTACTATTGTTTAACATCTAATTCTTACCATCCTAAATTAATCAGTATTTGTGTGCGGTAGAATGCAGATTTTGCCGAGGTATCATTATATGGAGAATTATGGAACGCAGAGGCGGCATGAAACAAAACTAACGTACTGTACATTCCATCCAAGTTTGTGGTGGACAAGTCTTAGACGTTGTAGACATACATTATTGGAAAAGGCCAAAATATGCCAATATTCCACAGCGTGTTTAAGATGGCGCCCACAACCGTGTGTTCATGCGTTTGTGTATGAAGGCATACTTGTTTCTGTACAGCCTTCAACTCCTATTTAAATATATGCAAAAGTGTCTGGGCATCCTGCAGAACACACACACACTCTGTGGTTGTCTACCACAGAGCCACTGTTGTTCATTTGTTATTTTATGAACGTAATGTCCCAAACCACGTTCTGTAATGTCCCAAACCACAGCCAATATGAACTGCTACCATCTAATGGGAGATACAGGGTCCCACCATTCAATCAGACTGAAGCACTCCTTTGTTCATCAGTCAATCCTCACAGTAAACACAGAGCTAAATCCCAGAGCTAAATCCCAGAGAAGCGCTAAAGGGTCTTTGAGCATGTTTTCTCTCAGTGATTGTGATGTTATGTTAAATGTTTTTCATGTGTAGTTTTTCACGTATCGTGTCTTGATATTTAGTCTGTGTGGATGTTACACACGGAGCTGCTGTGATGCAAGTCAGATTTCAGACATGATCTGACCAATAAAGTATCATCGCATCGAATCATAAAGTGGTTTGAAAGAAATATCTCAGAACAAGTTTCAGTCCCCCTGCTGACCCCGGCGTGTGCGGTGACTCAAGCGAAGCGACGGCTCCTTACCTGGCGGGGTGGGGGGTTACCTGGCGGGGTGGGGGGTTACCTGGCGGGGTGGGGAGTTCCTCGAAGTTCACCGGCTTCCCCGCTTTGTGGACTCGAATGGCACTCTGGTACTGCTGTAGCAAGGCAGCAGGAGGAGGTTTTCAGACACCGCCGCCACCATTGGCCTACAGCTATTTGCAAGTTCTATTTTACATTGACACATTTGCACAGTGGTGGAGGATTGGTGGTTTGAAGAGAGCTTCACAGAAAACATTTAGCATATAAAGTGGCAGTTTAGCGGATAACACATCGAGGCTGGCGTTGTGTGCTGGGTGAGGGCCAAATGAGTCTGCTGTTTAAAAAGTTATTGAAAAAGCAGCTTGTAGTCAATCTTTATGTAGCGTACTGAGGACGTGTAATTGGTGACACCTCACACCAGTCAACTAAATGCCGCTCTGCTCACCTTGGCGATGCGGTCGTGCATGCGGGCCTTGCGGTCATCCCCGCTGGCCTTGGCCTGAGCACTGGCCTCCGCATACAGGGCCCTCCTCTGCTCCAGGGCCTCCAGCACGTCCCGGGGAGGGGCGGGGCCCGCCGGTTGGGCAACAGCAGCTGAGAGGGGGGGGGGGGGGGGGAGGGGGGGTAGTCAAGAGATGTTTGGTAACTTGAAACTTTGAAAACTCTAAAAACTAGCTCAGCACCAAGATTTTATAACAGTAGATCAGTAGTAGAGTTAATGAAAGAAGCATGAAAACGTGTAACTTTTTATACCAGTTCAACAAGCTTACACACACACACACACACACACACACACACACACACACACACACACACACACACACACACACACACACACACACACACACACACACACACACACACACACACACACACACACACACACACACACACACACACACACACACACACACACACACACACACACACACACACACACACACACACACACACACACACACACCTGGTGCTGCAGCAGAGGGTTGTGCGGTGACAGGAGACTGCTTCTCTGGAGCTGATCCTCCATCACCTACGGTTAGAGGAGAGGCGTCGGACATCACTTAGAATCATTCTGAAGGCTACTTCCCACTACGCGACGCCTCAAACCGGGCCCGACTTGGGCAGTACACACGACCCGACTGGTCCTGATCATCAGTCATGCCCTCAGGACTGTGAATGCGGGGGGTACACACACACAAAGTCTCTACTATCAGATTATCTACACGTTCTTTGAAAAACCGCCACAATTCACGGGACAGCGGAAACTCAGTAGACGGGACCTCACATGCCATGGGCCGCTCTCCACCTCAAAAAACACCAATTCCATCCCCGATGGCGGAGGGTTTGTTGCGTGGTGGGTAGATCCCTTTACTATACATTGATACGTGGTGGGTAGATCCCTTCACTATACATTGATACGTGGTGGGTAGATCCCTTCACTATACATTGATACGTGGTGGCTAGATCCCTTTACTATACATTGATACGTGGTGGGTAGATCCCTTCACTATACATTGATACGTGGTGGGTAGATCCCTTTACTATACATTGATACGTGGTGGGTAGATCCCTTCACTATACATTGATACGTGGTGGGTAGATCCCTTTACTATACATTGATACGTGGTGGGTAGATCCCTTCACTATACATTGATACGTGGTGGGTAGATCCCTTTACTATACATTGATACGTGGTGGGTAGATCCCTTCACTATACATTGATACGTGGTGGGTAGATCCCTTTACTATACATTGATACGTGGTGGGTAGATCCCTTTACTATACATTGATACGTGGTGGGTAGATCCCTTTACTATACATTGATACGTGGTGGGTAGATCCCTTTACTATACATTGATACGTGGTGGGTAGATCCCTTCACTATACATTGATACGTGGTGGGTAGATCCCTTCACTATACATTGATACGTGGTGGGGAGATCCCTTTACTATACATTGATACGTGGTGGGTAGATCCCTTCACTATACATTGATACGTGGTGGGTAGATCCCTTCACTATACATTGATACGTGGTGGGTAGATCCCTTCACTATACATTGATACTGTGCCATGTGTAGGTCTGATGACGGCCTGCCTATTTAGTATAACGTCCAATCAGACACAGCCACACATGTGGTAGCCAATGAAATTCCATTACAATAGTCATTTAGCAGACGCTTTTGTCCAAAGCAACATTAAAAGTGCATTAAAATGACAAAACTCACCCGTTTGTGGGGGAGGCGGAAGGCCACTCAGGTCCACGGCCTCTCCCTTCCCCAGGGCCTCGATCACTGCATCAAACTTCTGCATCGTCGAGAACACACACACACACACACACACACACACACACACACACACACACACACACACACACACACACACACACACACACACACACACACACACACACACACACACACACACACACACACACACACACACACACACACACACACACACACACACACACACACACACACACACACACACACACACACACACACACACACACACACACACTATAATGGCGGTCTTTGTCGTCTAAATGTCTGGCATGTCTGAAATAACTGCGAGAGATGCGGGTCAGTGGACTCACTGCAGGGGGAGAATCCTTGGTCATTGGGTCTAATTAATCACACTGCATGTGGGGAACCAATGGGGTATCGAATACATGGGCATGTTGGAATGGACTCAAACGCAGTGCAATGTTGGGTCAGAATTTCAGAGATATTGTAATTATTTCTATAAAAGATACAACATGTGTGCCCGTGATCGGTTTTGGTTGTGGTTGTTTTTAACAGTCCTATTAGGAAATACTAAAGCAAACTATTTTCATCAGTACCAACACATCACACCTGAAGCATATCATGTGTGATCTTACATGTACTTACATGTTTAGCTCTTAGGATTGTGTTCTACCCCTAAAATCAACATAAAAACCAAATTACACCACGGGCACATATTGTGTGTGTGTGTCACAAGTCGTGCCGCTTGCAGGCTGAAGACTAATGTGTAACTGGTTGCACTTAGACAAACTAACACTGTTGCTCAACCTGTTGCTAAATTCCAGAAGACTAAAGCAGACCCTTGGACCAAAAGTGTCTGCTAAATGACTGGTGGGAAATGGGAAAGAGATGCTTTGAGTTCCAGCAGCAATAGTCTTGAAGCAAAGAGCCGAGGGGTATTGTATAGTAGGACACCACGATGGCAGGTGAGGGGCATTCCTGTGTGACTTGAACCTTAAGTGTTGGAATACTGGAACACAGGAGGACGCACTTCACAGTTTCACCCATCTCAAACATTGACTAAAGTATTTCACCCAGCAGACATGCTCATGTCTGATGTCCTTCACAGTCCATAATAACAAGGGTTCCCAAAGTGGGGGTCGCGACCCCAGGGACCTCGAGGGGGGGGTCGCGAGATGATTTCAGAATCCTACATGGTGTTTTTTGTTTTAATTTTATATAATTATAATTTGTATTATTATTATTATTATTATAATTATTGTTAATAATAACGTGTGCATAGATGTTTTTATTATGTAAGTCAGTTTAATATGTAAGGGTGACAAATAAAGGAATTCTGATTCCGACAGATTCACGACAGGATAATTTGCAGCTGACCCCCCTGTCGGACGGTGATAGTGGGGGGGGGGGGTCGCCAGTCTCTAGCACTGTTATTTTGGGGGTCGCAGGCTGAAAAGTTTGGGAACCCCTGCATTCTAACACTGTGTGTCATACTTTACTAGACTGACTGGACTCATTACCATGACTGTCACTGTTCTGCACTGCTCTGTACTTTTATTATTTATGATTCTCCTACCGCTCACTACGGCGCTGCGCTAATAGTCACTTTAAAAGGCTTTTTGCACCACCCGCCATATCAATATATATATATCATCCATTACACTTTATTGTTCTTATTGCTTTTTTTACTGTGTATAATCATTATAGTTTAGTGTTGCTTATAGAAGATAGTATATAGTGTTAGTTAGTTAGTGTTAGTACCATAGTTGTATGGTGTAGTATAGAAATTCCGAATGCGGGAGTGAATGGGGAGTAAGCATTCCATTGTACTTATGTACTTTATTTGTACATAAATAAAACATCTTGCATCTTGAATAGTCCCATTGATCGGTCCACTGTTGGTTTTTTTAAACTAACTGGATTTCAGTCAATTACACATGGCAGATATACATCAGATTCCAACCATCACCTACAAGACAAGCTTACGATAAGGAGAAGCCCATCTCATACAAGAGCCTCGTCTGTGGAGTGACACGTTGTCCATGGACGTACCTTGCTGGTTCTCACGTGGAGCTTGGCCTGCTCCACATCTCCCTGCTTCTTGGCTCGCAACGCCGCCATCTTGTAGTCTTTCTGTCTCTCCAACAGCATTGTCCTTGTTGCCTCATCCACTGTCACACACACACACACACACACACACACACACACACACACACACACACACACACACACACACACACACACACACACACACACACACACACACACACACACACACACACACACACACACACACACACACACACACACACACACACACACACACACACACACACACACACACACACTGATCATTGGTTTTAACCGACAAAACAAGTGTCAACAAAATGTTTGGTATATTCATAATTGTTAAATGTTAATGTGTACAGCCTTAGCGACATTACATTAACTTCGCAAAAAAAGTAAAAAGATGTACATCCATCTGTTGTCGTCACTTACCAGTGGGTCGCTCAGCTTCCTCCACAGGGGAAGGCAGCAAGCTGCTCACGGTGGACAGGGCAGCGGAAGAATAGCACTCCTCTTCCTTGGTTGGCTCCGCCTCTGGCTCCCCCTGCTGGTCGGGGGGGGTCTGAGACCGGGGGGCCCCGGTGGCCACCGGAGGAGGGATCTCTGCCTCGCTCACGCTGCGTCCCTTTTTCACGGACGTCACCATGGTCTCCAGAGTCTACAGAACATCTCAACGTGTCAGAGTTGTTGAGGTGCGTTCAAAACAAATCGGAATGCGGCCGTTCTTTCAGAGCTCAGATGTGAGCAGCAGCGACATCAGAGCCAGAAAGTTGGTTTGGTTCGCATAATGTTCTTTGTTAACAAACTACAATTGGGGTTGGTAATAATGCGTGTGTTCAAGCTATTGATACAAAGCAATATTCAATATAAATGCAAAGGGGTCCTGCAAGCATCTTTCGGATATCCTCGCCTATTCAACACTTTTTCCAAGCAATCCAAGTCCAAGAGTTCCGAGTTGTTTTGAACGCAGCCTTTGAATGCACCTGGTGACAAGACCCCGCTCACCTTTAAGCCTCGGTCATATCGCCTGACTTTGGAGGACTCGCCGGCTGCCTTGGCGTTCTCCAGGGCCGTCTTGTACATGGCTCTCCTCTCCTCCAGGGTGTGCTGAAGGCTGCCTGGGGCTGCGGAGCTCTTTGCCTCCTGGTGCATAGGGGGCAACGTACACAAAACATCATCATCAAGTCAATTGGAAAAAACAAGCCTGACATGATCAAATGCTTAAAAATTGCAACAACATCATCCCCTCTGGCCATACATATAAAGGCTGTTTCACAATCAAATCCAGTTGTTTCTGTTCGCTAACCAGGTACGAGTGGAATGTTCTAAAGGTTCGAAATCAATGTGTGAGGAAGCGAGCGGCCTCCCACCTGCGTCGACGGAGACCCTGGTGTGGTCGCTGGAGAGGGTTCGGCAGTGGCAGACGAAGTGGACTCAGCCATCACAGCCTCCTCCGTTTCCTCCTCACCCACCACTTCCTGTAACTCAGCCTGATGTGAAAAGGAAACGGTGAGACGGATGACGCCGAACCGCAGCGATGCAAACACTGCGTAGGAACTCAACCTTAACTATGCAGGGCTCAGCTCAAAGCGGGACCCTTATATTTAGTGTGGCTGAGAACCAACCAGAAGATCTTCGTCGTCTTCCAGGTTGTCGTCGTCCTCGTCATCGTCCTCCCAGTCTTTCATACAGTCGTCGGCCATTCTTGCGATGTCTTCCATTGGCAATGGGGCTGTACAAACGGATGGTTTCTCTTCAATATATGATACGTTTAAGAGCATGTTGACATGAATGACTAGTGCAATATGTATATCAACTTTTTGATAGGGCAATTTTAAACCAGTTAATTTTCTCTACTTTAGCACTTTTAATCATTTTTATTTTTCAATTGCTGTTGTGTGACAATGGATGTAGCATTGGGAAGCATGTAGAATTATGAATCATAAAAATACACACTACGCCATCCAAAACGGCTCATGCCAATTGTCCCCCAAACCATACCATACCATACATGCATACATACATACATGCATACATACATGCATGGTGTGGTTTTAAACCTAAATAAGAGGGTGGTACTACTAGCCTTTGCCCTTCTGCTTGGCCCTCCCACCAGCGGGGGGTTTGCCCCCCGTGATAGTGGCCAGCTCTGCTTCTAGCGACGGGTCATCCAGGTTGTCATCGTCCAGACCCATGAGCATCTCCTCCGGGCTCAGGTCCACAAACAGACCCATCTGGAGACGAAGACGTAACACCCACATGATATAGTATAGCTATATTATATATATATATATATATATATATATATATATATATATATATATATATATATATATATATATATATATATATATAACTATATTATATATATAACTAGACGAGCTGACAGAAGCAAAGCGCTGCTTTCTGAAGAGTTGACCGTAGTATTATTATTATTATTATTCTCATTCTTATTATGGTCGTATCGCCTGTACCTGTTTGGCTGCCGCAGCGCCCTGACCCTTGGGCATGGGCGCCCTCTTCTTCTTCCCGAACATATCTTGACTCGTCGTCAGCAAGCCCGAAGTGACATAAAGCTGTGTGTGAATATGAACCTGTTGTAACAATGTTAATCATATATCATACAATAACAATGTTGTAAACAAGCCGTGTCATCATGTGAAGAGGAGGAGGAGGAGGAGGGCTGCTCGGTTAGCCTCCTGGCTGTCATAGCGGCTAGGCTAGGCTAAAGTTCATCAACTGTAACTGTGTCAAAACAATGTCCTTACAAGCGTACGGCTATTGTGGCTGGATTGTGTTTGTCTTACGGTGGTCGGTGGACGTGTTCCCTCTTCCTCCTCCTTCTTCCTCCTTCCTTTACCTGTTCATTCACCGCCTCTTCCCCTGCTCCTTAGTCTTCCTCCTCCTCCGTCCTCACTTTTGTTTTCCCAGTACTAGCTCTTTCGATCTGCGCATGCGCATATCGCCTCCCCGAGGGCGAGCGGGAGGAGCACTTCGGTACTAACGGAAAGTAACGGCTGCGGCGTCTGCAATGAATGAATGACTCATCATCATAGTGACTAACTACCACTGGGGCAAAACAACAGTTATTCGAGAATATTTCATTTTATTTGTATTAGTACATACATACAGGTGGGGTGATTTATTACATCTCCAGGCTGGGCCTCCTGGGAAGGCCTCGGGATGATCTTATATGCAGTGGCGTTTTCTCCCGGAGGCCAAGGGAAGCCAGGCTTCCCCTGTTTTTTCGGATTGTAGTTATAATTTTAATACATTTTTTAAATTAAAATAAAAAAAAATCGGTAATTCTCCTTTGCTGTGTCACACACAGCAAAGGAGAATTACCGAAATTTTTTTATTTTAATTTAAAAAATGTAGGAGAGACGGTCCGGCAGCAACACACAGCCTGTGTGTTGCTGCCGGACCGTCTCTCCCCCATTCTCATTGAGTATTTTACAAAGAGTGAAACAACAGCGCCCCCTAGATATTATGGTGAAATAGAGGAGGCCAGCCGAATGAGCTTCCCTTGGTGAAAAAAAAATGGAGGGATTGTCCCGGATTGACCAATCAGATGAGGCCCACGTCATGTCCCCCTGCCAACCTGTGATTGGTCAGGGCCATGCCAGGGGAGGCCAGAGACGGCTGGCATACCCCCTCAAGGGAATGGGATCCCTTGATCCCATTGGATCGATTTGAAGGGAATCCCTTGACTCACAAATCCAATCAAATCACATCAACATCAGTACGTAGTACTGTAACTGTCATCCTCGCCGTTTGAGTATTAAGCATTATGGAGGGTGGAGATTTGGCGTACTTAATAAAAAACAACTTTACTAAACTTCCGCTACAGCAGCAACTAAAAATTAAATCTGATGACAGGCCCATGCCCACACTCGAGCTGTGTGCACAGAGGAAAAAGGGAGCGAATCGGACGTTCAATGTGGACAATTATGTCCGCACGGAGTGGCTAACTGGAAGCGCTGAACTTCAGCGTCTATTTTGCTGGCCATGTCTTATTTTTGACAAGGATTCGTGCTCCCTGAACAATCC
This sequence comes from Muraenolepis orangiensis, assembly GCA_027704905.1. Classification (NCBI taxonomy): domain Eukaryota; kingdom Metazoa; phylum Chordata; class Actinopteri; order Gadiformes; family Muraenolepididae; genus Muraenolepis; species Muraenolepis orangiensis. The sequence continues at coordinate 30,116,044 of CM051005.1, read as the reverse complement.
TTGGGCAACTTCAGGATTCATCGACCTTGCCAACCTGTCACGGGCAATTGAGAGGCACGGTAAATCCAAAAATCACATAGATTGTGCTGTGAAATTGAAGCTTTTTTATTCATTATAAATGTGTAACTTTTTTACACATTTGGGGGGGGGGGGGGGGGGGGGGAATGCTTCAATTAATAAGACGAGAGTTTTGGCTGGAGAGTGCGTGCGGACCTGTCGGTTAGATAACAGGCGTGTGCAAGTCCTGCATCTGTATGATACAACTGTGTAAAATGATACCGGGCGCTGTAATCACTCATCTGGTTACGTTATTGACCCAAAAAAACTGGCTTCCCCTAAAATTTTCCCCACGCCACGCTACTGCTTATATGTATGTACATATGTGAGTACATACATATATGATAAACAATTCAGTCTAAATTGACCTTAGTGCGTTTATTTTTTTTGTTATAGGCTTTGCGTGCTTTATCTTAGGGCTGTACGTGCGATATGGACAAATATATTATCATTATAATCAGGCCCGGCGTCATGGGCGGGCCCCATGGGGCCAGGCCCGCCCATCCAGGATTTGGGCCCGCCCATGAGAAATCAGGGATTCAAAAAAATTATTATATAAAAATATATTTTTTAATTTTTTATTATTATGTTTATTGTTTTTATTTGTAGGGCTTTATCATACCATTCATTTTTGTATTAAACTATGTTGAAACATTAGTATAATATCATTTTTTAATTTAGCTATGAAATTCTGAATGAATCTCGCGATACTGGATTTTCGCGGGGTTGAGTCGTGTGTGTGTTTTTTTTAAAGTGAGACGCGTCACAGCAACCTGTCAGTTTATATGTATCGGCAACAATGGATATTAGGAAGTGGTTCACCAACAATAAGAGCTCACACAAGGATTGTGGCAACTCTTGGGAGCCGGGCAGCAGCAGTTCATCCTTTAGCAGCCCAGGCCCAGCTCCCATTCTAAACGCTCGTGATCTTGGAGATTTTTCTTTTCTAGTCCCAGAGGACCTTGGCGTGGATACACCAAAACAGGTAGTCCTGGATAGTTTTCCATCTCGGCTGTTCTCCGGGAAAAAACGTAGTTTTGCCAGCTCATGGTACCAAAACCGACCCTGGCTTGAATACAGCATAGGAGATGCTGCGTACTGTTTCCCATGCAGAAAGTTTAAGGCTCATCATCATGACGCATCGTTCACCGTAAAAGGCTTCAAAGACTGGAAGCATGCCTTACAAAAGGGCACGGGTCTTAACAAACACAGCTCTTCCAAGGAACATTTAGTGTGTGAGAAATTGTGGAGAGAAAAACAAATGCGCATCGAGACTGGTCAGGAAATCACAACTCTTGTCAACAAAGATCAGCTGGCTCGTAACCGATATTATCTGGCAGTGGGTTATTTTTGTCATTGTTTGAGTATACCCTCCAAAAGGACCCAGAACTTGCGAAAATTGCCCCCACCATTCCCAAAAATGCTACCTACATAAGCCATGATATACAAAACGACATAATTGACCTGATGAGCAAAGTTGTAACGGAGCATATAGTTGAGGAAATAGGCGACTCCTTTAACACTCCGTCACAATGGATGAACCCCAGACCCAACAGGCTGGGAAAACATTTCAATTGTACTGCGTTTTGTTGATGAGAACTATGTCATAAAAGAAAGGCTCTTGACAATCGCCACAGCAGTTGCAGGTGATGCAAAAACCCTCACACAGACACTCATTGCTGAAATACGCAAAGTTGGCCACGCTCTCTCCCCCTCTCTCCCTTGCTCAACACCTGTCCACCTTATGTTGGCACAGCGTTACAAATGGTTGGTTATGTGGCACATTTGTGGGAGAGAGAGCGTGTGCAGCAGCAGCTGAAACATTTCCTATGCTCAATATGTTTCATTGCGTGCACAAAAATAACGCCTAAATCTTTCGGCAACTATATGCACATATGTTACGTTAAAATGGGGTGGGGCCTGGGGGTCGGGGGGTGGGCCCGCCCTGGTAAATCAAATGCCCGCCCAGAGATGGATGTCTGCCGCCGGGTCTGATTATAATTATGGGGAAACAGGATACCTTATCGATGCATATCACGATATGCTTGTGAATTAAAAGAACGTTTTAAACAGTCTAACTGAGGGTCATAACATGGAATTATATGGACATTTAAACTCATATTTAAACTCATATTTGATCATTTTAAGGGCATATGTTATCATTGTAAATACCGTAACTAATAAATATAACATAAATATAACCTATACTATAAAAAATCCATCTTTATTTCATGACGATACGATACCAGTCAAAGATGATAACCGATAATATTGAATTATTGCCAAGCCCTACTTTATCTGCGAGTGTAGTCTAAATCTAAATCTTTATTGGTCACATGTACAGTGAAATAAGTTTCTCTGCATTTAACCCATCCTAGTATTAGGAGCGGTGGGCAGCTATTGTTTATACAGCGACCAGGGAGCAGGGTAGGGGTCTGGTGCCTTGCTTAAGGGCACCTCGGCAGTGCTCTAGGTGTTTCGGGGACTTGAACCGACGACCTTCCTGTTCCCGAGCAAATCCTGACAGACTGAGTTACTGCGGCCCAGCAAACTGGTACCTTATTTTCAAGTACCAGTTCTCACTCTGTACTTGGTCCGTTTCAGGGACATGAACCGGCAACCCTCCGGCTCCCAAGCCAAGTCCCAAGAAGACTGAGCTACTGCCGCCCCTAGCGCACAATCAGTGAAATGATAGGCCATATTTTTTCATGATACTACATTGGGTCAAGTGTTAAAAATAATGTTTATTACCCCCCATAATTAGAATAAAATGAAAAATTACAATAATAAAGCATGCTATAATGCTAATAAAGAAATGTTACAGATCTCAGTTGTTGTTGAGCAACTTGGGATAGGACGTCCCGATGGATAGGACGGGTGGTAAACCACCAGCTCCAGCACGTACTCGTCCACCTTGACCAGCGCCGAGGGCATCTTCTCCGTAGACATGAGGAAGACGATGGTAGGAGCAGTGGGTATCAGCTTTAGTATATACAGGGAGTAGGGGTCTGGTGCCTTGCTCAAGGGCACCTTGGCCGTGTGCAGGTGTTCTAGGGACTTGAACCGGCGACCTTCCGTTCCCAAGTCAAGTCCCAACAGACTGAGCTACTGCCGCATATACAGTAAGTGGTATAATATATATCACTAGCTACTGCTGCATATAACTGCCAGCTAAGCATTTTTAAATGATTAATTCACATAATATATTTCATAATATATGTCATAACATATTTTTTAGGAAAAGCAATACTTTTCCGTTTAAAAAGCTCCGTGGCTATATTATTTATGTATTATTATTTGTCTACATACCAAATGTAATGTCAATAGCACCTTTAATTAGACTACATTTTAAATTGATTTGATTAGAATTTTATAAAAAGGCTATTATGTATACCATACAGATAACCTTACTTGACCCTGCTATCAAACAGTGGTCCAATAGAGCAGTAAAGGTATCAAACTCTCTCTGCACCTCTCCCCTCCCCCCACTGACCCCCCCCCCCCTCATACACCCACACATACACACCAATATTTTTATTTTTATTTTTATTTAGACTTACGTATATTTTTAAATGCTAAATTTGCACAGGACTTATTGTTTTGCCTTGTCTGTACTGTTTTGTTTTGCACATTACTGTGCGTTGCTCCAGACCCGTGTCAAATTCCTATGCGTGTTTTTACAACGGTATATGGCAATAAACCACTTTCTGATTCTGATTCTGAAACTCTGGATATTATTTGGTATCAAACCGCCTGGTACGGGAACCGCAGAGCGCTTCTGATGCCTCGTTTCCACCAAGCTGTTTTGAGGGCTGGTTCGGAGCTTGCGCGTCATCTCGAACCAGTTCTTTGCGTTTCCACCGCGATGGAGCCACTTTCTGGCCCGGTTAAGTGCTTGCGGCTCCACTTCGAAGCTGGCTAGCCAGCAGGCTCCACTACGTCAGGGGCTGGGGCGGGGCTTATCGGGCTGGGGGCGGGGCTTATCGGATAAACTCAAAACAAACTCAAAGTTTTTTTCCGCCATTTTTTAAATCAGTAAAATTCTCCGTGGACGTGAAGGTGACAGTGGTCCGTGGACGAGACAAACTGCGTTTGTTTGCGTTGTTGTCCTCGGCAGAAGGTCACAATAAACTAGAGGAGCTTCTAGAACAAACCGCTATTAGAAAAACTACAGCGCGAGATGTCTTCAGCGGGGGACAGGACCGAGGAGCTAATCGATAATAAACTGGACGATACGAGGAGCAAATCGATAACAAACTGGACGATACGAGGAGCTAATCGATAACAAACTGGACGATACGAGGAGCTAATCGATAACAAATTGGACGATACAAGGAGCTAATCGATAACAAACTGGACGATACAAGGAGCTAATCGATAACAAACTGGACGATACGAGGAGCTAATCGATAACAAACTGGACGATACGAGGAGCTAATCGATAACAAACTGGACGATACGAGGAGCTAATCGATAACAAACTGGACGATACGAGGAGCTAATCGATAACTGGACGATACGAGGAGCTAATCGATAACAAACTGGACGATACGAGGAGCTAATCGATAACAAACTGGACGATACGAGGAGCTAATCGATAACAAACTGGACGATACGAGGACTGCGAAACGGCTAGAGCGCCACCCGAGAGCTAGAACTAGGCTTGCTTTGGTGGAAACGAGGCATCAGAGACAGCTTCCACAGGCCATCTGGCTGCATTGCATTTTATAAATTGTATTTTTAGTTTTATTTTTTAACAATTCAATTTTCTTTCTTGACTTGATTGTATTGTGGGCGGTGGGTAGATCAGGAACCAGGCCAGGCGGGCAGGTAAGGGGCAGGCAGGGTCGGCCACGGGAATCAGTCCGGGTAAATCTGTAAGGGAGTGTACAGGGGTAGGTTTATATACTTTTTATACTCCTTATCCAGGATCTCTATTAGAGTCCGCTGGCCTCCCGGAGACCATCTTTATGGGCTGCAGTCTAGCTCAGGAGGTGGAGCGGTCGCCTCACAACCGGAAAGTTGCTGGTTCGATCCCCCGGCTTGTCCTAGCAAAAAAAAAACCTGTCGGTGTCCTTGAGCAAGACACCCTAACCCTGCTCCTGACGTGCTGGCTGTCTCCTTGCATGGCATGTGATGCTTGACTTGTAAAGCGCTTTGGATAAAAAGCGCTGTGTCAAAAAGCATTACCATTACTTACACGATGTAAAGCGCTTTAGGTGTCTTGAAAAGCCACCCATATAAATGCAATGAAACCACATTCTGAAACTCTGGATATTATTTGGTATCAAACCGCCTGGTACGGGAACCGCAGAGCGCTTCTGATGCCTCGTTTCCACCAAGCTGTTTTGAGGGCTGGTTCGGAGCTTGCGCGTCATCTCGAACCAGTTCTTTGCGTTTCCACCGCGATGGAGCCACTTTCTGGCCCGGTTAAGTGGTTCGTTTGCGGCTCCACTTCGAAGCTGGGCTAGCCAGCAGGCTCCACTACGTCAGGGGCTGGGGCGGGGCTTATCGGGCTGGGGGCGGGGCTTATCGGATAAACTCAAAACAAACTCAAAGTTTTTTTCCGCCATTTTTTAAATCAGTAAAATTCTCCGTGGACGTGAAGGTGACAGTGGTCCGTGGACGAGACAAACTGCGTTTGTTTGCGTTGTTGTCCTCGGCAGAAGGTCACAATAAACTAGAGGAGCTTCTAGAACAAACCGCTATTAGAAAAACTACAGCGCGAGATGTCTTCAGCGGGGGACAGGACCGAGGAGCTAATCGATAATAAACTGGACGATACGAGGAGCAAATCGATAACAAACTGGACGATACGAGGAGCTAATCGATAACAAACTGGACGATACGAGGAGCTAATCGATAACAAATTGGACGATACAAGGAGCTAATCGATAACAAACTGGACGATACAAGGAGCTAATCGATAACAAACTGGACGATACGAGGAGCTAATCGATAACAAACTGGACGATACGAGGAGCTAATCGATAACAAACTGGACGATACGAGGAGCTAATCGATAACAAACTGGACGATACGAGGAGCTAATCGATAACTGGACGATACGAGGAGCTAATCGATAACAAACTGGACGATACGAGGAGCTAATCGATAACAAACTGGACGATACGAGGAGCTAATCGATAACAAACTGGACGATACGAGGACGACTGCGAAACGGCTAGAGCGCCACCCGAGAGCTAGAACTAGGCTTGCTTTGGTGGAAACAAGGCATCAGAGACAGCAGACACCAAGCTGAGAGGTCTAGGCGTACCCCCATCCATGTGCAGCTGGATACTGAACCTCCTGTCGGACCACCGCCAGGTGGTGAGGATGGGCAGCACCACATCAGAGCCACTGACCCTCAACACGGGAGCCCCCCAGGGATGCGTGCTGAGCCCTCTCCTCTACTCCCTCTACACCGACTGCATGGCTATGCACAGCTCCAACGTCATCGTCAAGTTTGCTGACGACACGACAGTGATGGGCCTGATCGCCGGCGACGACGAGACAGCCTATAGGGAGGTCGGATCGCTGGAGCAGTGGTGCCAGGAGAACAGCCTCGCCCTCAACGTCAAGAAGACCAAGGAGCTGATCGTGGACTTCAGGAGGCAGAGGGGAGAGCACAGCCCTATCTCCATCGACGGCGTTGCAGTAGAGAGGGTCAGCAGCTTCAAGTTCCTCGGCGTGCACATCTCCGAGGACCTCACACGACACATCAAGTGTCGTACAAATAGGCTTAGAGATAGCTTCCACAGTCAAGCCATCAGGCTGCTGAACAAGGGCGTATAACATATAACAATGTATATTTTATTA
>CM051005.1:30019168-30104168 GCA_027704905.1 Muraenolepis orangiensis | reverse complement strand
GTTATTCTTGTGAATATGAGTTGTCTTAAAATAAAAGAGCTTGTGACATACTTGTGGCATTGAGTTAAAACCGAATTTGTATAAAATACCTATATATCGTATATATATATATATATATATATATATAGATGGAGATATGTATATATCTATCTATATCGTATATCGCGACGCAGCCAAAAAATACCGGGTTTTGGTCCGTATCGCCCAGCCCTACTTGGGACCAGTGCTTTAAATCACACACATACCCGACAATATGTGGCTCTATTCGGATGAGAGATGGAGTGTGTGTGGGGGTCAGGACCAGTGCTTTTAATCACATACCCGACATTATTAGCCTATTCCGCCCACTTTTCGAGACGTATATGCTCTCCTTGTCAAAGTGCAAACTGCAGACATACGCGCTACCCCTGAGAACATGAAACGAGGGACCTTCATCCTCCTTATCAGCCTTACACAAGACTTGCGGAGGAGTTTGTCTTTCGGTAATGGTGTAAACGGAGGTAGGGCTGTCTTTGTTTAGACGTTGAGCAGCCGGTACATTACAATAACAGAGAGGAGAGGAGGCGGCCACAGTTTGTCCCGTATCAGGGGTAACTACCGGAAGAAAGAGTACACTGCTCACGGCTCCGGAAGCAGGAAGTGTGATAAAGGCCTATTATCATATTTCCGACACAAACATCCACAACATTAGACAATTAACAATAAACAGGTCATTTAGCACACTTCACAAAACCACACGACTTTGTTCATCCGCTATTCTCATGTCAATAGGAATAGGACGATCTAGTCAGACCTCCATCCATCCCCTCTACACGAATCACGATACAACGACTACAATGAACTATCATGAGAGAAAACTGGGTTTAAAACAATGTTATGCATTTTTTATTCACGTATTTATTAGCCTGGAAATAAAACACAAATGCATGCCTGTATGAATTAGTACGAGCCGTTTAAGCATACATTTGAGCATATAACAATACCAATATAGGCCATGGCTATTAAGGCACTATTAAAGCACATTCAAACCAATGTTATAATGGTTATTAGGCTACCATTTTACACGGAGACAGTTGATATTACTAATGCGCCGTTAGTAAATATAACTGGTTGTCTCTGTAGAGGAACTTGTTATTCAGCTGGCCAACTGGAGACACAGAACATTATCAAGGACTTTCCACATGCATCCCAGTATTTTAAAGGCCAATATGCACAAGATAAAGAGAGAAACCCATACTTAGAGCAACTCTAGTAAATAGCCTACATCTCACTAGACAAGACAGCATTACACAATAGATTATGATCAATGAATACAACTATTACACTCATTCAGGATGTACCCACGCGCTGCAACTTTTGAAATTAATATGATAGCTGAATATGAACCACTGGCCACTAAACCACTTGGAAACACTGCTTGAGCCATGCAGGTGGGATGTGTTCTTTAACTCTCCTTTTCTTAAATATTAAATGGATATATTAGTCACTTTAACTGCAATTCAGAAATTATCTGAATGTAACGTGTAGTCATTAATTCTGTTGGTCTTGTGTGTTTGTAGGTAGGTCACTGAGCTCCTTGGTGGTGATGTGACCTGCTCTGTGGTGTTATCTGCACTCTGCCACCTCTTGAGTACGATGGAGGTCTCTGATGGTGACCCTGCCTACATAGTGCGCTTCAAGGCTGCATTCACAGAGGACCTCAAGAGGCCAAAGGAGAACACAAACATAGAATGGCTACAACTAGCAACAGCTTTGGATCCTCCGGAGCCTGCCCAGCACCAAGAGGGGAGAGGTATGGCTAAAGCTCAGTGAGATGCTGAAGGACAGTCCACCTCCACCACAGCCAGAGCCTCTACCAGAGCCACCAAAGAAAAGGAGGGCCCTCCTACTGATGGGGTCAGAGTCTGATGAAGAGACACTAGCTGGAGACCAAAGCCTAGACCGGTATAGAGCAGAGCCTAGTGTTGGCATAGAGGAGTGTCCTCTACAGTGGTGGTCAGCACACGCAGGTGCCCATGGTAAGCTGGCCCATATAGCACAGAGATACCTCGCCACACCACCATCAACAGTGCCAGAGATGGTTGCCAGAGATGGTTTTCTCTGGCAGGGCACATTGTGCAGAAGAAGAGGTCAGCTCTCTGAAAATGTAAACAAGCTTGTGTGTCTGAGCAACTGGTTAAAATAACTTTTAAAATATTTTATTGTGATTAATCCGATAAAATATTTTTGATCTATTGACAGCACTAAAACATGTTTACTTCCCCCAATAATTAGTATAAAATGAATATTAATAATTATAATAATAATAATAATAATGATAAAGCATGCTAGCATAAAGAAATGTTACAGATCTCAGTTGTTGTTGTTGCTGAGCAACTTGGGATAGGACGTCCCGATGGATAGGCCGTGCCGGTAAACCACCAGCTCCAGCACGTACTCGTCCACCTTGACCAGCACCGAGGTCATCTTCTCCGTAGACATGAGGAAGACGATGGTGAAGAGGGCCACCTCGAACTCAGGACTGACCCCGATGAAGGATCCCCCTAGTGGCTTCACCAGCCCCTTCCAGCTGAACTGGAGGGTCAGAACGTGATCCTCTTCATCCGGCTGCACCGCAAACACAAACAAATGGAACCAAACTACAAATAGACAGACCAGCTGTACACCACAAGGCATTCCATTTATTATCTATTATCTATCTATTAATTAATTGGAGGATTTTAAATCCTCTTTATTGGTCACATACATGTACCCACACAGTGGAATTGGTTTCTCTGCATTTAACCCATCCTAGTATTAGGAGCAGTCGGCAGCTATTTTATATACAGCGCCCGAGGATAAGTGTGCCTTGCTCAAGGGCACCTCGGCAGTGCCCAGGTGTTCCGGAGACTTGAACAGGCAACCTTCCGGTTCCCAAGCCAAGTCCCAACAGACTGAGCTACTGCCGCCCCAGCTATACACCACAAGGCATTCAGTTTGTTATCTTTTAAAGCTACCTGCCCTGCAGTGTGATAATATAACGATATCCATCGATGCCTTTATGTATAGAATAGCAATAGTTGGCCTACTGTGTTTTTGTTGCCTCTTGCTTTGTAGCCCTTATAGTCCACATGGCCGTGTTTCTCCTGCAGGTAGAACTGGACCCAGTTGTGGAGTCCCATGATCTCACGGCCTAATTTGGTCTCGCCGACGAACACGTGTTCGAATCCACAGGAGTCCTCCCTGGAGGGGGAACGGGGAGGGGGCTTTTGTTAAGCATTCACCACCATGGGCCTTCTCATTAAAACCAAGTATTGACCTCTGCAAAGGTAAGTGTCGAAGCTGCATGTTTTCTATTTATTGTTATAAATAATATTGTTATAAGAATTTAAGAGACGCAAAGAAGTATTGGTGTGAGACTGTTATGTAATAATGGTTGACATACAATTCTAATTCAAGGTGCTTTAAAGCTGTGATATGAATAACATTGATAACATTGACAACACTCAGCCACTAGAGGTCGCTTTCCCTTATTCCCCCCCTTCCAGTCCATTCCAGCGGTTGCCAGTTTGTTGCACAACCGGCATATTTCATGGTCAAGTGGAGACAGACTCAGTCATGTCAAGAGATGAAAGTTTCCTGGTTGAGCAAAAGAGCAAAAGCTGAACCAATGTTCACTCTGGCCTTGCTCCTACTTTTGTTGCTGAGCAGATGGGATTGGTAGAGGGGGGGGGGGGGACCTGCCACATTTTTAAAATGATAATTCACATAATATATTTCATAATATATGTCATAATATATTTTGAGGAAAAGCAATACTTTTTTGGAAAAGCTCTGTGGATGTATTATTGATGTATTATTATTTGTCTACATACCGAATGTAATGTCAATGGCACTTTAATTTAAATTAATTGGATTTGAATTTCATTAAAGGGTTAAGTAAGGCTATTATGTACAGCATACAGTTAGCCTTACTTGACTCTGCTATCAAACATTGGTCCAATAGAGTAGTAAAGGTATCAAACTCTGGATATTATTGTTTACTACATCTCAGAGGCCCTTTAGCACCCCCTGGAGGGGCTGACCTTCCACTGCGGCCGCGGTGGTACAGACGGAACCAGATGTCGTAGAGCTGTCTCTTGAACCTCTCGGGGTCTGATGAAGAACGGCCCTCTCTGACCAGGTACTCGTGAGCATGCTGTGTCAACGTAGAGGGGAAACATATATAAGTTAAAGCCCAGCTTTAGTCCAACACCACTATTAGTAATACAAGGTAAGGGCATGTTCTGGTATGTCTCTGAACTCCATGAGCTTCATGGTTTCATGTCTAGCGTAGCAGGATTGTGTGAGCGTTGTTTGAGGATGTTCACAGGACGACACCTCGCGCCGCAAAGAACAAACACCTTCATGACATCAGTCTCCAAGATGGCGTCCAGGAAGAGATGGTTCTCCATCCTCTCCTCCGAGGTGACCCTCTCCCAGACGCCTGTCGACGTCTCATAGTTGTCCAGCAAGTTGATGAAATCTTGACCGAAAAAATGAATAAATAGTAAAGGTATGTATCTCACAAGGTCGTGGAACGACCTCCAAGCATTCTCAAAAGAGGGAGCTTACGAGCATACGTGTCGATGCCGTGCAGTTTTTCCTCGTCCACGTAGGAGAAGAGCGAGGCTCTGGCTCTGTCTCGGGCGTGGTTGCTGCCCTGGGCCACATAACCCGCCTTTCCCTGAGTCCCAACACCACCGTGGAAACACGTGCTTACATGCAGCCATGTGGCAATCGCAAACCACGTTCAATTACTCGCATTCACACACGTCACATAGTGGCGTCCAACTCGTTAGCGAACAATACTTTGCTGGACTTTCTGAACTCATTACAGTCACTGCACTGTACTGCACTGTATTCACCATGCTGCTGCACTACTGGCACTTTAGAATGCTTTTTAAATGCTTTGTGCACAATTCAACGTACATCATGTACATATCATCCGCCACTATATAGTTCTTTTTATGTTCATTTTTATTGTATATAGTATTTTATTTTATTTTATAGTATTATAATACTATAAAAAATGATCCCTCTGGGACTGCAGATGTAAATGTGTTAGCACTAAGCGGACAATGCATCTCTTCTTGTGACAGATGCATGTGTAATCAACTGCTCTGTATTGCTTGGAAAAGGGAGAGCCACGGTCATGGCAGCCGCCCAGGACCTCACCTGGAGGCAGATGGAGTAGTCTCTCCCCGGCTGGAGGCGGTTGGTGTCCAGACGCCAGAGCTGGTTGAAGACCTCCGAGAGCTCCTGGTTGGGGGCCCTGTGACGGCAAATAAACGTTTAAACATTTACAATGTGAAAAAGAAAAAAACTAAACAATGACAATGGTGTGACAACTCCCCCCCCCCTCATAGTTCATGAGTGATTCATTAACCAACAGCTCATCTACTATCTACTGTGTACTGTGTGTGTGTTAACAATAGCAATGTGAATTACTGTGAAAAGAAAAACAAAGTACAGAGTCCAGGGATAAAACACATCATATAACACTATATATCACCCTATTGTAAGTCACTTTGGATAAAAGGGTCTGCTAAATGACTGTAATGTATTGTAATGTAATGTGATGTAATGTGATGTAATGTGATGTAATGTAATTAATGCACTCCATAGTGGGGCTACTCAAAAGGTTTTAAGACGCAGGGGAAACTGACTATAAGATAGTATTGCCGTTAGTTTATAACAATATCAACAATATGCATGATATGTCATCATAATAGCATGCAGTAATGCTATGGGTAATAAAATAGCACTAGTCTGGTCTTCATAGAGGAGTGCAGTGTTATGCTATACTGCAGTAGGCCTTGAAAAAAGAAAGAAAAAAAACATTGTTTGTCCACCATTGTTATCTTTACCAGTTGGATAAAGGGAAAATAAGACCAAGAAAGACCACACCCATGCAAGCGTTTTAAGAGAAGAGGGCGGGTGACACACAGAGAACAGTACGGGAAGGGGCACCATCTGCTGAGATAAAAGCACAACAAATGTGTAATAAAACTTTTCCTCTCCCAATGCCCCAGGGTCTGAGACCCTGCTGAGATCTGCCCGTCCACACGCACAGGAACCATGTGTGTTCCTGGCATCGTTCTGCCCGCTCATTAAACCAGGTTTGTACATGCCATTTGGAGCATTAACTAAAGTTTTAACCCTGCAAAGGCTCTAAGAAAGGCTTAACAGTCTTAACAAAGTAAACAAGTAAACAAGCCACCTCTTCAAATGAGCCATCTCAAATGAATATAGAATATGAACCAATGTTGACTTCCCAATGTTTGTAAAGATAAATACATAACAAATAAGTAAACACATTCATAAACATAGCTCGAAATATATGATGTTTGCATGAATTGAGGGAATAAATGCAATTTGTTTTTAAATTCTCTAGTAGTCAACCAGCTTGAGCTCCATCCACTTTATTCTTACCTTCTTGCCATGACTCGAGTAGAGAAGGAGTGGAGTTACCTGAGTGGTCTCCTCTCAAGTCCCTCAGCTGCTCTCTGGGGAGCCGTCAGTCAAACCTCAAAGAACCAGCCAACCAATTGGAGCACAGAGGAACGCCTCTCTTGGCAGCTGGGCGAAGAACGTCTGGGAACGAGGTTTACCAAAACAAACAATCATTGATTATTATTATTATTGATTATATGATTATTTTTCTTCCATCTTTCCTCACCTATAAAGTATATCAAATAAAACGAATTAATTTAAGGGATGTATAACGCCTTCTCACTTTTATTTTGACACACACAAGGTCGAGCTTTTACTTTGAAGCTCGTAACACAGTAATCCGACGTGACGTTGGAAGGAAGGAAGCGCGGAGGATGTCTGTCTGCGCATGCGCACATCTCCCACGTTGTGTGTGATGTTGTGTTCCACATGCTGTATAGAGTTCGTAGTAAACATTACTTATATCATTAACGGAACTTCGTAGACGTAAATCTAACTTCTAGATTGTATTTTAGGGTCTTTGGGTCATCTGAGGGTTAGATTCGATCGACGAGTGCAGGCCGTTTTAAACCGGTTTAAAGGGTTTTAAAGAGGCGTGGAGGTCCCTGTTATCATGGGCCAGGTGGTGGAGCTCATCGCTGGGAGCTACGAGCAGATCATCTTCGGGTACAAGTTGACCTGTGACCCGCAGTCGGTGAGTGTTCAATACCATGGGATACCATGGGAAGGCCTTCCTGGTTCTAGTTGATTGGTTATTATTGGTTTGTGTGCCTTTTGTTGTCTGAAGCTACATCCAGCAGAACGTCCAGTTCATCTCTCTCTGTCTAATCTGTCTCTCCTTTACACTTCATATTTATACTGTTGGATTCATATATATATATATATACTGTTGGATTCATATTTATACTGTTGGATTCATATATATACTGTTGGATTCATATTTATACTGTTGGATTCATATATATACTGTTGGATTCATATTTATACTGTTGGATTCATATATATACTGTTGGATTCATATTTATATATACTGTTGGATTCATATATATATATATATATACTGTTTGATTCATATATATATATATACTGTTGGATTCATATATATACTGTTGGATTCATATTTATATATATACTGTTGGATTCATATTTATATATATACTGTTGGATTTATATATATATACTGTTGGATTCATATATATACTGTTGGATTCATATTTATGTATATACTGTTGGATTCATATTTATATATATACTGTTGGATTTATATATATATATATATATACTGTTGGATTCATATTTATATATATACTGTTGGATTCATATTTATATATATACTGTTGGATTCATATTTATATATATATACTGTTGGATTTATATATATATATATATACTGTTGGATTCATATTTATATATATACTGTTGGATTCATATATATTTATACTGTTGGATTCATATACTGTTGGATTAATATATATATACTGTTGGATTCATATATATTTATACTGTTGGATTCATATTTATACTGTTGGATTAATATATATATACTGTTGGATTCATGTATATACTGCAATTATGTGTACATTTTTATTGTACTTTTTGTCATTTTGTAACTTTGAACATTGTCTTCGGAGCTGGCAATACCATGTCATTGTACATTGTACACTGTAACTTATACTATTACTATACTATATACTATACTATTACAGACACATAAACCATATCTGAACCTGAACCCAAAGCTGATTCTAACGTGCACGACTTGCATGTCGTATTTATGTGTGATTTAATTTATTTAACGACTAACTAGGTCTGAATTGTTAAAAACTGTTTTGCAGGAATGGAAAGCCACGGCAGACTTCTCCCACCACGCCCACACGGCGTCCATATCGGCCGTGGCGGCCAGTGAGAGGTTTGTTGTGACCGGCAGCAAAGACGAGACCATACAGTTATACGATCTGAAGAAAGGGGTGGAGCACGGGGCCTTGCTCCATCACGACGGTAAGACATTAGTGTGAACACCGCCCTCTCTGATCACGTGTCAATAACTATGTCAATAATGATGTGTCGTCATGTATGTGATTTGTGGAACAAAATAGTGACTGACACGACACACTAGCATGTTGTGTAAGTGCTTTATGTCTATGTTGTGTCTGTATTGGCAGTCAGAAATGCCTGTGAATTTGCATTGACGGGCATTTGGATTGCATGTAGAGGGGTACCCAGATTTAGTAAAAACAACCGAAAAGCAGGTTGGTTGTGTAGTAACCCACCGTCTCTTTGGCTCATCATGTGTGTGTGTTCTTGTTGAACCAGGAACCATCTCGTGTCTGGAGTTCTACGGCTCATCTCACCTGCTGAGCGGAGGAGAGGACGGCCTCATCTGTGTGTGGAGCACCAAGAAGTGGGAGTGCCTGAAGTCCATCAAGGCTCACAAGTAGGTGGAGAACCAGGCGTGGATCGAGCACGTCACACTCACGTTAAATCACCACTTCACTGTTTCTAACACATTCGGTGTACCTACCATAGGGGTAAGGGGTGGTTTTTTTGTTCTAATTTATTCAACGGTTTGAAGTCCAAACACTCTTCCATCCGCAAAGTGATGCAAAACGTGTCATTGGTGGCACGAAATCTAACTATACATATTGGAACGTAAATCTACATTATTTTAAAACTCTTTCCTGCTACCACAATGGTAGGCTCAATGTGTTTAATTGCCAAATGGGTCCTTTTAAAAATACTTTTAAATACTAATTGAAATATGTCCATCTAACCAGAGGCAAGGTGACCTCGCTGTCCGTCCATCCCTCTGGGAAACTGGCACTGTCGGTCGGAACAGATAAGACCCTCAGGTAAACTCCATGGAATATTATGTTATTTTTTATTATTATATTATATGTATATATATTGTCAATATTGTCTTATCTTGTTCAGGACGTGGAATCTGGTTGATGGAAGAGCGGCCTATATCAAAAACATAAAGCTGAGTAAGTTGCATCATATTGTGTCTTGTGATTTCTTGTGAAGTGGACAGACGTGAATGCATTTTTAAACTATAGCATAAACTAATGTTTCCGTGACGTCATAGTTTAAACATTAGTTTATGCTATAGTTTAAACATTAGTTTATGCTATAGTTTAAACATTAGTTTATGCTATGAGTCCGAGTGGCTGAGCGTAACATTCCATTCACAAATAATAATGTCTGAATACAACCCTGTATTGGGTGTATGTATGTTTCTGACGATATCCTGACTAGTCTAAAGATAAGAACATTTCTAAAAGTCTGTCAAAATTGGGCACATTATAATCTAAGAGGCCAAACATGGTCGGAAACCATTGTGTGTATTGTCAGAGCCATTTTAAATGCTTAATATAATATTTTGTAGCGAAATCCTCATCCTTTTGACTAAAAGTGTGACATTTAGCGACGTGTGTCCGTTTCCAGTCTGCGCTCATCTGGTGATGAGATGACAGGTGGACGTTGGGTAGGATGGCAGAACTCCCCTGGAGTCTAGCTCCAGGGGTTGAAATCAAAGTAATCATCCAGAATAAGTCTTTGTCAAGAGATTACGTTTCTTTTTTCTCTCTTCTGAGCAAGCTGGTGGCGTGAGCAGCCGTTCGCTCAAACTCAGTAGGCCTAAAAGAAGTTAAGACAAATATCATGCAGATGATATATAGACCATGACATAAACCATGTTTTGGCAGATTATGTAAAGAAACAAGGATTGTGGATCAATTATTCTATTAATGATTACATGTTTTCGGGCAACTACATGGTATTTAATGTTGTATAAAAGCATTGTCTTATTCGTATACGTATTAGGTCGTATCAGATGTTATTTATATTTCCATCAATAGTGCATGGCGTGCACTGCAGCAACGACTAAACATTGGTAACCCAGTTACATAATCCTCATCCTCGTATTCAAAAAGTCAGTTTTTCATGAGTTGTATACTCTTGTCTTTAAAGCAACATGCCAACAATATGTTTCCTTCCCTCCCTTTGTCAGATGCACAAATCGTCCGATGGTCCCCAGAAGGCGATCGGTATGTGGTGGTGATAGATGACAAAGTGGATGTTTACGACCTGGCGACGGCCTCTCTGACTGGAAGCATCATCAACCCCAAGAGGATCTCGTCCATTAAGTTCATAACTGTATGTTTTCACTGTTACTACGATACAAGAAACATCAACACCATATGTAACCGAGTCTCTTGGGATAGGATGGAGCTATGCTGTGGTTAATTTTGTAATAATGTTTTAACTTTACATGGCTGTGTCGTCAGTAAAACCACTGTTTGACTGATGAGTTGGCTTCAATTGCAGGCATTTTAAACACAAAGAAACACACACATACTTACTTTCCTCTCATTCATTAACATGTATTCATTTAGCAGGCACTTTTGTCTTCACAGCTACTTGGGTTATGTCAAAGCTCTATGTCAAAACAACGTTCATTGAGAAAAGCAAAGCTTGTCGTGTGCTCATTAATTACCTCCACCATCGAACGTACGCAATTGGACAAACTTGGTGGTTAGATTATTTATGGAGGCCAAGGAACAGTTGATTCAATTTTGGCACAGATCCGGTTATAAACTTGGTCTTTAAAATATATATTTTTAAAGTACTTCAGGTTTAATTAGCCAGAACCAATTAAGCACTAAAGAGGTTCAGCTGTGGCTGTTTGTCTCCTGGATCCAAATCCGGATCCAGGAGACGTTTTTGGTGTGGCGGAGGTGTGATTGTATTTGGTTACTGTTCCCCTCTAGAACTCCATCCTCGCGATCGCAGGAGATGACGAGAAGGTCAGGCTGTGTGACGTGGGAACCGAGTCGTGGCTCTGTGAATTCACCGCACATGAAACCAGGTACATCACAAACGCTCCACCTCCAACCCTCCACCTCCAACCCTCCACCTCCACCCCTCCACCTCCAACCCTCCATCTCCACACCTTCAACCCTCCACCTACAACCCTCCATCTTCAACCCTCCACCTCCAACCCTCCACCTCCAACCCTCCATCTCCAACCCTCCACCTCCAACCCTCCATCTCCAACCCTCCACCCCTCCACCTTCAACCCTCCACCTCCAACCCTCCACCTCCAACCCTCCACCTCCAACGGCCAAAGACGCATTGCATTGAATTCCTAATCGTACCGTTTGTGTCAATACAAAATATTGTTTTATACATGTCTATATATATATATATATATATATATATATATATATATATATATATATATATATATATATAATATATATATATATATATATATATATATATATATATATATATATATATATATATATATATATATATATATATATATATATATATATATATATATATATATATATATATATAATATACCCCTGTGTATATGTTGCATGCATTGTCTATGAGTGAATGAAAAACAATTATGATTTTCAGAGTAAAAGCGGTGGACTGCTTCAGCGCGGAGGATTACTGTGTCCTGGTCACGGCGTCAAATGACGGCTTCATCAAAATGTGGAAACTCCAAATCGGCGAGGTGATTATTTATCGGTTAATTTAATTAATAAGTTAGGTTGTGTAGAAAAAGAAGACATGGGTGACATGGAGCTGTGATCTCCCCACTGCCAGGCCACATTGATACATGAGGTCTGTCTGCATTACAAATCTCAGTTTGTTACCGATTTTTATACAAAAAGTCTAATCTGAATTAGACTTTGGCAAATGTGTGTTTTCAAAGGCCAGCGGGTCCTGTTGACGAGGCAGTGATAACACGTCTGTCTGGTCCTCAGGAGCTGAAGCCTCCTACTCTCCTGGGGGAGGTGAACACCACCGCCCGCCTCACCTGCCTCGCCGTGTGGAGGCCCGAGTCCATACTGGAGGTCAAGGACGAGCCAAAAGTGGGTCCAACAGCATCTGAAGGTACCGGAGAGACACCCATCACCCATCACTCATCACGTCCATTTTCTCAATCAAATAAAATTGATGATGTGATGTGATTTTTTTTTTTTTGCTGATGTGATTGTTTCCTTTTTCCCTTTTTAAAGTTGCAGAAATCACCCAGGAGCTCATGAAGAATAAGAGGGTCCGCATCGCAGCCGAAGCGGTTATCATTGAAGACGAGAGTGCACCCAAAAAGAAGGCGAAAAAAACCCAAAAAAAACAATAAAAATGTCCAACGTTTGAAACTGTTCTTATTTGTGTAAAACACCAGCTTGTGTTCACCACCAGGGGGCGGCGGAGAGCCCCCTTGTGTTCACCACCAGGGGGCGGCGGAGAGCCCCCTGGTGGTGAACACAAGGGGGCTCTCCGCCGCCCCCTTGTGTTCACCACCAGGGGGCGGCGGAGAGCCCCGTTGTGTTCACCACAAGGGGGCGGCGGAGAGCCGATATGTTCCGCGCACAAGTCTCTAGAATAGATCACTTTGTTCATACATTTTAACAGATTTTTTTTTACTGTATAATAATATGTGTAACTCACAAGTGCCCCTGATTCATATTAAAAACACTTTTTTAAAGTCACCATTGCACGGTTCATTTATTTAGGCGTCTAAAGCAGTTTGTCCGCTTTTACATTCTTGGGATAACCCGGAAGCAAAACATCATCACCTCCTGTTCTCTCTCCGCCCGCCGCCCCCCCCCTCTGTGCCTAATCGACTATTATTGATCATGGCGACTGACTGGATTGGATTCGGGTACGCAGCCCTGGTGCTCTCAGGGGGGCTCGTGGGCTTCCTCAAAGCAGGTGAGGGGTGAGGAGGGTTAGGATGAGGGGTAGGAGGGTTAGGAGGAGGGGTGAGGGTTAGGATGAGGGGTGAGGAGGGTTAGGGTGAGGGGTGAGGAGGGTTAGGATGAGGGGTTAGGGTGAGGGTTAGGATGAGGGGTGAGGAGGGTTAGGGTGAGGGGTGAGGAGGGTTAGGATGAGGGGTTAGGCTCAGTCCCTTGTGTTGTGATGATAATAATAACATGGCTGTTAGCGTCTATGGACGTTGGATCGAATTCAGACTACAAACCCGATTTGCCCCAGAGAACGAGTAAACCTTTCACTCGGACTAATCTGGATTAAAATATCTTGGAATTAATATAACCCGCACTTTGACACCTCTTGACTTTCAGAGATGGAATAATTTACCTCTCTCACTCGTCGGTAAAATACATATAATATATATATATATATGTGTGTTGTAAATGAATACCATGCCTCAATTTCTTTACCTTTTTCAATGTCTCCCCCTTTTTATACCTAAATCTTTATTTTGTTCCATAAACGACCCCATCCTCTATATGGGGCTATAACAGGTTCCTAGGAGGGACAGAGCGGTGCTGCTGCTGGCCCTACCTGCTTTTCTCTATTATTATTAGTATTATTATTAGTATTATTAGTATTATTATTAGTATTATTATTATTATTGGGCAGCAAACATTCACAAGCTGACGTTCTGGATGCTCCTCAGACTAACTGGTGTCTGCTGGAGGCCAAGTCCTGCCATCATCATCATCATCACTTCCAGCTTTAATATGCTGGTCTCTACCGATGTCCCCTTCTAAGTACACATCCAACCCCATTGTACTTTAAAATACTACCTTTTAAAATCTGGTTTCAATTTCAGCGGCATTTTTAATTTAAAGCCTGCACTAGCCCTGCTATCAAACAACCGTATGTTCCCTCCCTCAGTGACTGACTGTGCTGTCCTATTATGGGATAGAAAAGGACTCAAGTCTATTAATGACCTCTATGACTGTAAACATACTCCCTGTCTGGACATGACCTTTTTCGGTATTTTCAAGTGAGGCACTTTGTTAAAGCCCAGTTTCCCCTTGTTCCACATGTACCCCTCACATTACTCTGGAGGATTGTCTGGAGATGTTGCCTAGCCAAAATAGCATCATTTCCAAAATATGTAATCATCTCATGACACTGAATGCTCATACCCTAACTAAAACCAAACTATCATGGGAAACTGAATTAGGGTCAAATCGTACAGACCATTTCTGGGATGCAGCTGTTAAGAGGATACATTCATCTACATCTGGGCACGACTGGAACTTATACAATTGACGGTTCTGCACCGTACTCATTTTAGCAAGGCAAGACCAGATGTTCTGTTTTTGTTCCAAACTGAAGGACTTTTGGGCTTTTATTTTTAAGGCCTTATCAGAAATTCCAGGAATGGATTTGAAGCCCTGCATGGGCATTACACTGTCCGGGGTTCCAGAAGGTCTCTCTACTCTGACTGCTAAACAAGCCCACATAGAAGCTTGTGCATCTCTGTCCCTAATCCCCTAAACCCCATCAGCCTCCGTGTGGCTGAAGGAACTTGTGTTTTTTCTTAAACTTGAGAAGATAAAGTTCACTCTTAGGGGCTCTGTGGATGGCTTCTATAAGAAATGGCAGGGCTTAATCGATTTGTTTAATATCCTTCAAACACTCCCTCTTGAATAGCAATGGAACATTTTTTATTTGTATTTTTTATTTGTATGGTCTTTGTATTCTGTCATGTTGTTTCTTAATGTTATTTGTTTTCAGCACCTTTAATTATTATTATTATTATTATTATTATTATTATTATTATTATTATTACTCAGTTTTCTTTCCCTGTGTGTGTCATTGACCTTTTGGGTTGACCGTATATTGTTGTGGTTTGTCCAGGTAGGGGTGGGAGGAGATGGGTGGGTTAGCTCTGAGGGAATGACAAACATGGAAGGAAAATGACATGCTTTAATTGTAACATTGTATGACAGTTTATCCTTCAATAAAAACATTAAAAATAAAAATAATAATACTAATAACATAGTAATGGTCTAGTAAAGTGTGTGTGTGTGTGTGTGTGTGTGTGTGTGTGTGTGTGTGTGTGTGTGTGTGTGTGTGTGTGTGTGTGTGTGTGTGTGTGTGTGTGTGTGTGTGTGTGTGTGTGTGTGTGTGTGTGTGTGTGTGTGTGTGTGTGTGTGTGTGTGTGTGTGTGTGTGTGTGTGTGTGTGTGTGTGTGTGTGTGTTCTCCAGGTAGCATCGCGTCTCTCCTCGCCGGGCTGGTCTTTGGACTTTTAGCCGGGGTCGGCGCTTATTTGACGTCTAAAAACGCCCAGAATGTCTGGGTTTCCCTTGGTGAGCGACCAGCGGTTGGAGTGTTTCTAACAGTCTAACAGCCGACCCACCAGGTCATGAGTGTTTCTAACAGTCTAACAGCCGACCCACCAGGTCATGAGTGTTTCTAACAGTCTAACAGCCGACCCACCAGGTCATGAGTGTTTCTAACAGTCTAACAGCCCACCCACCAGGTCATGAGTGTTTCTAACAGTCTAACAGCCCACCCACCAGGTCATGAGTGTTTCTAACAGTCTAACAGCCCACCCACCAGGTCATGAGTGTTTCTAACAGTCTAACAGCCGACCCACCAGGTCATGAGTGTTTCTAACAGTCTAACAGCCGACCCACCCGGTCATGAGTGTTTCTAACAGTCTAACAGCCCACCCACCAGGTCATGAGTGTTTCTAACAGTCTAACAGCCGACCCACCCGGTCATGAGTGTTTCTAACAGTCTAACAGCCCACCCACCAGGTCATGAGTGTTTCTAACAGTCTAACAGCCGACCCACCCGGTCATGAGTGTTTCTAACAGTCTAACAGCCCACCCACCCGGTCATGAGTGTTTCTAACAGTCTAACAGCCGACCCACCCGGTCATGAGTGTTTCTAACAGTCTAACAGCCCACCCACCAGGTCATGAGTGTTTCTAACAGTCTAACAGCCGACCCACCCGGTCATGAGTGTTTCTAACAGTCTAACAGCCCACCCACCAGGTCATGAGTGTTTCTAACAGTCTAACAGCCCACCCACCAGGTCATGAGTGTTTCTAACAGTCTAACAGCCGACCCACCCGGTCATGAGTGTTTCTAACAGTCTAACAGCCCACCCACCAGGTCATGAGTGTTTCTAACAGCCCACCCACCAGGTCATGAGTGTTTCTAACAGTCTAACAGCCCACCCACCAGGTCATGAGTGTTTCTAACAGTCTAACAGCCCACCCACCAGGTCATGAGTGTTTCTAACAGTCTAACAGCCGACCCACCCGGTCATGAGTGTTTCTAACAGTCTAACAGCCGACCCACCCGGTCATGAGTGTTTCTAACAGTCTAACAGCCGACCCACCAGGTCATGAGTGTTTCTAACAGTCTAACAGCCCACCCACCCGGTCATGAGTGTTTCTAACAGTCTAACAGCCCACCCACCAGGTCATGAGTGTTTCTAACAGTCTAACAGCCCACCCACCAGGTCATGAGTGTTTCTAACAGTCTAACAGCCGACCCACCCGGTCATGAGTGTTTCTAACAGTCTAACAGCCCACCCACCAGGTCATGAGTGTTTCTAACAGTCTAACAGCCGACCCACCAGGTCATGAGTGTTTCTAACAGTCTAACAGCCCACCCACCAGGTCATGAGTGTTTCTAACAGTCTAACAGCCCACCCACCAGGTCATGAGTGTTTCTAACAGTCTAACAGCCCACCCACCAGGTCATGAGTGTTTCTAACAGTCTAACAGCCCACCCACCAGGTCATGAGTGTTTCTAACAGTCTAACAGCCGACCCACCCGGTCATGAGTGTTTCTAACAGTCTAACAGCCCACCCACCAGGTCATGAGTGTGTTCCCCCCCTCTCTAACCTCACCTAGGAGTATCAGGGGCTTTGGCTGTCATGATGGGGATGAGGTTCCTCAACTCCTGGAAGTTCATGCCAGCTGGGCTGATGGCATTGACGAGGTAAGGTATTATTAGATTAGATTAGATTAGAGTGCAAATGTTACAGTAAAGTGCCTGGTAATATATAATGTACAGTGGTTAAATGAGATGTAAAAACAGTCTACTAACAAACTACTACTAACAACAGGTATACAATAATTTATAGAGTTGGTATGAGATATGTGCAGAATTATATGTATAAACCTGTGTATATATATATACACAGGTAGGTATACACATATTCATGGGTAGTGAGCAGGGGTATGCAGTTGTATCAACAAGTATAAATATAACATGTATGTCATAGGATGTAGATGTGACTGTCCGATGCAAAACACCTCAGCCACCAAATGATTTCATACCAACAGAAGACTTAGAGCTGTTTGTTCTGATGTGTTTTCAGTGTTCTGATGATGGGGAAAATTATGGTTGGAATCACCACACGTCCACATCGAACCTGAGAATCACCTGTTTGTAATGGAAAACGTAATAGTTATAGTCTTGTTAAACAATCTTGTTAAACAATTGAATGAACAATGAATGCAAGGCCATCAACTATTGTTATTTTATTATGACAAAACAATTGATTGATTGATTGATTCATGAGCTTCAGTATAATTTCCAGATGCATTATGGTGACATTCAAGAATATTCTTTGGTAAGAATGGAAAGTGAAGGACACAATTATAAAAAATACTTTTCTACAGATGTGAATATTGTAAATAAGGATATACTTGTTGGTATTGACTACATGATGGTTTACACAAGCTGTCCAGTGGTTTATTCAACCTGTTTTGTAAAATAAGGCCTTAAGATATGATTTTATACCTTTACTGTTTGTATATACATGAGTCATATGCTACAATATCTGGCTGTCTTAATACAATTGTATTACAAGAATGTATTTACCATTCCCATACAAAAATAAATGCATTCAATAAAAGTGATTTCTGGATCTTTGTGCAACACTGAGTACCACTTGGCACAACACTACGACAACCCCTGCAGTTTACCAACATGTGTTCTTCACTAGAGAACGTCTCTCCTCGACCCCTGAGCGCCACACAACGCCGTCCACTTCCGATCTCTCAAACCACATGTGAACCACATGTTAATGCCAAGTGTGAACGGGGCTCATAATGGTTTCGCCGCGACTACCACCGCCGCATCCCCTCTCCCTTTGTGTGAACCCGATAACAAACTACATTTACAATTTCATTCTGATATTGGGGTATCCCTGATTTATTTTTATTATAACATTTGCCACTAGGAAGTATTTTTCAAACGTTTAAATCAGCTTTTCAGGTTCCAAATGTTGCCACCAGGTGGCGCTTTATAACGGAAAATTGGATGGTAATAAAACGAGCACAAACCTAACAGCATAAACATTCATAGACCAAGGGTTATACATGTAAGGTCTTATCTGAAGAAAAGTGATGTCATCGAGGATTGGGGGCCGTTTGGGAATATCCCCCTAGCTGTTGCTTCTGTCTGCGTAAGCCTCATTGTTAAATGGTAATATATGGAGCTTAAGTGTAGTACTACATTATTATGTATAAGTGTAGTACTACATTATAATGTATAACATGACTCAATGCATTTTTCATCTAAGAATTGTATCGGCTGGAAGTGTGAACCCTTAGATGGCCAGCTGCAGAAAGATAACCCAACTAAAAAGATTGATGAAATGCGCTGAAGGTGGAATACACGTTCAGCCGTCATCATATATACATATATATATACATATATATGTATATGTATATATATATATACATATACATATAACTGACTTGAGAACTGTCAAGAGAACATCTGTGGGAGAGTGATTTAACTTTGCTATGCTTGAATTCCTCTCTCCCGCTGTGTTATGGGTGAGGCTCAGGAAAAAACATCATGTGGAAATAGTCATGTGACTTCCAAAAGTTGAATTTGTCCAATAGCACCTGCTAGTGACAGCAGAGGGATCAATCAAACATGTGTTTGAGGTCGGGGCCTTTGAGTTTGAGTTGAGAGATGGAGCGTACGTACCAATATCATATGTCTGACAACCTCTGCCTCAGCAGGAAACCTCTGAAGACACGCCTAGATTGAGACTAGGAAGAGGTGGTTTGCGTTCAGGGAACAGTAACCTGATGTGTTAACCTCCTTAAGTTGTTTGGATCACAAATGAACAAGGTTCACAAGCTGTCCATGTGGTCAGCTGGGTTGAACTGATTAACTTCTGGACTGACTGACCCTCCTGTGCTTCTTCTTCTTTGGTGTCTCTGAAGCGTGGTGGTGATACGACAGTTTCTTCAGTTGCAGACAGTCCTTCAACATTAAGAGGGTCTCTCTCTGCTCTGGACTGGGGGGGCTACTGTCCTTTATCATTAAGAGGGTCTCTCCCTGGACTGGACTGGGGGGCTACTGTCCTTCATCATTAAGAGGGTCTCTTCCTGGACTGGACTGGGGGGCTACTGTCCTTTATCATTAAGAGGGTCTCTTCCTGGACTGGACTGGGGGGCTACTGTCCTTCATCATTAAGAGGGTCTCTTCCTGGACTGGACTGGGGGGCTACAGTCCTTCATCATTAAGAGGGTCTCTCTCTGCTCTGGACTGGGGGGGCTACAGTCCTTCATCATTAAGAGGGTCTCTTCCTGGACTGGGGGGCTACAGTCCTTCATCATTAAGAGGGTCTCTTTCTGCTCTGGACTGGGGGGCTACAGTCCTTCATCATTAAGAGGGTCTCTCTCTGCTCTGGACTGGGGGGCTACAGTCCTTCATCATTAAGAGGGTCTCTTCTGGACTGGGGGGCTACAGTCCTTCATCATTAAGAGGGTCTCTTCCTGGACTGGGGGGCTACAGTCCTTCATCATTAAGAGGGTCTCTCTCTGCTCTGGACTGGGGGGCTACAGTCCTTCATCATTAAGAGGGTCTCTTCCTGGACTGGGGGGCTACAGTCCTTCATCATTAAGAGGGTCTCTTCCTGGACTGGGGGGCTACAGTCCTTCATCATTAAGAGGGTCTCTTCCTGGACTGGGGGGCTACAGTCCTTCATCATTAAGAGGGTCTCTCTCTGCTCTGGACTGGGGGGCTACAGTCCTTCATCATTAAGAGGGTCTCTTCCTGGACTGGACTGGGGGGGCTACAGTCCTTCATCATTAAGAGGGTCTCTCTCTGCTCTGGACTGGGGGGGCAACAGTCCTTCATCATTAAGAGGGTCTCTCTCTGCTCTGGACTGGGGGGCTACAGTCCTTCATCATTAAGAGGGTCTCTCTCTACTCTGGACTGGGGGGCTACAGTCCTTCATCATTAAGAGGGTCTCTCCCTGCTCTGGACTGGGGGGCTTCAGTGTACAGTGGGGCTACGTGTGTACATTACCATTACTATTACATTGTTGTCTTTTAACTCCGCTTCAGAGTTTTTGGTAGAATTGTCAGGCTTGTGCTATGTATTCTGCTAGGGGCGGGGGTCCATTAACAGAGACAGAAACAGGAAAGCCCCACACATACAAGGAAGAAGATACTTTTGGAAACATTTTGTGGACGTTATTGATATGCTTAATATATGGCTTTAACGTGTGGAAGATGATCAGTGTGCTCAGTACTTCCAGGGGTGGTTGCAGATAGGAGCTATCAAGGTTGATCAATAATTTCAGTTTGGAATATTGAGATGGCTATTTAACATATACAACCATTCAATGACTATCCACATAGTATATGTATTCATTTGTATTCATTTCACCAGTAATTGACTTTATGATAATTCATCATAAGTCAACTCTCCCCTTCTCTCTTAAGAATGTGTTACATGTAAGCAGGTACTCAATCTACACCTCAACATGTTACAACTAGAGGGCCCTCCAGACCTCCGCCACACCAAAAGGTCCCCTGGTGCCAAAATCAACTGTTCCAAGAAATCAAAACAAGTTTTGTCCAATTCCGTACATAACTTTTTGAGTTATCTTGCAAACAAACAAGCAGGGGCAAAATTGCTTAAACGCTGGCAGGTAAAAAGACACAATTCAAACTGTTAATTTTGGATCCTGCACACACACATTTACCAGTGATGCGGGTAAGTCTTCTTAAGTCTGTTTGTCTGTGATTTGATGGACCTGAAGACTCTACCAGAGGCTCTACAAGCAAGTCCAACAGGGGATGTCCCGGATCAGATTGGTCTTTCCGTATGTTGGCTGCTCTGCTGAGGCAGCAGGAACTGAAAATGTTTGGTCTTGAAAATGTATTCCAAAGAGGGCAGTGGGCAATCTATGATCTTCTGGGCGGTCTTGGTGACCTTCTGAAGGGCTTTCCTGTCCGCTGCTGAGCAGCTGGCCGACCACATGAAGATACAGTACGTACCACACCGAGATACAATACGTACCACATGGAGATACAGTACCTACCACATGAAGATACAGTACGTACCACATGAAGATACAGTACGTACCACATGGAGATACAGTACATACCACACGGAGATACAGTACGTACCACATGAAGATACAGTACGTACCACATGGAGATACAGTACGTACCACATGGAGATACAGTACCTACCACATGAAGATACAGTACGTACCACATGGAGATACAGTACATACCACACAGAGATACAGTACGTACCACATGGAGATACAGTACGTACCACACCGAGATACAGTACGTACCACATGGAGATACAGTACGTACCACACCGAGATACAATACGTACCACATGGAGATACAGTACGTACCACACAGAGATACAGTACGTACCACATGGAGATACAGTACGTACCACATGGAGATACAGTACGTACCACATGGAGATACAGTACATACCACACGGAGATACAGTACGTACCACATGGAGATACAGTACATACCACATGGAGATACAGTACCTACCACACGGAGATACAGTACATACCACACGGAGATACAGTACGTACCACATAGAGATACAGTACATACCACATGGAGATACAGTACGTACCACATGGAGATACAGTACATACCACATGGAGATACAGTACCTACCACATGGAGATACAGTACCTACCACATGGAGATACAGTACGTACCACATGGAGATACAGTACATACCACATGGAGATATAGTACGTACCACATGGAGATACAGTACATACCACATGGAGATACAGTACCTACCACATGGAGATACAGTACATACCACATGGAGATATAGTACGTACCACATGGAGATACAGTACATACCACATGGAGATATAGTATGTACCACATGGAGATACAGTACATACCACATTGAGATACAGTACCTCCCACATGGAGATACCACACAGAGATACAGTACGTACCACATGGAGATACCACACAGAGATACAGTACGTACCACATGGAGATACAGTACGTACCACATGGAGATACAGTACCTACCACATGGAGATACAGTACCTACCACATGGAGATACAGTACCTACCACATGGAGATACCACACAGAGATACAGTACGTACCACATGGAGATACAGTACGTACCACATGGAGATACAGTACCTACCACATGGAGATACAGTACCTACCACATGGAGATACAGTACCTACCACATGGAGATACAGTACCTCTATTATAACCAGCAAACCTGCTGGGTACAGGAGCAGAGCCTGTACCCAGCAAGTTCTCCGGTTTAAGGTCACGGAGGAAATAGCCTGAGACGTCAAACCAAAGATTGTTTCACTTGTTATAACACAATCAGTTAAATGGCTTAACTCAAACTTCAAGGACAGCACCAAACACAGTGAGGTCATCCCAAACGATGCCATTTTCCTTGAAAGTGTGGGATAGGCAGTGGCGAAGCGTGTCTATCACAACTGGACCTTCTGTAGACCAGGGGTTCCCCAACTTTTCAGCCCGCGACCCCCAAAATAACAGACTGGAGACTGGCGACCCCCCACTATCACCGTCCAACGGGGGGGGGAATCGCGATTATATGTGGCTTTTTTTCAATGATGATACTGTTGTGAATCTGTCGGAATTAGAATTCCTTTATTTGTCACTCACGTTATTATTAACAATAATAATAATAATAATAAAAATTATAATAAATAAATAAAAAATAATAATAATAAAATAAAAAATAAAAAAAACCTCATGCCCCCTCGGGGTCCCGCGACCCCCACTTTTTCTAGTCAGACGGACGTCACGGAGGCAGTCACTTTATGCCTTATCTCATTTAGGCAGATCAGATTGTCGCAGCCAATTTCCAAGTGTACCATAGTTGGTAAAGCAGTGTCCATGTAGTGAAGTAACAGCCCATCATATTCGCCTTCGCCATTTTGACGTAGCACTACGCTAGATCCCCTCTCGCTCCAGCCAGTATACCTTCTAGCTCCCTATTGAGCTGTGGGGAAATCTGAAAGAATACGCCCATTGGCTACAAATCACTATATGATTGGTTGATCAAATTGTCAATCCAAACGTACGCTCTCAGTCTAAGGGCCAAAGTCATCGGGAATACTTTGGTTGAAGGATATTCTTCCCAGCAACCTAGAAAAATATCTGATTGGTTGCATTGTTTTTCCAACACAAAACCACTCAAATGCGTCGTGCATGGACCGAGAAAGACAAACAAATCAACGTAACTGCAATATAACATAACAACACAGATACCATTCTCATTTAGTCATTTTATTTAAATTTGATTAAATTTGATTAAATTGTATTACATTTTATTAATACAATTAATTCGATTTTTTTTGTTTCATCTGAGAGTTCCAGGGTCTTCTCTGAATACCTTGAAGGCCCTGACGCTTCACCACTGGGGATAGGATGTGACTTCACGGAACCCAGTGTCCCAATCACAAAGAGCCCTTGTGATGGCTTGTGCTTCCCCACAGATGGCGCTGTTTCTGAGGTTTGAATTTAACATCCTGGCATGAGGAGAACCAAACCACCACACCACTTGTACATGGGGTTGCGTTAGATGACGCCCTCTACAGGTGGAACACATGCTGTTGCATGCATACCTTGTTATTGGCAGGTTTTGTCACCTGCTAAATTTGGCATTGATACGACACACTCTCATTTAAACTGAACGGAAGGTGAAAGGGTGGGAAAGAGGAACGGAGGAGAAGCATTTGGTACCGTATGTATGGTAAGAGATGGATGTGCATGTTTCATCCATGAGTTGGTACACGGTGAATGGAAAGTGGAAGATGGAAGAAGAGGGAACCACTCGCATGTCTGCTCAGGGAGGCGCACGAGAAAGTGAGTCTTTTTTTATAACACCCTTGTGACTAATGTTGAAATGTTTTTCCAGTGACGACCACGACTGGTAATCAGCAGCTGTACACTTGGATTCTAAGCTGTAGACTTCTGTTGTCCAAAAATACGCTGAAATAAGCTGTGGCACCCTGTTGACAGCGCTGTTAATTGTTAAGATGTAATTGACTTTTTTCCATTCCATTCCAACATTTGCTTTAAGTTCCTTGTATTAAACGTGGATTCCCAAGGATCAGATAACAAAGAGGTGTGTACGAAAAACCATGACACAAAAATGAATGTCTGTGGGTGATTGTTTGCTGTGCTGAATGAGACTCATTTTCTCCTTTGTGTGTTCACTAGCAGATCCTGTAAGATGGTCATCTACCTACCTTCCTACCTGTACTGTTCTTGTGAATAAAGGACAGCCCTTGTAAGATGTTCCTGACCACTGACTCTGGAAACAACTTCCATGTTCACAGGAGTTGTGAAACTGGAAGGCTGAACCGTAAATAGTACAATCAGACATGTTGTCATGGATCTGCTTCAGTCATAAGCTAACTTGATGTTGTTTTCTGTGATGGTTTGTATTGTAATTTGACCACATTGGCATGTCTCTTCTTCCTCTTGCAACCACTTACCTTCCTCTTTCTGAGATGCACACGTATACAAGCCTGCAGTAGAAAGACAATAAGTTACTATTTGTTTTGATTGTGTATATATATATATATATATATATATATATATAGTAATCGTTACATGCTCAAGATTGTGTGTGTTCCGTTTTCTCCCCACGGAAAGGGCAACCCGGTGTACAAAGGATATTACTCAGTATTCCACTTTTGTTTGTTTATTTTTTCTAAAAGGGAAGCAGGTAATAAACCAAGCGGCTGCATACCGGGTTGAAAGTCAGTACAAAGAAAACTAATCTGGCGCTTCCTTTTCAAGAGGTCACGTGGGCCCACAGCACGCCCCTCTCTTAAAGAGGGACTGCACTATTGGGCTAATGAACCTCAAAACGTTTCTCAATTATTATTATTATTATTATTATTATTATTATTTTTTTTTTTTCTTTTGGCTGTGGGAATTTTTTGTAACCCTTAGCTTTGCACAATGTCCACGTGTAAGTGTCCAATGTCCAAGTCAATCACATCCTTTTGGCAGGTGTGTAGTACACTGCCCGGGGATGTGCATGTTCTTACGTCTTCGTGAATGTGCAATGTGATGGGCATGGTGGCAGCGCTAGGCTTGCACCAACCAGCCAACAAGGGGTAAGGGCGGTGTGTGTGTGTGTGTGACAAGGGGATTGGGCGGTGTGCAGAATGAGAGGGGTTCAGGAAGAGGCGGGTGCCATGGCAGCTGGGGTGGATGAGTTTGGTCCTCCACCGGGAGAAGGACCACCAGCCTTCTCACGTCTCTTCTGATAACTGCCTTGGGCAGTGAAGAACTCTTCTTTCGGCCACCCGCCAGGGAAACAGGAAGGCCAGCACAAGTTGCGATGTCGGCATCCCTGACGATCCCTTTACTGTCAGGGTAGACTGTCAGAATCCGGCCCAGACGAAACTGACCTCTCAAAGCGTTTGGGTCAGCAATCCAGATGAGGTCGCCGACTTTGACGTCGGCAAAGTTGGTGCCTCTATCGGACCATAGTTTCCTTGGATGCCCCCTCAGAGAAACAAAGCGGGAGTATGCTTGGAGGAAACATTCTGTCGACTGGTCATCGGTGAGGTCCGCATGGACGGCTCTTGAGGCCATACAACAGTAAACAATACCCCAGACCTTCTTGCTTGTCCTTCTTTTAACAGCGTCTTTCACCTCAAAGGGGCCAAAAAGATCGAGGGTTGTATACTCAAATGGGCTTGTTCTTTTGGTACGCTCTTGAGGGAGATCACTCATTATTTGCCGGCACATCTCGGCTCTTTGCTTTCTGCAGGCGACACAGTTGTTCAGTACCTTCTTAACTGTTCTTCGTCCCTGCACGATCCAAGCTTTCCTTCTTGTCCGTAGAAGTGTAGAGGCGACACCTTCATGGTTTTCTTCATGTTCAGGTTGCAAAGACAGCCCCGCATAGCTCTGCTTTAATGACATCACCTTTCTGGTCTAGGGGGGTGAGCTTGGCCTTTGATTCGACCAGCTTCACTAGGTAAAGAACGGCTCCGTAGGAAGCTTCGCTGCCATCGGAAAACGTGATCCCCATCGGGCAGCCTATGGCTCCATGGGGTGTGAGGCTCCTATCGAATCTGACTTGGCCAAGCCTCACATACTGCTCAAAGAGTTGTATTGCAGCCTCTCGAAGACGTGGCGAGAGAGGATCATCCCAGGTGTCCTTGGAGGGATGGTTTCTTCCTGCTTCCTGAAAGGACTCTCTTATGAGCATCACTCCTCGTTGCTTGGCAGGTGAGGCTAGACCGATGGGGTCATAGAACCCTGCGATCTGACTCAGCAGCATGCGCCGGGTGAGAGGGTCGGGGGTGCTGTCTCTGATCTCATCCTCCCGTAGATCCAGCCCGGTTCTCATCTTCCCTCGCCTCTTTGAAAAGTTCACCGACGTCAGCACACAGACTTTGTCAGATTCAGGTTCGTATCCCACTCCCAATGCCTTATTTTCTTCGTCCCGCATCTGGTTGGGGAGTATCAGGGTCTTGGGCTCCGTTAACCCGACGTTGCTGGGGTCAGTGGGTTTTTCACTCCTCCCACTTTGACCTGTCAGGACCCAGGGCTTGAGGGAGAAGCCGCCTGCTTTTAGGATCTCTTCCACTCATTTGGTCATCTTAATCAGGGTTTGGAGGTCATTATGTGACGTCAATATGTTGTCCACGTAGCAGTCCTCTGTCAGGATCCGGCGTTCTGCAACCATGGATGCGAACTGGGGCAGGTTTGCTGTCTCTCTCATGGCAACCTGAGCGATGCATCCGGCAGGCTTGTCGCCGATGTTGACCCTGACGACGGCAAACACACCAATTTTATCTTCGGGGTCATCCCTCCAGAGGAATCGATGGAGGTGTACCTCCTCGTCCTTCAGCCACACTGAATTATACATTTTCTTAACATCTCCAAGAGCAGCGTACAATCTGCTCCTGAATCTCAGGAGAACACCTCGGATTGAGTTGAGGACATCAGGGCCTTTGTGCAGGAGGTTGTTCAGGCTCATCCCTTTAAACTCCTGGCTACTGTTCCAGACTATCCTCACTGGCGTTGAGCTAGAATGAGGATTCGGGGCGACCAGATGGCTGATGTACCAGATCGGTCCGTTCCAGCCCTCGATCCCTTCCTTCGTGAGCTCGATGGCTGCTCCTCTTGATACCATCTCGCGGATCTGCTCTCCATATGCCGCTTTCCATACAGGTTCTCTTGCCAGCCGAGCCTCGGTGTTTCGGAAGGTTGCTTCCACTGCTCGGCGGTTATCTGGCAGAATCGCTGGGTTGGCCTTCCATGGGTAGGCCGCATCCCAGTGTGGGGCGTCGCTGTGCTTGTCCGCTAACACATAAGAGAGGCAGTCCTTTATCTTCTCTAAATCCCTTTCTTCTCCAAGGGTAATCTCGTTACCTCCTGGGGGACACTTGCTGCACTTGCAGCTCCCGCATTTCGGGTCACACGCTGCTCCAATACTATCCCACTTGAACCACTCAAACACCTCCTTATTCGTGGCAGTGGTGCTGCTGAGGGTCACTTCTTCCACCCTCGTTGGGTCCTCCTCACTCAGGTCTATGGTGTCCACAAGGACCTCCTTGTACACCTTTGAGGATGTTCTCATGGACCTTGCAAAATGAGTTTCGGACTGGTGCAGCATTAGATCGACCACCTCGAAGAGATCAGGGTGAGTACCGCCAACGGTTTTGCCCAGTGGGCCGTCCCAGAGGACAAGATCTCCCTCCATCTTGAACGGCTGTGGAACTAGGCGACCTTCCCTGTGGCTGATCAGAAGATCGATGTTCTCAGGACGGACCAGCTCTTCTGCAGCGACGTCAGGAAAGATCTTTTTCAACTGCTGCAGAGTGACAGGCTGACTTATCGCTGCGATACTCTCCAGGCCGTAGCAGAGCAGTTTGTGTTCCGTTACCGTCCCCTTGGTGGTCTTCACTCTTAGTCGCAAAAATCCCTCCTATTCCGTGGACGATTAACTTGATGCTCTCACCAATTAGTCCAAGGCGCTGGGCAGCGTTCGTTATATAGTTGGTGTCAGAGGCAAGGTCAATAAGAGTGCCGATCAGCTGGCCAGAGTTAGTGGTTACTTCCAGTAACATCATTACCACCGGGTACTCTTTTAGTCCACCTCCAGCAGTGCAGATCGTGGTTGAGGCTTTGTTGGAAAATGCCTTCCTAAATTCTGTTCCGGAGTAACTTTCGCCAGAAGCTCTTCTTGCTGGCTGGTCAGCCCGAGGCTTTTTCTATCCACCCTTTTAATACCTTGCTCCTCGCTGCCAGCGTCTTTCTCTTGAGCGATGGACTTGGGGCAGAGCAGATAGTGGTGAGACTCTTCTTTGCGGCAGTCTATTTTACTGCAGAGGAACTTTGGGTTGCAACGGCCATCCTTTAGGTGGAAGCAAAGGCACCGATTGCATATCCCATGGGTCTTTAGATGGGCCTTTCTCCTCTGAAGATCCATCTCCCTGAAGGTTTTGCAGGCAAACAGCCTGCCAGCGTGTGTCTCATCGGCACAGGCAGTACATGAGCCCAAGCGTGGCTTTGACTGTGACCCTCGTTGGCCTGAGGTGGCTTTGGAGAACGCTTTTTTGACTCCTCTCTCTGGCTTTTCTGCCGGGCCTTTCACTGAGGAGCTCCCCTCTCCAGGGCTTGCCTCCAGCTGATCCAGCTCCTCCAGGATTGCCTCCTGCTTCTTCAGGAAGCGCAGTAAGCAGTCGAAGTGGTTAAGTAGAGCAAACCCATTCACAGCCTCAGACTTGTGTGTAATCCATTTCTCCTTCAGAGAGCTTGGGAGCTTGCTTTCAAGGGACTGC
Organism: Muraenolepis orangiensis; assembly: GCA_027704905.1. Taxonomy (NCBI): domain Eukaryota; kingdom Metazoa; phylum Chordata; class Actinopteri; order Gadiformes; family Muraenolepididae; genus Muraenolepis; species Muraenolepis orangiensis. The sequence continues at coordinate 30,074,814 of CM051005.1, read as the reverse complement.
GCTACCCAACGGTTCTTTATAACATCCTCTTCTCCCAGGATCACAAGGTTGCTAAGGGCCCGCTCCACGGCCTGGATCAGCTCAATTGCTTTCCTGGGGTTGTTTCCCTTTACGGAGGGTAGGCCCTGAACCTCCTCGGATATCCTCAGGACGATTTTCGCCTTGTTCCCGAAGCGGTTGTCGAGGCGCCTGAACATTTCCTCCGCCGATGCGCAGCTGGACAGAACCAAGTCTTTTTTCACCCTGTCGCTGAGACTTGCTAGGAGGTGGAACCTTGTAACGCCAGCCGTCCTCTGTGGGTTTCCCAGCTGTTCCAGCTCTTCCCACTCAGCCTTCCACCGGTAGTAGTCGGTCATGTCTCCTGAGAACGTGGGCAGGCGCATTCTTTCAAGATTGATCTGAGGTCTGACGCTGTACGCCCCGGGATACATGCCAGGGATGCTTTCTGGTGGTGCATAGGGGAAGTTCGGAAACGCAGGTGCTCTGGGCTTTTGGGGCTGAATGCTAGGTCCGGTGGGTCTCTCGCCGGACTCGCTTAGCTCTCCATCAGCGCTTGCTTTTTCATCCTCTTCTCCCCCGTCGAGCACTTCTGTCCGCTTCCACTTTTGCCGCCACCAGTCATGCAGTCTGTTTCCCAGCTTGTATAGCTGCTGGTTGTACACTGTTGTCTTGGCTCCAGAGACAAGACTTTCCCATTCAAGCACCTTCCGCTCAAGCATGTTGATCCTCTCCACCAAGCTCTCTCTCAGGACTTGACAGTCTTCCTCCGGCAACTCCTTCAAATCAGTGTTCTCAACCTCGGCACATATCTCCTCTGCACCGTCAGCGTACAGTTTTAAGTCGACATAGGCAAATTTGGTCTCCTGAGCGCGCTGGAGCGTTTCTGTATATGTGGCAAGGCACTTCGCCGTTTTCTCCTCTGCATGAGCCGCTTCTTCTGCCTTTTCCACTTCTCCCAGAGCATCAACATATTCGAGACCGGTATCGTGCACCTTTCCAAAGTCCACACCAAGTGCTCTGATCTCGTCGATAAGCGCCCTTTTTTCTAGGTGATCTATAGTGAGGGACAGCTTCTTGGCTCTCTTGCTGAAGAGGGTTTGTGCTGTTGAGCGCTTTCCTTTCAGGGCCGCTAATTCTGCCGAATCCATCTTCCTTTTCCCGCACTGACCAAAGTGCTGTCACACAGAGGGGTCTATTCGGCCTATTCCTCTTCCTTTGGTGCTCCTTCACTGGTCAACACTGATAGGGCAGTGGCAGACTTGGCTCTTGGCTTGACGCGCTCAGGCCGTTGGTTTATTACTGTTCCGTTTTCTCCCCACGGAAAGGGCAACCCGGTGTACAAAGGATATTACTCAGTATTCCACTTTTGTTTGTTTATTTTTTCTAAAAGGGAAGCAGGTAATAAACCAAGCGGCTGCATACCGGGTTGAAAGTCAGTACAAAGAAAACTAATCTGGCGCTTCCTTTTCAAGAGGTAAACGCCGGTCACGTGGGCCCACAGCACGCCCCTCTCTTAAAGAGGGACTGCACTATTGGGCTAATGAACCTCAAAACGTTTCTCAATTAGCTATTTGCAGCTCTGGTTTAACGTAAACATTTGATTGAAACATGTAAATAAGAAATAACAAAACTACACAAATGACATAACTCCACAGAAAACACAACAGCGTGAGACCAGCAGTGTGAGATAGCAAATATTAATGGTTAAAGTGAAACTATGCAAAGTGAACAATGCACTGATACACTGACCATTCACGATGTGTTACATACATTTGATGGGAAGTGAATGTGTTTGTGAAATACAGTATGTAGACTGTCAAAGACTTAATATTCATGTTACCAGGACACGAGAGGAGATGAGAGACATGGAGAGGAGAGAGAGAGGTGGGGAGGAGAGGACGAGAGGACGAGAGCTGTTAGGATTAGGAAAGAGTAAAATAAGAGGAATAGATATGTTGTGCTGTTGGTGTGTAGATCCGTACACTACAGAAACAAGGGTATTACAATAGTCCGTTATGGAGGGTCATTTAACTTAGTCATTTTGTCAGATATGACAGATATGACAAATAACGTGTCCTGGAGAGCAGAGGAGAGGAGAAGAGAGGGAAGTGGGACCAACACGCCTTCTGCCCACCCAAGTGTCAATAAAAACAACTATTTGCTAAACCTTGGCCACAATATCTGAACTCAATCAACTCAATCTCTGCCATTACTTACAATGAAACAAGAAAGGGTAACAATTAAGAAAAATAGCAATGTAATACAATACATGTTTAAAAATAATAAAACAAATGATTCATTCCATGTGTTAGTGGAAATTCCAGGAAATGTGTTTCCACATTTTGAGAGTTGTTGACTCCCTGGCTACGGCCTTGGGGCGTATCTGTGTCTTGACCGGCCAGGGAGGGAAAATAATAAAATACAAACCACAACTAAATACTTCTAGTCACCTTATCTACAAGTTCCATAACAACCTGCGACGTCCAATCCAAATAATGATTGATAACTTATATAACTTAATAACAAATATAGACGGCCAATCAAGCCAATCAAGATTTTTTATTTGCCCTTTGTAACAAGTACATAGGAATGGGGAGTAAATGTTCCTAAATAAAAAATCTTGATTGGCTTGATTGGCCATCTATATTGTTATTAAGTTATATAAGTTATCAATCATTATTTGGATTTGGATTAATCCGTGCTCGTGCCCATCCTCACCTCACGCCCTGCTGTGGATGACCTGGTTACTATCTGGCTCACGGTACAGAGAGCGCCCTGAGACCGGCTCGCAGGGGAAGATGAGAACACACATGTGATCTTTCATCCAGTCCACTCATTGTCTTGGATTTTCAAGTGAGTGAGTCATGAAGAGACAATAATAAACACAACATGTGTTATTTTGCTGAAGCTGCACCACATTCTTGAAGGAATGGGAATCGATGGCAAAGGCAAATGGGCCCAGACAGCAGTTAGCTGTTTCTCCTTTGGGAATATCATCTGACTGGAAAGGGTTTGTTTTGTCCACAGGGACGTGATTGCAATACCAAACATCCCGCCCTAGAGAGCAGATTTCAGGGGAGTTCACTCCCCATGGGATGGGAACTCCCCTTAGGTCCTCTGTAGTCATGGGTGGCTCGGCTAGACGATAGTGCATAGTAAAGTGCATATTACTATGCACTTCACTGTTACATTTGGTAACTCTGGTCAGATGCCAACTAACTTGGCATCTAATTGCACTTCATGACAATACATTAGAATCTAATCTTATCTAAAAATACATCGGAAACGTGGGAATTATGGAAGGAGAAGGCCTAAAGTATGGTCAACTGAAAATAAATGAATACAGTACATTTATATTATACAAATATAATAAAACATTAGGCTATATATAATTGGATAGCATACACATATAAAATAATGAACTGTAATGGAGTAATTAAACTATGCATACTAACTATTTGTAGGCTTACTGGTATTTAAGAGTTTTTTTATGGAGGTAAAGTAAATATTCACCGTACAAACCGTGAGATGTATTGGCCTATACATGTCATTATATTTACACAATATTTACATTTACATTTACATTTAGGGCATTTGGCAGACGCTTTTATCCAAAGCGACTTACAAGGTGTACATTAGTTGAAGCAGACAATAGCATAACACTGAGGTACACAAACATAAAAATACAGCAGTTCACAAGTATTCATATTAACAAGATGAATAACACAATTTCGTACTGCTAGGTCACCTGCTTAAGTAGCTGTGATAAGAGCGTGTTATCAACATTAAGGATATACACTTGCTAACATATGCAACATGCTAAGAGCTATTAATGTCAGGACTTAAGCAAGTTTAGGGGTTTCACAAAGGAGAAGGAGGGTTCAAGGAGAGTCCAGGTGGACTCTGAACAGGTGGGTCTTGAGTCTCTTGCGGAAGCTGGCGAGGGACTCTGCCGTCCTGACATGAGACGGGAGTTCATTCCACCACTGTGGAGCCAGAGCCGTGAAGAGCTGGGTCTTGGACGAGCGATGTTTGGTTGACATTAGTGAAGGTCGAACAAGTCGCCTGGCAGAAGTTGAGCGGAGCGCTCTGGCTGGGATGTAGGGTTTGACCAACGCCTGGAGGTAGGCCGGGGCAGTTCCATTGACTGCCCTAAAGGTCAGCACCAGAGTCTTGAATTTGATGCGAGCATTTACCGGAAGCCAGTGGAGATCGCGGAAGAGAGGGGTCACGTGGGAGAATTTCGGTAGGTTGAATACCAGGCGTGCTGCTGCGTTCTGGATGCGTTGGAGGGGCTTGGTTGCAGAGGCGGGGAGTCCCGCCAGGAGAGAGTTGCAGTAGTCGAGGCGGGTGATGACGAGCGCTTGGACCAGGATCTGCGCCGCTTCACGTGTGAGGAAGGGCCGGATCCTGCGGATGTTGTAGAGGGCAATTCTGCAAGATCGGGCCACCGCGGTGACGTTGGCATTGCAGGACAGCTGGTCATCTACCACCACACCAAGGTCTCTTGTTGTGGTTGAGGGGGAGACTTGGGTGTTCTCGATGGTGACCAGTAGGTCCATCTGAGGGCAGTCTTTCCCCGGTATGAAGAGGAGCTCAGTCTTGTCAAGGTTGAGCTTCAGGTGGTTGGCGGCTGTCCATCTGCTGATGTCGGCCAGGCATTTAGAGATGCGTGTTGCTATTTGGGTTTCTGAGGGGGGAAAGGAGAGAAACAGTTGAGTGTCATCTGCATAGCAGTGATAGGAGAAGCCATGAGATGTGATTACAGAGCCTAGCGATTTAGTGTAAAGAGAAAACAGAAGGGGTCCCAATACTGAGCCTTGAGGGACTCCGGTGTCCAGGGTGCAGGGTCTGGACAGGGAACCGTTCCATGTGACCTGATAAGTGCGATCTGCAAGGTAGGAAGTGAACCAGGATAACGCAGTTCCAGCGATTCCAAGCTCGGCGAGAGTGGAGAGGAGGATCTGGTGGTTCACTGTGTCGAACGCCGCAGACAGGTCGAGAAGTATCAGTACCGATGAGAGGGACGAGCTTCTGGCATCACGAAGAGACTCTGTCACTGCGAGCAGTGCCGTCTCCGTGGAGTGCGCAGCCTTGAAGCCTGACTGGTGAGGGTCGAGGAGGTTGTTCTGGGAGAGATAGGAAGAAAGTTGTGAGGAGACAGCCCCCTAACAATATGTTATCAACATATTAGTAACATGGTATCAACCACTTTTTCCTCAAATATAAACGTTATCACCCTTTGCACTGGCCTTTGACACCCTGATTATAAATAAAGTGATGCTTCAAGAGATGCTATTAATAGACTGGCCACTAGGCCATGCAGCCTCCTGGCTGACTGGAGCCGAGCACATCTGGTCCGTTCTAGCGCCCCCAAGTGGTCGGTTAACGAACCTGCACCTTATCTTATGGTATTTATGTAAATAGTGTGGCTCAAAACCTACGTCACAAAGACTAATAAGACAGACAACAACAAACGAACCGAAAGGAAAATAAACACGTTTTAATGAATGTAAAATAAAATATAATATATGAACATATATCAACACACTACAAATCAATCTACAAATTCGATATTTTGTATATTACCTTATTGGTAATAAATAATGGTAATAAATAATTTATTATTTAAATGATCCCTACTACTAATGAATCACACTATGCTCACACGTAGCAATAATACCATATAACATAGTGGCTAGTGAATAAATAACATTAGTGCAGTCAGTGGCAGGATAAAAAAAACATGTTTTAGGCCAAACAAGAAAAATAAATAAGCGAAATAATGGAAATCAAGTCACATGTCTTGCATTTCATACAGGACAGGACAGAGACAGACAGACAGACAGACAGACAGACAGAGACAGACAGACAGACAGATAGTAATGTTCCTCAGACATGCAGTCATGAAATGTGTGGAATGAAAAATCATGACCAGCAGCATTCTGGTCATATGGCCAAACCGTAGTACCGTGACGTGTTGCGCATCTCCTCTTAACAGCCGTGCAGGCTGGATGTTGACCATTCGCGAGAGTGTCGCTGCGTGTTTCTCCAAGGTCTCCCTTTGTGTCTCTTACGGTAAGGTGGACCCGCAGTGTCCGCTCGGGGATCAGGTGATCCTCTGTCTACGGAGCGGAGGCTGGCTGACTGGGGGACATGAAACATGACATATAGCGAATGTCGGGGCAGGATTCATTCAGGTTTTTGGATTAAATTCGAATTTAGGCTCCGATGTGACGATGGCGCGTTAGGTACTGGCGATTTGACGACGTGCTTTTTTTGGGGGGGGGTATTTTAATTGATGAAAAGTCAAATTGACAAGACACACATACATATATTATATCTATTGGTTTCAACATGGGGCTGTGCTACAGTCTGCGTCCCCGGCTCTTCGGGGACCTGAGCGGCTCTCTTTCCAACGCCACCTCCTCCGACTCGGACCACCAGCAGCCTCCTCCTCCTCCTCCAGACACCGCGGCGTCCTCCTCCTCCTCCCGCTGCACCGGGGGAGGAGAAGGGCGCCGTGGGGAGGAGGACGCCGGGGGACGCGGCGAGACGTCGGCGCTCAGCGGCGGAGGAGTAGGAGGAGGAGGAGGAGGAGGCAGGATCGGGGACCACAGGGACCCCGCCAAGCCCGGGGGGCCCGTCACCCTGGGAGGCTCCGTCACCGACGGTGCGCTCATACACAACGGGAGTGGAGCGGGCAAGGGGCTGGGCAAGGGGACCGCGAAGGACCGCGGTCGACGCGGTCTGCAGTTGCTGCAGAAGACGAGCGCCCATAAGCAGAAGAATTGGGACAAATTGCTGGTGGAGGAGAAGGAGGCCGCGAAGGAGGCGAAGAAAGCCAGCAAGAAAATCGACATTGAGCTGAAGGAGCACAAGCGGGAGTATAAACAGACGCATCGACTGCTGTTACTCGGTAGGTTGTGTTATCCTCTGTGTTATGAGTGGGTTAAAGCCTTGCATCGGTAGACCTGTTCAGAGGACCATGTCAGTGCTTTGTAGAAGAAGGGCCTTTACTTAGTTTTTAGCTCTGAGTACTGACCCCCTGTGGTGCTCAGTCACAAATGACGAAGATGGACCTAAACCCACACACCGCCGGGCCGCTGTGGTCCTGTTGCACTTTAGTACACCCTGCACACAGTGAGGAGAGCTATCTTATCACAAGGCTTAGCCCTAACGTCGTTTAGCAGCTGGGTGAACTGGGCCCCAAAGGTTTTATAAAATGCAATGCTATACAAATGATCATACTTAGTGTGTTCTTCACTTAGTGTGTTCTTCACTTAGTGTGTGCTTCACTTAGTGTGTTCTTCACTTAGTGTGTGCTTCACTTAGTGTGTTCTTCACTTAGTGTGTTATATGGGGTTTGAACCACAACATAATAAGAAAAGCATACTTTGGGCAATAGAAGAACAGAACTTGTTGATGTTAGGAACTATTCGACTGGTCTCCTAATGAAGTGTGAAACAGGGAGTGAGCACCTTGTCAGAACATGGACTTAAATAGGGGCATATCAGTATCTGGGCCGATAAGGGGGATGATATGATATCACTTTAATTCCTAACCCCTGTTATGACTGAGTATAGGATCGAATGTACGACTTTTGAACTACCGTATATACATATATACAGTGTATATATTATTATTATTATTATTATAGTATTATATATATTCATTTATAGTCATTTGTAATGGGCTACTTGTTCTTCTTTTGTTCCTAACCATGTTTATTATTTTGAAGTGCACGCAGGTACAGTCTGGAGTCTCCAGAGAGAGAGTCACACCTCACCTGGTCTCCTTAGGAGACCTGCAGGGCGTTATACCTGTACAGGTGTCCACTAGGACTCTGGTTGCAGCCAGGAGGACTCTGGTTGGTTTGAGTTCCTTTCCTGAAAGTGGACACCTTCCAAATAGTGTTACATTTCAAGGCGGCCTGGGCTAGGGCTAATCTGGGTCACTTTATCTGTTTGTATTTGCCGCTGGTGTTTGGTTGAACGAGGATAGGAATAAGGAAGTGTACAGTATCTTAACTGCGCCGCTGCTGTGTGTTGTCATGAGTTAGGTGGAGTTTCCACAGGTATCGTCATGTTTGTTTTTGAATCATCGTATGTCGGTTTTTTGTTTGTTTAATTTATTTATTGGCATGAACTTCACATCATCAAAACAAACATGTTAATGCAACAATAACAAGAACAACAACAAGTAGCTAACTAGCATAGCAATATGCTCGCTTAATTAAGGTTCAAAGACACGCAGGAGGCGGTGATTAGCATCTGGAACAGCGTTCCTAAATGACACTGAAACTGGCAGCTCCATATCTCTGTCCTATCACCCTCTCTCTCTCTCTCTCTCTCTCTCTCTCTCTCTCTCTCTCTTATCTCTCTCTCTCTCTCTCTCTCTCTCTCTCTCTCTCTCTCTCTCTCTCTCTCTTTCTCTCTCTCTCTCTCTCTCTCTCTCTCTCTCTCTCTCTCTCTCTCTCTCTCTCTCTCTCTCTCTCTCTCTCTCCCTTTTACGAGTACGTACAACGGGCTAGCTAGCTGGACTGTGCTGCAAACTGGATTGAACCCCATGGAGAAAGGAGAGGAGGATATGCCCCATCATGTCATGGCTGTGTGTAGCTCAGCTTATTGCTTCATCTACAGAACCACAACACAGGCTGCCCAGCTTTAAAATGCAAGAATGTCTCCCACAGACAGGTGAACTTTGCTTCCCTGACAGACAGGTTTTATCATTGACCATCACTCTGTACTTTGCCACTCACGACGTGGAGTTCCCAGTGCTGGCACTAATGATCAACAGGCGTTATTTAAGGAGGAATTGTCATGTTTTATGGCATCAATAGTGATTGCGATCGGCCCTAATATTGCTCCCATAAGCCCAATGGAAGTTTGGCGAGACACACCGTCTCAAACACACACAGACACGTACACACAACAAAAATGACATTCTATTGCGCTGGCACTCTGGCATTTTCAGAATGCATAATTTACACTATGGCTTATCATGGAGAACACCTCCCAGACGTCAATGCATTAAGGTTTCTTTAGCATCAGAATGTGAAGTGTTTACAGAGAGCAGGCCTCCATTCACTTGGATATGGACCCTATTGTCTATTGGATATGGACCCTATTGTCTATTGGATATGGACCCTATTGTCCGGGTGGTTTGGAGATTGGACAGCAATCAGTGGGGACTCACAGCAGGACATCTAATCACAGTTCTATATGTGTATATGCATGTCGTTCTATATCTTTATCTATGGACGGTCAAATAATATAAAAACATACATATTTTTGAGTACCTTATGTACCTCATGACAATAGTCATTGTACTTGGTACAGGTGAAGCAGAGGTCTTTTCATCTGAGGGGAAAGGGCTATCATTCTCTTGCTTAAACTGTTGGAACTAAAAGTTAGTCGCTTGAATTATATTTTAACATATCGCTTTTAGATTTTGTTATTCCTCATGTACTATAGATATTTCCAATGCTTACTTCATCACATTGAGGAGTGTACATGTATCCGTTGTTAGATAGATATGAGTAGCCTATATATAGGGAGTCATCCAGTTTTCAAAGATAAGATAACGTGAACTTTATGGGTAAAAGGCAGTAAATAGTTATTTTAGGACTCTGTCGTCATTAAGAAAAAGGCTACGTTAAAAACCGGATAGAGGGCCACAGGGACATTTAAATCCCCAGCCATTACAAACGGACTAATAACTGTAACCCAGGGAGTGGGGGAGGGATTTATTTCGAAAATGTTGGTAGCCCTTATACTTATAGCAACAAGCAAAAGGAAAAATAACAAATGTTATTCTCTATGTAACCACTAGAGGGCAATGTGGGCCAGTCACTTGTTATGACCTTGTGTTGTACAGTGGGGAGACAGGGGTGTCAGGAGGGGGTGGAGGGGGTGGGGGTTGAGATTTTAACACCCAACAGATGAAGTGAGAGTCCCGTTTTTTAAAATTTGCATGCAGAGCTACTTTGTTCCATCATTTCACTGCATGAACCAAACATTTTCATGGTATTTGCATCACGTTGCCAGGTGTAGCAGCCTGTTCCCTGCTACACCTGGCACCCTAAGCATGGATAGCCGTCTTCTACATTTGAATACCTGTTAGTTAGTTAGTTAGTTAGTTAGTTAGTGGTCAACGAGACGTCACGCCCATTCGTGTACTCAGCCATAATAAAGTGACCTTTGATTGCAGCTTTTAACAATAATACAAAACATATGAAATTAATAATATAGAGATTATGAAAGAATACAAAGAACACAGCACTGTCTAATGTAAAACACTCAATATGTAACTTAATCTAACAGCAGGATTTAATAAGTGAATTGAGATCTGTGTCCAGCAGACAGACAGCTTGCCATAAAATGCTTTTCAGATAGGCCTATCATTAAAACATATACTGTACATCTGTCCAAACAGTACAGAATACAGATGAGACAAGACACAGGTCAATTTCTACATCTTGTAGCATGGCAATTTTACACAATGGCACACATCTTATGCATGTATGTATGTATTTAGCTCTATGTTCATATTTCCTTTGGCCAAAGATTGAAAACCTGGCATAACTACCTCCACTATTCACTTGTTATTGTTATTGTATTGTTGTGTGTTCATTATTTCACATTCCCAACCCAGTTTTTTTATTTTGTATTTTCACTGTTGGTTTCACCAACAGTGAACCATTTGACTGATGGTTACCTGTTTAGTCGCTAATTAACTATGTGTTTTACTAATTAGCGTGCTACACATGCTTATATAGTGTTATTATCTTGACCATAGGCCTTGATGAAGGCCTTTAACTAAGACCTCTAGGTCACATGTCAACACATAATATTATTAGCCTATAGAGTAATTGGATGTGTGTTTGATTTGACCTCATCCAGTGTTCTTCAATGTTTATCAACAAACAACATATACAATCTGAATTGGTTATTTGGGTATACCAAGGAACTGCAACAAACACACATTGTGGTATATCTCATTTGTATGCAGGTAATAGCAATGGCTGTTATCCTTCCTGAGGCCATATAGAGCTTATATAGAGCTCAGTTATACTGTAGTGTACTGTACAATCTGGCTTTCATTTCACATTAGCAATACTTTACTTTCACATAATGTACAGGAACACTGTAAATTCTATACTATACTATACTGTATTCTATACTAAACAGGGTCATGGTTATCCTCTAATTTGCACAAAAGCAGACTATAGAAGATTAAACATCAATTAACACGAAAGTAGTGTACGAAATACTTCAAATGGGCCTATACAATGCACGTTGTAAAGGCCCAACTATACTACTGTTCCTATAGTGGGCCTTTACAACTAAGGTGGGAGGTACAACTAAGTTGTCTAGCAAACCTCATGACACTCTTACAAACAACAATTTTTTTAGCTTTTGTAAACTAAGCTAAAAAAACGAAAACAGGTTAAAATTGCCATAGAAAAACGGTATATAAGGTGCAGTGTGATGTGCCATGTAACTATGTAATGTAGTATTTGTTTAATACAGTATTGTAGTTACACAGTAACAGTCCAACAGTACAGTATTGTAGTTACACAGAACTGTTTAACAGTACAGTATTGTAGTTACAGTCCAGTAACAGTCCGATAGTACAGTTTTGTAGTTATAGTCAGTAACAGTCCAACAGTACAGTATTGTAGTTACAGTCCAGTAACAGTCCGATAGTACAGTATTGTAGTTATAGTCAGTAACAGTCCAACAGTACAGTATTGTAGTTACAGTCCAGTAACAGTCCGATAGTACAGTATTGTAGTTACACAGAACTAAGTAGGCCTAAACAATGTAACCATAACAAAAAATATATAATGGCCTTGTGTTTGTTGTGTACCAAGAAGACATGGTAGAGTCGGGGCAATATAGATAGACTTTTAGTGTGTAGCCAGAGAGTGAGAGTCGAGTGGGTTTAGGTCAGGGGCCGTGTCGCCATGAGCCCCAGCCCTCTGTCCCTGGTCCGCCTCCCCGGACCAGGGACAGAGGACTGGGTTTAGGTCAGGGGCCATGTTGCCATGAGCCCCAGTCCTCTGTCCCTGGTCCGGGGAGGTCTAAGCCTCCCCGGACCAGGGACAGAGGACTGGGTTTAGGTCAGGGGCCGTGTCGCCATGAGCCCCAGCCCCTCTGTCCCTGGAGGCGGAGGCGGAGACCTCCAGCCCTCCTCCTCGTCTCGTCGTCTGGTCATGTCGAACTGGTGGCTAGTTCAGGACTTCTTCTGTGCTCATGTTGTTGTTGTTGTTTTTTGTAATGGCTTCCTTTACTTTTTTCTTCCAAATGCGAGCTCTAAAGTGACGGTGTAGGGCCGGTAATATAATCCCGGGTTGTGGTTGTTTATACGGTTATTTTAACGTATATATATATATATATATATATATATATATATATATATATATATATATATATATGTGTGTGTTCCTGTTCTGTTGCCTCGGTCCACGGCTACTTCCTGGTGTCACAGAGAGAGGCAGTGCTGAGTTAAAGACACACACCGAATGTACCGATAGAGAAAGTCAGATAGAAAGCAGCGAGACGAGGGGAGGAACACGACGGAGAGGAAGGAGCGCCGGACTGGATTCCAGAAACCGAAACAACACCACCCACCCCCACCTCCCCCCCCTCTCTCTCTCTCTCGCTTTCCTGCTTTTTTCCTTTTTACATATTTTTTTAAACCATTATTATTATTATTGTTATTATTATTATTATTATAGATATCTTTTTTTTTAAAACGTCGTTTTTTTTTTGTTGTGTGGGGGGGGTGGGGGTTGGGGAGGAGTGTTTTTTGAACGTCGGAGAGGATCGTCGTCTCGATGACTCGGATGCCGCCGAAGCTCCAGCTCGTTGCGGCTAACGCGGAATTGTACTAGCGGGGGGACCACCGTACCGCCGAGACCTTCACCGAGTATATATACCCCCCCATTTTAAACCCCTTTTTTTATTATTATTATTATTAGTAGTAGTAGGATTTACTATCATCACATCACGTCATCCGAGGAGGGGTATTTCTACGGGGTTTTGACGAGGGGAAGAGGGGGGTTGAAACAGGGAGAACGGAAGATGGGTTGTTTGGGCAACAGCAAGACTGAAGATCAACGCGTCGACGAGAAGGCTCAGCGCGAGGCGAATAAGAAAATAGAGAAACAGTTACAGAAAGAGAGACAGGCGTATAAAGCCACGCACAGGCTGTTGTTACTGGGTAAGGGCTTAATACGTTATACATGTGTGTGTGTGGACTCAATGGTGTCTAAACGCCTTTTTTTTTTTTTGCTGCTTTGCCCCGAACACACCGTGCCGTGTCGTTCTGACAGCGCTTTGCTTTGCAATATTGCAATATGTCAGGAGGAGGAGGAGGTTATGGTTATGGATATGGATGGAAACGGAAGACACACACACAGCACACACACACACACTATGATATATATCAACATTTATATCACATTTGTCCATTATTATTATTATTATTGTTATTATTTCTTCCCGAGGCTTGGCAGGTCGTCCCCCCCGTGTTGTGGTGACATGTCTTCTGTGTTGTATTTCAAGGTGCGGGTGAGTCCGGAAAAAGCACCATTGTGAAGCAGATGAGGATCCTGCACGTCAACGGCTTCAACGCAGAGTGAGTGTTTGTTCAATGGTGTGGTCACACAGATAGATAGGCTGGCTGTGTATTTCGAAAAATAGATAGATTATTGTGGATTATTATTATTATTGTTGTGTGTGTGTGTGTGTGTGTGTGTGTATCCCCCGACGAGAGAGAGGCTGTCGAGGCTGTAATAATATAGGCTGAATGGATTTTCCTCGGGCACTGCAGCGCCTGTTGGGCGCAGTGTTCAGTGCATAGAAGCTATTTTCTTCCCATTTCCTCCTTTTTTTTATTTTTTTTTATTTTTTTAGAGATCAACAGAATACATCTATCTATCTATCTGTGAGACGTAACGTTCGAGTAGAGACAAATAGTCCGATTCATTGTGTTTTAAGTTTTCACGTCAAAAAGGGTGATAGGTCGGATTCAATAGACCTATTGATGGGGTTTGTTTTGCTGCAAGGCCTTCTTGCAATGTTGCATTGGTGGGACCAACGGTCTATTTTGAACATGTCACATTGCTGTAATTGTGTTAATATCCTACTGTCTGGCCCTACAGCCATTCCTCCCCCCATACCCCCATTTTTAGGGGCTATTCAAGCAACTTTTAATCTGACTACCTGCCTGCCTGCAGCCATTAGTTTGTTGTGGACATGGTCTGATTGGTAGAGTCCCCTAACACCTGTACTCTGTCCCCTGTAACACCTGTACTCTGTCCCCTGTAACACCTGTACTCTGTCCCCTGTACTCTGTCCCCTGTAACACCTGTACTCTGTCCCCTGTAACACCTGTACTCTGTCTCCTGTAACACCTGTACTCTGTCCACTGTAACACCCGTACTCTGTCCCCTGTAACACCTGTATTCTGTCCCCTGTAACACCTGTACTCTGTCTCCTGTAACACCTATACTCTGTCCCCCTAACACCTGTACTCTGTCCACTGTAACACCCGTACTCTGTCCCCTGTAACACCTGTCCCCTGTAACACCTGTACTCTGTCCCCTGTAACACCTGTACTCTGTCCCCTGTAACACCCGTACTCTGTCCCCCCCTAACACCTGTACTCTGTCCCCTGTAACACCTGTACTCTGTCCCCTGTAACACCTGTCCCCTGTAACACCTGTACCCTGTCCCCTGTAACACCTGTCCCCTGTAACACCTGTACTCTGCCCCCTGTAACACCTGTCCCCTGTAACACCTGTACTCTGCCCCCCCCCCCCCCCCCCCCCCCACACAGAGAAAAGAAACTGAAAATACAAGATATACGAAAAAACGTTAAGGATGCCATAGTGGTAAGTCTAATATGTATTAATACTGACTGTTTGTTTTTTTAATGAATTAATTGTGTGTGTGTGTGTGTTGTAAACTGGAAATAAGGTTTTTGGTGATGAGTTGTCCTGTACTTATTGTGTACTTAATGTTTCTGTCTCTTTTTTCTCCCTCCTTCCCGCCCACCCTCGGTGATGTTAAGACCATCGTGTCAGCGATGAGCACGTTGATACCCCCCGTCCCGCTATCTAACCCAGAGGACCAGTTCAGAATCGAGTACATCAAAAGCATAGCGCCTCTCTCCGACTTTGACTATTCACAGGTAAGGTTTCTATCAGTGTGTGTGTGTGTGTGTGTGTGTGTGTGTGTGTGTGTGTGTGTGTGTGTGTGTGTGTGTGGTGTGTGTGTGTGTGTGTGTGTGTGTGTGTGTGTGTGTGTGTGTGTGTGTGTGTGTGGTGTGTGTGTGTGTGTGTGTGTGTGTGTGTGTGTGTGTGTGTGTGTGTGTGTGTGTGAGCTCAATAAATAAATAGTCAATCAGAGTGATGGGCAGAGTAAGGGGTCAGGATATTCATATGTGGGTTTTTCTAGAGAGTTTGTAATGTAACTCCTGGACAACAATTATATTGTATACTTTACTATATTGTAGCTTTTAATAGAGGATAGAGGAGCATATTTCATTTTCCAAGAATGATTTTTGGTACACGTCAAGGGTTCATAAGGAACCGTGTTTCATAACAGAAAACTGATGATAACATCCACATAAAAGCAACTTTATTTCGTTCTGCAACCATTTTGAATGCTGATAATTCCCCGTAGCAGAAATTGGGATTTTAATGCTGGCAGGAGAAAAAAAAGATTGTTTTTAGTTTTCTACCACCTGATAGAAGGTGAAAGGAAATACTATTTAACATCATTTCAAAAGTCTTGTTTTATAACAAGAGTCAAAATAGGGCAGGACAAATCAACGCATAGACACAACGGAAAGAGATTATTAGCATGTTATTACTTGCTATTATTGCTATTATGTCATGATTTTTCATATTTACTGTACTATACAAAGCTACCTACTCAATATTATGCGTGGCTAAAATGGCCGTGTATTTTGGGAGAATGTGTGTATTTAAAATAGTTTGCCATTATGGTTATTTCTACGCTGTTGTCATTTAAAGTATATAGTATTTGAGTATTTTAGCCTAGTACCTAGGGACTATTTTGAAGAGGCACACATTGTCTTTTGAAAAGTTGTGGGATTGAGTGTGGAGTTAGCTCGTAGTTTTAACCATGCATTTGCAGAACGTGAATGCAACAGGTTTTGTTTTAACGGTGTGAAGTTTGAAGAACTCGTGCTGGGCAGTAACGGGAAGTCCTGCCGCTCAAAGGCCGGTTGACTCGTAGCTGTTAGCTTTCCCTGCTGTGGGCCGATCCAAAGGCCTAGCATTACACTCACCTCTGAGGGCGTCACGTGAGTTCTATTGTTTAGTACAGTGTCACTTTACATCACCCGTGTGATGTTCTCCCTCTCCTCGCTCTCTGGCAGGCTGGTTTAATGAGCCATTTCAGGAATATATAGTTAGTATATAGTGTGTGTGTGTGAGTTAGGATCTTATGTGTATACATGTGTTTGTGTGTGTGTGTGTGCGCGTGTGTGTGTGTGTGTGTTTGCGCGTGGGTGTGTGTGTTTGCTTGTGCGTGGGTGTGTGTGTGTGTGTGTGTTTGCGCGTGGGTGCGTGTGTGTTTGCACGGGCATGTGCGTGTGCGTGTGCGTGTGCGTGTGGTGTGTGTGTGTGTGTGTGTGTGTGTGTGTGTGTGTGTGTGTGTGTGTGTGTGTGTGTGTGTGTGTGTGTGTGTGTGTGTGTGTGTGTGTGTGTGTGTGTGTGGTGTGTGTGTGTGTGTGTGTGTGTGTGTGTGTGTGTGTGTGTGTGTGTGTGTGTGTGTGTGTTTGCGCGCGTGTGTGTGTGTGTTGGATGGTTCGGGGCCACTAGGAGAGCTGTCTCCATGTTCCCAGGCCAGGCTGAACCAAAGGGAACAACATAGCTTTGTGTGGTGTGTCTGTGCATGTCATCCGTGGTGGGCATCACTAGTGTTGTGGATGTCACCACTACATTGTACAGCATGGCCCCGTAGTGTGGCCAGGATTGATATCCAATACAGCCCCCCCCCCTAGGAGCTCAGCCAGCTCCTGTTGGTTCTCACCTGTTGTGGTAGGGCGTGCTCTATGCTGGCTTAGAAAGCAGTTGGGTGAGTTGGCATCATGGTCAACCAATTTCATACACTTTAACACACAAGGTTGTTTGTAATTCTCTGGCTTCATTTTCTAACTTGTGTTACACCAGGGCCTCGGTGTCATGTACTTACATTGTCCTACATTCACGCTCCCAGTTTTCATGCTCTAGTCGTCCTACTACTCAAAGTGGGCCATTTTTTAAAAGCCCCTGGCCTACCTTTAGCCCACCGACAGGACTACGGTAAACCCATGGAAAATAGGCAGCTGATACCAACATCTATGCAAAGCAGAAACAAATGACATAGCGGGAACCATGCTTAGCTTTCCAATGACCATCGAGTGAAGCTAATTCAGATGAGCTCGGCTGCCAGTTTTAAACAATGAGCAGCTTTCCCCAGTATTGGACTAGGTGAACCGCCTAGCACCAACCGCCTAGCACAACCACCTAGCACCAACGACAGAGCACCTAGCACCAACCGCCTAGAACTTACTGCCTAGCACCAACCGCCTAGAACTTACTGCCTAGCACCAACCACCTAGCACCAACCACCAAGTACAACCACCTAGCACCAACTACCTAGCACAACCACCTAGCACCAACCCCCTGGCACCAACTGCCTAACACCAACCGCCTAGCACTAACCACCTAGTACAACCACCTAGCACCAACCACCTAGCACCAACTACCTAGCACAGCCACCTAGCACCAACCACCTAGTACAACCACCTAGCACCAACCACCTAGTACAACCACCTAGCACCAACCACCTAGTGCCACCTCCTAGCACTAACCACCTAGCACCAACCACCTAGCACAACCACCTAGCACCAACCACCTAGCACCAACTACCTAGCACAGCCACCTAGCACAACCACCTAGTACCAACCACCTAGTAACAAACAACAAATCGTGAGGATTGAATCCTCTTTATTGGTCACATACATGAAGACATACAGTGAAACGTGTTCTCTGCATTTAACCCATCCTAGTATTAGGAGCAGTGGGCAGCTATTCATACAGCGCCCGGGGAGCAGTTAGGGTTAGGGTCTTCCTCAAGGACACCTCGACAGTTTTTGCTAGGAGGAGCCGGGGAGTACAACCACCTAGCACCAACCACCTAGTGCCACCTCCTAGCACAACCACCTAGTACCAACCACATAGCACCAACCACCTAGTACAACCACCTAGCACCAACCACCTAGTGCCACCTCCTATTACAACCACTTAGCACTAAACACCTAGTACAACCACCTAGTGCCACCTCCTAGCACAACAACCTAGCACCAACCACCTAGCACAACCACCTAGCACCAACCACCTAGACACCACCAACCACCTAGTGCCACCTCCTAGCACAACCACCTAGTACCAACCACATAGCACCAACCACCTAGTGCCACCTCCTATTACAACCACTTGGCACCAACCACCTAGTACAACCACCTAGTGCCACCTCCTAGCACAACCACCTAGCACCAACCACCTAGCACAACCACCTAGCACCACCACCTAGCACCAACCACCTAGTACCAACCACCTAGCACCAACCACCTAGCACCAACCACCTAGTACCAACCACCTAGCACCAACCACCTAGTACAACCACCTAGCATCTACCATGAAGCATAACCACCTAGGCCCTAGCACCAGTCATCTAGCACCAACCAACTAGCACAACCATCTATCACAACCACCTAGCACCTACCACTTAGCACAACCACCTAGTACCACCAACTAGCACAACCACCTACCACCTAGTACAACCACCTAGGATCTACCACGAAGCATAACCACCTAGGCCCTAGCACCAGTCATCTAGCACCAACCAACTAGCACAACCATCTATCACAACCACCTAGCACCTACCACTTAGCACAACCACCTAGTGCCACCAACTAGCACAACCACCTAACACCAGCAACCTAGCATCAGCTACCTAGCACAACCACCTAAGCCTAGCATTAACTAACTAGGCCTAGCACTAACCATCTAGCATTAGCACCAGAAACTTAGCACCAACCACTTAGCACAGCCACCTAGTAAAACCACCTAGCACTAACACGTAGCAGAACCACCTAGCACCAGCCACCTACTACAACAACCTAACACCAACCACCTAGCGCTAGCACCTAGCACAGCCACCTAGCACTTGCACTTAGCCCAGCCACCGAACACAACCACCTAGCACCATTCACATATCACATCCACCTAATCCTAGCACCAACCACCTAGCACAACCAACTAGCACCAACGACGGAGCACCAACCACCTAGTACAACCCCCTAGCACAACCACCTAGCACTAGTACCTATCACCAGTAACCTAGCACAACCACCTAGGCCTAGCATAAACTACCTAGGCTTAGCACCAGCCACCTGGCACAACCACCTAGCACAAACCACCCAGCACCAACCACCTAGGCCTTACGACAGCAACCTAGCATCAGCTACCTAGCACAACCACCTAGGCCTAGCATCAACTACCTAGGCGTAGCCCTAACCACCTAGCATCAACCACCTAGCACAGCCACCTAGCACAAACACCTAGTACAACCACCTATCCTCAACCACCTAGTACCAACCACCTAGCACTAGTACCTAGCACCAACCACCTAGCACTCGTACCTAGCACCAGCATCTTAGCACCAGCTACCTAGCACAACCACCTAGGCCTAGCGTCACTACCTAGGCTTAGCACCAACCACTGAGCACCAGCCACCTAGCACAACCTTCTAGCACCAGCCACCTAGCACAACCTTCTGCCACCTAGCGCATTTTGTTAAATATCCATTTTAACACGTTGGGGTGTCTATGAACGTAGAGAGGGTTTAATATTTGACGTATCTTTACACCCGCAACAAACAAGCTAAACACAGAACTAAACATTATCTGTTTTTTAATTTACATTTTTTTGGACTGACGTTGTTGACTGACGATTGAGATTAAGAAGTATATGTTTCTTTTGAGATTTAGACCTTTTTCCGGGCAAGGTGCGCGCTGAGGTGTTACAGTACGGACCCATATCTGTTATACCCTAAACAAACATTGTCCCCAATGGCTATAGCATTCAAATGGCTGTGTAGAAGCGTATCCCGCTAGCTCTACCACAGTCAAAAGCAGGTCCTACACTGCAGGGCCAGCGGAGACAATACAGGTTGAAGTGACTTTAGATATGTGTACGTTGGTGGATAAGACCCACGTGACTTCACACGTCTTCACACTATTTCACTATTTCATTCTGCATGTGGGTTAACCCGTAAGTAAAGGAATCTTCATGGCCTTGGCTTGGTCTTGCGAATGGTGGCAGGGTTGAACGGTGTCCTTCAGGCTAGTGACGCTCTTTCCTTTGGGGGCCGAAGACTTTATCGTTATCGTTATCCAAAAGAACATCAAAACAAGACCTCGCTCATGTCTCTGGTCATACAATTAACCGGGGAGGCGCTAGCTCAAGTCTGTTGGGACTTTGGTCTTGAGAACTGGAAGGTCGCCGGTTAAAGTCCCCAAAACACCTGGCTGCACTGCCGAGGTGCCCTTGATCAAGGCACCAGACCCCTACCCTGCTTACATGTATGTATGACCAATAAAGAGGATTCAATCCTTCAGATTTCGATTTTTAATTGTTGTTCAAATTAACTGTGCATTAATTTGAATGTTTACTGCCATGAAGCCCAGATGCTTAAGGGGAACAAAGAACAAAAGGCTGAAGTACTTTTCACACCCAAGCTATCTGTCCGTCTGCAGGCAATACACTGACAATATTCTTGTGAGCAGGATAAAAATCACGGCATTATTGAAATCATTTACCCCAGCCGTGTCTATTCAGATGCCTTGTTGTGAGTTAAGGTCTATGGTCTAAGCTAACCCTTGGTAAGGTGCATCCGTGAGAGTACAGTAGGTGACTAGTAGGTGGGCACAAGTAATAAACAGATAACATCAAGCTATGGAAAGAGAAAGTGGTGTGGAATAATGAGAATAAATCTGAACGAGTGACATAGTGAACATAGTGAGTATATATGGCCAAAGCATAGTCCTTACTCTGTATATAGGGTCACGAGGAAGGTTGTCTTTGATTGATACAAATTGGAGCAAATAATGACATAACTGTACAATTGACTGGAAGGACAAAACTACAGATCACTTAAAAACTTTTTTTTAACAACACAGCGAAAAAGTATCAGAGTACGACGCAGAAAAAGGGGGAGAAAGAGTTAGGACAAACTTCCTCCTAGTGTCTCTCTCCCTCTCTCTCTCTTTCTCTCTCTCTGTCTGTCTCTCTGTCTGTCTGTCTCTCTCTGTCTCTCTCTCTCTGTCTGTCTGTCTCTCTCTTTCTCTCTCTCTCTCTGTCTCTCTCTCTGTCTCTCTCTCTGTCTCTCTCTGTCTCTCTCTCTCTCTCTGTTATCAGTTCCTCTGTAGGGCACTGCACCACACACTGCATTTATTCAAAGAACCCAGTGTCACACGCCTCCTGTGGAAAAGAGCCCCGAGGACCATTCTCTCTCTCTCTCTCTCTCTCTGTCTCTCTCTGTCTCTCTCTCTCTCTCTCTGTCTCTTTCTCTCTCTCTCTCTCTCTGTCTCTGTCTCTGTCTCTTTCATTCTCTCTCTCTCTCTCTCTCTGTCTCTGTCTCTGTCTCTCTCTCTGTCTCTTTCATTCTCTCTCTCTCTCGTCTGTCTGTCTGTCTGTCTGTCTGTCTGTCTGTCTGTCTGTCTGTCTGTCTGTCTGTCTGTCTGTCTGTCTGTCTGTCTGTCTGTCTGTCTGTCTGTCTGTCTGTCTGTCTGTCTGTCTGTGTGTGTGTGTGTGTGTGTGTGTGTGCCACCCTCCAACCCGCTTGTCTCCATCAAGATTAACGTTTTGCTAGCACCACTGGGCCCATCCCTGGTCAGTCGGGGGCCCTTGCCTTGACCAGCGGCCTGGTGAAAACGGTTCAAAACGAGCCCCAGCCAGAGGGTGCTGTCCGGGGGGGTTGTGAACCCCTGCTGCTGCTGTGGGCTGAGGCAGGGCGAGTAGGGATGGGACACAGGCCTAGATGCTGGGGAGTCAGTGAATAAGGCTGGATGATGGCCCCTTGATTGGTTCTATGATTGATTGGTTTATTTTGTATCGTAGCTGTGTGATAATAAAGTTAGCATTGAGAGCATTTTTTCAAGAAAAAAATATAAATAAATGAAGCAACGAAAAGACAACAATAAATACAGTAGCTTGGTGGTTCCTCCATGTTTTTTCTTTTTAACTCCGTAATCAGCGGACCTCCATGGAGGAGATCTCCTGAAGCATGTGACCATTTGTCAGCTCTGACCCTCTCTGCTCCAGTTCAGGGGCCTTCTTCTTCTTCTCCGTTCCCTCCTTCTCCTTCTTCTTCCTCCACCACCGACGCGGCAGAGCGAGTGTATGAGTGCAGAGGGTCATGTGGTATAGTTGCAGGGCTGAGGGGGGGGGGGGTGTGTGGTCTAAAAAGGACATGTGCACAGTAGGAGCTGGAAGGCTCAGACATCTCTGTTCGGGGGAGGAGGAGGAGGAGGAGGAGGGAGGAGGAGGAGGAGGGAATACAGAGAGTCCTGAGAAATGTCTCAAAGTCATTGATAAGAGGACCTCCCCACTCACAGTGCTACCCTACTTGTATAATACTCCCCATTGTCCAGCAGCAGGAGGTCAGCTGAAGAGCTCTGGGAGACTATGTATAGTAACTTACAGTTGTTTCACTCGTTTAGGGTGTGTGTGTGGGTGTCTGTGTGTGTGTGTGTGTGTATGTGTGCGTGTGTGTGTGTGTCTGTGTATGTGTATGTGTGTGTACCTGTGCGTGTGTGTGTCTGTGTGTATGTGTGTGTAGGTGTGGGTGTGGATGTGGGTGTGTTGGTAGATACAATATGTCTAATTTTGATGTCATGGGGAGGACATGATGTCCTAACATCATTGTGTGAAGGTGATGAATAATTGATTGTAGATCCTAAAAAAAGGGTCCACTTCTTCACTCAATATGTGGTGATTCTTTATTTATTTTTCAATATGGCCCTAGCTATAGTGACATGGGGGTCCTATTTGATGTTATAGTTCTTAAACTTGAGAAACGGGTGTCCCATCTGTATTTCTTTCTTCCGTTCCTTGTTGTTTTGGTCCTCTTAGTGCGTATGTTACCGCTCACTTTCAGAAGTGCATCAATGTGGAATTTGAGTTGTCAATAAAAACAGGGAAGACATGCAATTTTGTTGTCCCTTTATCCAACATTTTCCCAATTCAAAACAAATATATAAATGAGTATATCCGGCTGCCGCAAATTGTCAACGTCTTCGATGACTTTGCTGCTGAAAATGCGTCAACGTTAATATTTATAATCGTCATGTTTTTTTCTTTTTCTATTTTCCCTTTCTTATATTTCTAAAACGCAATTTGTTCAAAAATAAAATAAATGTGTTTCTTCAAAATCCCGACGTCATTGCTACGTTCACTTCAGCGGCTGCGTCGTGAACGGAAACGTTCGTATACTTTCCAGTGTACTTTGCGTGTTACTGGAGGATTCCAGTAGAGGGCGCACCAGGGAACTCAGACCACATAACTGGAGGATTCCACTAGGGGGCGCACCAGAGTACTCAGGCCGCGTAGAACTTCCGGATTTGCACAATTGTAAACAATAAACATGGCGACCCTCGGGGAGGTTACTATGTTGTTATTTCCGAGCTTGCGGCAAATAAAGCGACCGTGGTGGCATCGTAGATGGTACATAAGGCCCCTAGCTTGTCTTGACTTTCCGCCATTGTTGTCACCATTGACCCTCTCACATTCCCATACTGCCCCCAACACTGCCCCCTATCGCTCATGTACGAATTGCATCCTGCGGAAGTGCGGCGTTAGTTTTTGAGGACCTAGAGAAGCGTCTCTGTCATCGGCCCCTTTAATAACTAGTCTCTAAACAAATGACCAACGGGCCATTAGCAGAAGGGAGAGCTTTTGCCATTGTGGCGGCTACATTCTCTGGTTATTAAAGTCATAAATGCCTGCTGATTTCTCCATGAATGAGTGTTGATTAGAACATGCTACATTGATTGACGGCATGTGTGTATTGGGTTGTTGGGATGTTTATTCCTGGCGCTATGTGTTTGTCTATGGGTGTAGGGAAGGCCGTATATGTAACGTTTTCATAATTGTGTTCAATATTATCGAAAGTTAAGTTTTACATGTTAAATGTCCTTTCTTTATATCTTCGAAGGCAAATCATTTGAATGAATTGAATGTGTTTTTGGATGGAAATTAATCATTCAGATTAGTCGACAGATTAATGGTCAGTGACAGCCTTATGAGTATAGGGTTGTATGTTTTTAGTATGCGTAACATAGCATAACATTCAATATTATGCAGTAATAAGAAGATTTTTCTTAAAATCAAAATGATTCATCAATCCTGAATTGAATTGTTTGTCAGTGTTTGCCCTCATGCCCTTCAACATGAGGATTTGGCTAAAGTAGCTTTTACAGAACACAACTCTTCTTTGTTCCTCCTGCATACCAACTATCGCACATGTGTTTCTATACAATCAGAGCTGCTGATGGGTCAGAACTCCAGGGCTGAGCCGGAGTATTCCGTCATTGGGATGTTGGTATAATAAATAACAAGGCTTTTCTATTTGGGAACTACAGGTAGAAGGTTAGGTTACATTTTATTCCAAATATCCCAGTGATATCCCAGGGATGAAATACTACAAATATGAAAGAGTGCGAGACATCCAAGAACATTTCAGTTGTTATGGCTAACGGCATACCATTATCAAAATGGCCAAAACGTGGGTGTTCGTTAGTTAACTATTATTTATATTCGGATATTTGAACACTATTCAAATACTTCAGTAGCAACACCTTCCCGTCCGGTGTGGGAATCGGCAAGACCAACAGAGACAGTCTATCACTGGTTGTAATAATGATAATAGTATTTTGCATTGCACTTCATTCAATTGGACTTACTTTTTAGCTTTTTGGTCAAATATTTGTTGGGAAAACCTAATGATTATCCAAAGCGTGAAAGGATGTATTAGGGCCAGTCCTCCAGAACGGCCCTACATGATGTGTTATACACATGGGCCCCATACAGCTCTTACATAAGCTGTGTAACGTAAGCTATCAATTTGACAAGTGGAAAAAATGGACCGGCAGTCTTGTAGTGTTGTTGTATTTTGCGGAATGGGTGCTTCTACATTCCGTTGGACGATGGACCGTACCTCCTCTCTCGACTCGCCACTTCAAGTGTGTTGGTACATATATATCTCTATATTTTATACAGCTATCTTTATTAAATCTCTCTCTCTCTCTCTCTCTCTCTCTCTCTCTCTCTCTCTCTCTCTCTCTCTCTCTCTCTCTCTCTCTCTCTCTCTCTCTCTCTCTCTCCTCTCTCTCTCTCTCTCTCTCTCTCTCTCTCTCTCTCTCTCTCTCTCTCTCTCTCTCTCTCTCTCTCTCTCTCTCTCTCTTCCCCCCCCCCCCCCCCCAACAGGAGTTCTTTGACCACGCCAAGAAGCTGTGGGACGACGAGGGGGTGAAGGCGTGCTTCGAGAGGTCCAACGAGTACCAGCTCATTGACTGTGCACAATAGTGAGTTCAGACACTTTCTTTGCAGGCATTTGTGTGTGTGTGTGTGCTCCTCCTGTGTGTGTGTGTGTGTGTGCTACTCCTGTGTGTGTGTGTGTGTGCTCCTCCTGTGTGTGTGTGTGTGCTCCTCCTGTGTGTGTGTGTGTGCTCCTCCTGTGTGTGTGTGTGTGTGTGTGCGTGCCTGCCTCCCTGTGCGTATGTGTGTTTCCTATGTCTACGCTTTTTTTTTTTGTATGCTTCCAGGTGGGACAAAAAGATTCTTTACAATGCGTCCCAGAAGTTGTGTAATGGTCGGTCACTTTCGCAAACTGGACTCTGGTGTTATAGACTTGTTGGTGTCTGTTGGCGGCCCGCGGGCCGATGGCGGCCCCTTTGCTAGCCGTTCTTCGGTCTTCGTTCCCTTGTGTTTGTGGTTTCCAAAGAAAGCTGCAGTCTGTACGAATGCATGAATACAGGAGACATGTGTTTACAATGGGTGTGGCATGCCAAGCGGCGGTTGAATTTGCATTTCTGGATATTGCGCACACGCAAACACATGAACACACGCACACGCAATCCCAATTCTAGAGTGACAGGCCGTATGTATGTCGATGGTTCTCTAGAATATTTGGTATTAACCTGTAATGATTTCCCTCACAGGTATGGGATTTGATGTGCCTTGGTAGCTAAAATATAACTCTTTTGAGTCGCTACAGAGGACTATATCTCATGTCCAGAATTATGATGATGATTATAAAGGCTCTAGTTCTTGATTTCCGGTTTGACAGTTTGACATTTCACTGTGGAAATATGCAAAGTGGCGACTGACTTTGTGGTAACGTACGTGACTTTATTTAGATTCCACTACTTGTTTGTGTGGGCTCCCGGAGTGTGCACCATGCAGGATGTCACCATGGCCCCTGAGGCCCTGGAGCTCTCAACTTAACCCTGACCTGCTGCTGCTGCTGCTGTCGTCCTCAAAGGTTGGCCGGCTCTCCCCGAGCTGCCGCTTCCACAACTCCATACACATAACGCCCATAGCACATTGTCCCAACACTCAACAGTCAGCGTGTGGTGTGGGATCACCACATGAGGGACTCCTGTGTCACAGTACTTTTCCCCAGATGAGAGAGGCCCTTACCCAGGGCCCTCACCCAGGGCCCTCACCCAGGGCCCTCACCCAGGGCCCTTACCTAAGGCCCTTATCCAAGGCCATCAGGCCCTCACCCAGGGCTTTTACTCCACACCATGCCGGGACCCCCTGTTGTCTCAACAACAACAAAAAGGACATTGTGATATGCAAAGGGATCTCTCTCTCTCTCTCTCTCTCTCTCTCTCTCTCTCTCTCTCTCTCCCTCTCTCCCTCTCTCCCTCTCTCCCTCTCTCCCGGCTGTAAGTGGTTGGCCTTAACCTAGCTCCCGCTACCTCCAGCCTCGCCGCTCCTCTCAAAGGTTGCCCTCCTTTATCTCTGGCCTCGGTCAAAGTTGCACCTTATCAGTGCGCAGTGTCGTCCTGTTGTCAAGTTATGTGGCTGTTTGTGGGGGGGGGGGGGCATGAACTACATGGTAGACATACCGTCTCCTTTACAGTTTTCCTCAAAACCTTCTGGATATACATTTCAACACCCGGGGGGGGGGGGGGAGCAATTTAGTGTGTGTGAGAGTGTTTGTGAGTGTTATGCAGGTCCTCTCTCGAAGGACACCGGCTAAAGCCAGTGTATGCAGAACTGGCGAGAGAGAGAGAGAGAGAGAGAGAGAGAGAGAGAGAGAGAGAGAGAGAGAGAGAGAGAGAGAGAGAGAGAGAGAGAGAGAGAGAGAGAGAGAGAGAGAGAGAGAGAGAGAGAGAGAGAGAGAGAGAGAGAGAGAGAGAGAGAGAGAGAGAGAGGAGAGAGAGAGAGAGAGAGAGAGAGAGAGAGAGAGAGAGAGAGAGAGAGAGAGAGAGAGAGAGAGAGAGAGAGAGAGAGAGAGAGAGACGGGGGGGAGAAGGAGGGATGAAGGAAGACAGAGACAGAGAGAGTCAGGTGATAGCCAGTCACATGAGGCTGTAAGGTGGAGCTGATGCAGGCTAGGGCCTGTGGTTTGGCCCTTTTTCTGCCTTGTCCCCGCCTGTGTGTGTGTATGCGTGGGTGTGTGTGTGACTGTGCGTGTGTGCATATGAGAAAATGTCCTTCCTATTCACGTCTGCAATTGAGTCATATGAGTATTGTTTTGAGTTTGGCATGTGGCGTAACTTGGACAAGCAGGTTTTTTCAGTCCTTGAAGGATTGTGCAGGCGTGATGTAGTGTAAAGCTTACACACATGGGAACTCAAAACAAACAGCACATTTCACTCAGATTTACTCTTGCAGTTAAACAATGAGCACATGCTGCAATAAAGCACTAGAGATATGGCCCTGATCACCAGAAAAATAAATCAGACCAATAGGACGGGATTCATTAAAACTTTATTTTCCATTTCAACACCTCAACACTTGTTTACGCTATTATTTTTGGGGGGTTTTGTTTCCAACCATTTGATGAGGCCAAAAAACGGTATCCAGGCTGTGAATGTGTGTGAAAGTGCTCATTGCTCATTGTCTTTATCAGCAAAAACCTTTATTTGTCTCTTGTCATGCACATGTGTGTGTCGCCTGGACTTAGTCAGACAGCATGTCCACTCTTTGACTTCCTGGCTGGGACTTGACCTCCGTGTGAACTCCTGAGAGGTGGAGGAGGAGGAGGAGGAGAAGGAGGCTTGGGTGGTGGGTGATTTGACCCAGCAGCTACACCCAATCATAACCCCAATATATAACATCCTCCTCATAACTGTGAAATGTGGCAGTGTGTTTTAATACCGGACCAAAACAAATGTAACATTATTTATTCACTTTTTTTGTTAGTTGAGATCCGCTCACAAGTTTTATGCCTTTCGCCGGCCCTCCTCCTTTGTGGAACCGCACCACTGAAAAATAGTGACCGACGGAGACCTTAAACCTAATTTAAAGTATAGTGTTCGAGTTATGATTCAGTAACAACATATGCATTGTGATACTGTTGAATACAGGACATATATTTCAATGCGGTCTCCAAAGAAAATGTGTATCCTGTATCTATAAGATACGGAAATACAATATTGTCATACCCAAAACAGTGTTACAATACTTGAACACAAAACCTACCCACCGATGATCCGCACACACCATCATTACAGGACTGCTTAGAATACACGCAGTCTCTGAAATGGGAATTAGGATTCCACTAATGTACATATTGGAAATATTGGAAAAATGTACATATTTGATAACAACCCCTGTATACTATTCACACACGCCAATATGATGCCAGTTTATGTTCATTTTAAGTTATGTTAAGTTTATACCGTAATCCAAATCACAATCGTCCTTTGTCCTTCACGGGCCTCTGTTGCCTTGGTTTATTTATTGCATTTTCTTTTCCAACGGCGCGGTTGGACGAGGCATGGCAGGCCATGGTGACCATGTGACCGCGTGATGAGCACTTGTTATGCCAAAGAGCAGGTCCATATCGATGGGGTCCGCTCACCCCTTGATCGCCACAGCTCCCCCCTCTCTGTCTCTGTCTCTCTCTTCCTCTCTCCCCATCACACATGTGTTTGTTATATGCGTCTGCTTGTGGATTGATTGATTGATTGATTAGTGGATATCTGGGTTAGGGGGCTGTTTTTGTATCTGTCTGCAACAGGTTGAAAAAAAAAAAGTCTCTAAACTAGTGTTTCTCCTGAACCTTTTGGCCTGTCAATGTGTATTTCATAAGTTACTGATAGATGTTAGCATTTAGGAATGAATGTTGTAACGAACATCGTAGAAAAGTAATTTGACTTGGATTGACTCTGTGAGACGGTAGTAGAAGGCGGCCTTGCTGTCTTTGAGCTGCTCTGCTCCTCCAGGGGGAGGTGTAGGTGGTAAGGTAGCACACCCATGGCGTGTGGAGCTGGCCTGATAGGGGGCCTGTGTTAGGATGGTGCAGGACGCGGTATCGCCTCGAGACCATGGAACTTATGATGTTCGTTTGGAAAATAGACCAGTCAAACCGGAAAAAGGTGTAGATTCAGTGGACCCAAGGATCAAAGCTTTGGCTTTGGATTGCATTGGTGACACATTTTGAGGGATGGCAGCCAATCAGGTTGAAGATGCGTTGGTTTTAGGTGGGGGGGGGGCGGTACCAGGGAGGAGGCCGGTCATAAGGACCGTGGCCCAAGACTGGGCTCCCCGAGTGAGGGCGTCTGAGCTGGTGCCAGGGGTCAGAGAGACAGCTGGGACTGGAACAGCTCCGGACGGGGAGATGGGGAGACGGGGAGATGGGGCTGGGGTGTAGCGGCAGTCACGGGACCCAGTCACCAGCCCGGGGGCCACTGACACAGTCATCTTGGGGAATAATGCTTAGAGAATGGCGGGCATTGTCAGCAGGCCTGTCCCCCCTGAAGGGCCAAGGGAAACAGAGGGGCTACGCTTCGCAAACACTGGCTCTCCTCAATGAGGAGCCTCTTCTGTTCGTGGAAGAGCCCGGGAGCACAATATTTATACATCGGCTGTGTGTCACTGTTGCTGTTTAGTTATTTTTTTCTTCCTGTCACCGTTTAGTTTGTGTGTCGGCTCCAACTCATGTCCATACGTACTGTGAGCCGGGGGAAGATAGCAGAGACCCGTTTGGAGGCCGCCTCTCACAAGGCCGAACACAAACAGCTTCTCTGCCACCCGGACGCACTTTGAGTGGACATGTTACAATGTTAGAGAGCCTGTTTGTCTCTTGTGATACGTGGTGATCACAAGAGACGTGTGCTGCACGTACAGACCTCCAATGTACAATACAATAAGGGTACAGGGTACAGACCCCAATGAGTTCACCCTCACTATCCTGACTAGTAAACTGTCCAGAGCCTAGATGCATGTGAAGCAGTGTCAAACCTTAATAGACTGTTTTTGTTTGGTCTAGATTAACAAAAACCTTTGTGTCACTTGCGGAAATCAGATGAGCTGCTGTCAGCTGACTGTGGAATATTCAAAGGAGGCACTATGAAAGTGTGTGTGTGTGTGTGTGTGTGTGTGTGTGTGTGTGTGTGTGTGTGTGTGTGTGTGTGTGTGTGTGTGTGTGTGTGTGTGTGTGTGTGTGTGTGTGTGTGTGTGTGTGTGTGTGTGTGTGTGTGTGTGTGTGTGTGTGTGTGTGTGTGTGTGTGTGTGCAAAAATGTATTCGTTCTTACTTCTGGTATACGGCTGTGTTAGGTGGCTATGATACTTGCCTGTACCGGTGTTAAACTGACTAAAAACCAAAGTATTTTATACAATTACATTGATCGATTGTCTCTCGCTGCAACTCGTAGCAGTGATTGACAGCTGGACGGATCCAAACATCAAATATCAGTCGTCAAAACCCTCACACGTCCCGCCCCCCAACATCCTGTTTTACGCAGACGTCTGCATGGCCATCTGACTTGCGTTGGATAGGGCCTTTAATACAGTGAATGACATATTCAGGATTAACAGTGATACCGCTCCTTATTCACCTTCTCACCACCGTTCCTGGGAAGGCATTGCGTACATGGCAGTTCATTTCTAAGCAGTCCATCCTTATTTGGTACATCTTAATCTTGGAATTACCAGAAACACACATTTACACCCGCCCGGAGCAACGTCCTGTAAAATAAAGCTTTACCCACAGTTTTTGAAGGGTTAAGTTGCACATTCAAATTGCACGCTAAGATATGTGGATGTGTGGACAGAAAACTGCTCAATACAATCATATCTACCATTTCACCGCCCATACAAACAGCGGGCTGTAATCCCTAATCAGTGATTTCATCATTAGGCTTCATCGCAATCACTACCATAAAGGAGTGTGAATGTGAGACTCTTTGTTTGACATTGCGTTGCAATACTTTATTATTTATCCCCCCAAATTAAACATTGGACTCAAGTGGACGCTAGCTGAGACATAAAGCCTCACTGAGGGCTCCATGGATGTATGGTGCGTTGAGAGGCTTGTGTTTTCCTATGGGGAATATCCTTTTGGGGTTAGGCTGCAGCGCCACAGTTGGCCACCAAGTTAGACGCATGCCTTTACTCCTGGTTCTAGGGAATAGTTTTCAACAGCTCCTCCTCCTCACTATATGACTAAAGAGCAGCCCCTTGCCTCTCTTCCTCCACCCTCCTTCCCTCTCTATATCACTCTGTTGTGTATATCTTTTCAGGGTCCCACTCGGTGCCCTCCTGCTCTAGAGTTCATGAAGATAAAGCACAGAGCACGTTGCAGAACACATTTAGATTACGCTATTGGGCCTTTTCCTTTTTCCAGAAGAGAGAAATTCCCAGAAAGGCCATTGGGTGTCTTTAATTGGAACAATGAGCCCTAATATCCAGCGCTGGCCAACCCATACCACACTGACTGTCCCGCTAAGCAGCCCTTCACAGAATACCCAAGCATGGAAAGAAATCCTCTAAACATTTAAACAACCAATTTTCTTTTGGTTTTACTGTGGATATTTACTGTCTCAAGCCTCAAAAACTTTATTCGTCACATACACATGCAGTGAAATGAAAGTGGCAGTGCTCTGCAGAAATTGTTTACAAAAAAGAGAATGCGTGTGAAGCTTGGGCCTCCTCCATCTTTGTCGTGGCGTTGTGCTGCACTCATGCAGTCTGGACGCAGCGTTTTTTGAACGAGCGGGCGCCACCAGCCGCGCTGCCTAGCATGCTAGGTGTCACGCGATTAGCTCCAGTGGCGGCTGTGTTTTTATGATGTTTCTACTGGCCAGAGGGGCCGTTAGGCGATGACAACCTGAACCCCGTGGACTCAGCCAGGGGCCCGTCCCAGGGAAAAAAAACTAAAAGGACAGGTCTACAGTCTTTAATCTGTGTTTAAAATTAGTTTTATAACTCACATTCACCTTATTTGGAATTATTTTTCTCCACAAGCAATCTTTTAATAGTTTTAGCACTGTAGCTAAATAGCGATTAGTTAGCTACAGTGCTAAAAGTAGCGATAAAGAAAAAAAGGATTTGAAAAGAGGATGCATTTGAGGTTTCTCTAAAAGAGGGAGAATTGTAACTTGGAGTGGAGGCTAAATTTAGGCCTCAAGATGTGTGTCAATTTGAAGTCAGAGACACAGACTGGAGACTGGAGTTCAGTGCACAGCGGTTATCTACACGCCTGTGACCATGTACAGAACACACACACACACATTATTCTCTCTCAAAAATGTACTCACACACATCTCTAGCCATTCCTCTTTCGGCCCTTTCTCAAACAGACACTCTCATTTCCCTTCAAACACATAGACATACCTATACTCTCACTCTCACTCTCACTCTCACACTGGACGAGGAGAGAGAGAAGGGGGGACAGCAGACTGTGGCATGGTGGCTCTCTAGATCACTCTCCCCCCTTCCTCTCCCTACCCTCTCTCTCTCTCTCTTTCTCTCCCTCTATTGCGCCTTCTTTCTCTTCACCAAGCACCCCCTACCCCCAACCAACCCCTCCTCCTGCCTTGCACCCCCCCACCGCCCCCCCCCCCCCCCACCACCACCACCACCACCACCACCACCCGCCTTAGAGCTTATGTAAACTAGCTGGAGCCAGGGCAAGCTGAGGCTATTTTTAGAAACAGAAGCACTGCAGAGCAGAAACCGGCGGGTCACGTGTGTGCAGCCGAATCAAAGGGAGTATCCCGCCAATGCGCTGTAAACAAAGGAAGGTCAGTGGCAGAAGGTGAGACACAAAACGCCTCTTTGTTGGTTTTGCGTCTATATACGTGTGTGCGTGCGTGCATGCAAGCGGGGGTGTGTGTGTGTGTGTGTGTGCGTGTGCGTGCTCGTGTGCCTGCATGCGTGCGCAGCAGGCTGTGCCCATCGACACACCTCTCCCTGTTCTTAACGTCGGCCCACATGAACGTGTGTACAACCTCATGCGTCCTGACTCAATGCTATTCTCTCTCCGCCCTGTCTCCTCCCTAAACCAGCCAGTACACACACACACACACGCACGCACAAGCACAAGCACACACACACACACACTGCTGTGTGCCTCCAGTGCCATCCACAGCTAGCGAAAGTGTGAGGAAACTGAGCACATGAAAGGAGGAGTGGGACATCGTGAGAGGAGACATTTTGCTGTGTGATGGGGAGAAGGGTCAGCCCCGCTCCACACTTCCTCCCTCGCCGCCGCCAGGGCAGGCCTGATGGAAAATAAGACCCACACACACACACACACACACACACACACACACACACGTGCAGACACACATACACACACACACACACATACATATGCAGACACACACACAGATATACACAGACACACACGCACAGACCTACTCAGACACACACACACTCATACGCAGACAGACATACTCAGACACACACATACACACACACTCATACGCAGACACACACACACACATTAACACATACGCAGACACAAACACACACACACACACACATCCCTTCAAAACCCAACCCACCTCTTCATACATGGTGCGTTAGCGCTAATGTGAGCGTTTTCCGTGTCACTCGGAAGTGAAAGCCTGCTGCCTCCGTAGGCTAGCTCTTAGCCGCGGCTAATGGTGAAGGTTAGCTAGTGGCTGTGTCCAGTCACACCCAGGGCATAGGTTACACCGCTCCACCTCCACTGGTCAAACAAGACTCAACTTTCACCTCCCATGGAATGTGGTCAGGGGGGGTGGGCAGGGGGGGTGGGGGGGAAGGGGTGGGGGTTGCACGAGGCTATTTATAGAAACTTTTATATTTTGCCCTCATTGTGGTTTGTTTACCGAGACAGTTTGTGCTGTTGGGTGTTTCATCATGGCCATTTCACTGGAGGTGACTAGCAGCTAACTAGCAACTAAAGTAAACATTTTACTGTACAAACTTTAAGTTTAAGCCGCTTCTCTGTGTTTAACCCAGGCGACTCAAAGGCCCGTCTTTCTGTCTCTCTTTACGACGTTTCCTCTGTTTCCCACATACCGCACCGTCTCATAGAATTTGGGGAATTAGTTCTGCGATGAGAATTCATTTAGTTATCCTATCACACCTCAGTCCGTGGCTTTATTCTTTCTGGGTGAGACGGAATATCACGGGACGGTTTCCCCTGAACTCACAACCTCCTCCGCGGAAGGCCCCGCCGCACAGAGAGGAGCCAACCCCGGTCTGCTGTACGGGTTCATGATTGTGCACAGTGCAGTGCAGTGGTGTGGTTAGGGTGTGGGCATGTCCTCTGCAACGTCATCTCAACAACGCCTAGTAAGGTAGCCGGAAGTAGGAGCTAACAGCCAAGTGTCTACAGTGGTCACGTCCTGTAAGTTCATACTACAGTCCTACTTGTGTTCTGTTTTTATTATTATTACTGTGAACTGTTTTATCGTAAGGGGGGAATTTGTTCATTTATTTATGACTTTGTTCATTGTTTTACAAGAGAAGTAGACTTGATATGGTACTTCTTCATTTGCATTTGCATTTGTTTTTTGTAATACGCGTTGTTAATGTTTTACTATTAGGTGGAACTTCAAGTGAAATTCATATTTTAGGGATTGCCGAAATAATTGGTTGTTTCATGGCTTTAATGCTCGAAGAATCAATCTTCCAATCAATCTCTGCTGTGGTTTACTTTTGGATAGCGCTGTGTGGATAGCACCGCGACACAGGCCTCACGGTACAGGAAGGGTCCCATCCTCCTATTCCTATTATGGGCCACTTGAAGTGTATCGTAGGTCTCCATACTATGACCTGGGGATTTTCCATTTTCTCAATCTCTCATAGCCTGCCTCTATTCAACATGGAGGAGTGCTCATCGTCGGGATGTTATTATCGTCTTTATTTAGTGAACAAACTCGGCTGTCACACAAGGTTCTGCTCACGTCTATTCACTATCACATCCACCCTATGAAACAGCAGCGCTGGGCCGTGTGGACAGAACCTCATTCTGATGTTTTGGACCTCGATTAACCTCCATATCGATGTTGGGACCGTAGGGTTGACTATTGGTGCTTTCATAAAATAACACAATTTGATTTTTTTTCCCGATTGATAAATCATCATCAATAAAGTGGATACAATGACTAAGTGGGTTAAGGAAAACAATAGAACAGCTAGAACAGTCTGGTTCATCACGTCACTGTAATGCAGCCTTCAGAACCAGGATAAAGACAACATGACGAGACCATATCAAGACCATATCAAGCCTCATATTAGATATTGGTATAATGTCGATATATATATATATATATATATATATATAGCCCAGCCCTATAGAAGAGTGTAAAATAGGTTTACTTGTGATATCAATGCAGATGTAACGTCGATACTGATCTAGTTTACTGAAAACCCTGGCGTTCCCAGAGGTTCAGCAACATCCATATACAATTAATATTACAATTATTGAATTATTCATTATTATTATTCATTATTTTTTAAGAATGATTGCAAAATAATACGGCAGTAATAATGCAATAGTAATATTGTCATTGTCATTCGGATCACATACAGTATTTTTGCGATTTGCAAATAGTATTGCTGTTGTGTGATTGAGATTGGCCAAGTGACCCAGTTGAAGCGCTCTGGGTCCGACCCCAGAACCTCCAGAAGTCCACCGGTTGGCCCCATTGAGAGAGTCGGTCGCCCCGCCACTCGCTCCATAGTGACCTGCATCTCTATTGGCCGTCGATTGCTTTGGATGACCCCGTGTCTCCTCAAACCTTCAGGTGCATTAGATTGAAGTGGTCATTTTGGCGCGTCTGCCCAATGGGCAGCCTTACGACGGCCGTCCTCCACGGTGAGACTTTACTTTATTCCATGGAGCTGGCGGTGGCGGTCATGGAGGAGTGTTGTTGGGCCGGGCGGTGGTGGACCAGCGCCTATCTACAGAGGGTTCTATTGACCGGGGACGCTCCTCCTCCTATCCTCATCAGCCCTCGGCTCTCCACACCACGTGGGTACCATTTCTCACAGTTTACGCCGTGTTTTACCATCTCTTCCGCTGCGCTTGAAAACTCTGTGTTCCTGTCATCATATGTACTGCACACACACACACACACACGCGCGCACGCACACACACAGGATGCTCCAGATCTCTGTATATGAGTCTTGTGATGGCAGGCTAGTATGGCCTCCCTTTAGAGGAGACGAGTGGGGGGGGGGGGGCAGACGGGAGAATGAGAGAGAGAGAGCAAGCCAGAGAGAGAGAGAGAGAGAGAGAGAGAGGAAGAGAGGAATCGACCGGCTGGGGTTGCTATGGGAACCCAGCTGCTAAAAGCAGGCAGGGTCAGTGTGGAACAGAGAGGCTGTCTGTGGTGGGAGCGAAGGGATGCCACCCGGAGGCCAGTCTGGGAACTACACGCACGCACACACACACACACACACACACAC
Organism: Muraenolepis orangiensis; assembly: GCA_027704905.1. Classification (NCBI taxonomy): domain Eukaryota; kingdom Metazoa; phylum Chordata; class Actinopteri; order Gadiformes; family Muraenolepididae; genus Muraenolepis; species Muraenolepis orangiensis. The sequence continues at coordinate 30,037,795 of CM051005.1, read as the reverse complement.
ACACACACACACACACACACACACACACACACACACACACACACACACACACACACACACACACACACACACACACACACACACACACACACACACACACACACACACACACACACACACACACACACACACACACACACAGGCTACCAGCAGCAGGCCTCATCAACCTGCTAGTATTTCCTCTCATCACAGGCTGCTTCGCCGGGCAGAACGTGCGGTGCGTCCATCTTAACGGGTCCATTAATATGAATCACAGAGGAAATAAATAAAGCAGGCATGTCTTCGGTCCCCCCGTGTGTAGATGGATAGAAGAGCATCTCTGGTCTCCATCTTGCCGTCTCACATCACGGCGTGTCGCTCGGTCTGCGGTTATGCAATCTGCTCCGGCGAGCGCCTGGCCTGCCGCCGCTCGCTGGATATTGGCTATCGACGTTTGATTATGGAAAAAAAATAGGGAAAGCTCACCGGAAGTGGAGGGTAGCTTCCGGCCGTCGCTGGAGGGGCTGCACACCGAAATAACCCCTCGGTGGTGAGGCTCTGGGGTTCTGTCCATTGATGCTCGTGTTTTGGGCTATTTTTAGCCACGCACGAGCAGAGCGCTGAGGCTGACAGACGGTGTTTTGATAGGAGACTTGGCTGATGACTTTAAATGTATCCTCCATTCAAATCACTTTTCACTTTCTCTTTCTCTCTCTCCCCCCCCCCCCCCCCACACACACACACACACCAAGTCTCCCCTATGTCCAAATCCCCCAAGCATGAATGTTGGACCCCGGGTCTATTTTGGGCGTGTAATGGTCCGTGCGGACACTGAGCAGAGACCATGGGGGGGGGCATCAGGACGGATTGGAACCTTTTTATACAACACCTCTCAGGAGAAGGCCTGGAGCAAGCCCAGGGGGGCGGGACGGGACTTGAAATAAAGCAGGCCCCCTGTTTTGTTTACACAGGATTTCAGTTTGACTTTCAGGAGTCTCTCTCTCTCTCTCTCTCTCTCTCTCTCTCTCTCTCTCTCTCTCTCTCTCTCTCTCTCTCTCTCTCTCTCTCTCTCTCTCTCTCTCTCTCTCTCCTCTCTCTCTCTCTCTCTCTCTCTCTCTCCTCTCTCTCTCTCTCTCTCTCTCCTCTCTCTCTCTCTCTCTCTCTCTCTCTCTCTCTCTCTCTCTCTCTCTCTCTCCTCTCTCTCTCTCTCTCTCTCTCTCTCTCTCTCTCCTCTCTCTCTCTCTCTCTCTCTCTCTCTCGCGCTATATTTAGGAAGTGCCCACATGGCGGTTTGATGGATGGGTTTGGTTCTCCAGGTCCAGATCTCCCTCTCTCTCTCTTTTGCACATTGTTTTGTGTGCCTGGACCCGGTGATCTGAGCCCGGGGTTCTGATCTTCCTCCACCGGGTGACGGTGGCTACAGCTCCTTTCTGCTGCTTCTTGTGTTCATCGTTCTCCACCCGTCGGGCTCGCCGGTGGTGAGGTCGGTCGGATTGTCAAAAGAAACTAAACTTTGTGATTGTTGTCCATCGGAACTGAATGGTCATTGATGCTGTGATGGACCATCAATACTGCTCATTGGTGGGGGGGGGGGGGGGGTGTTGTCCGTCTTTGTGTCCGAAATCATCAAACTCCCTACTCCCTCTCTATGTAGTTCAATGTAGAGGACTAAATACTGAAATCCTTCCCTCATTCCCTACTCCCTCTCTAGTAGTTCAATGTAGAGGACTAAATACTGAAATCCTTCCCTCATTCCCTACTCCCTCTCTATGTAGTTCAATGTAGAGGACTAAATACTGAAATCCTTCCCTCATTCCCTACTCCCTCTCTATGTAGTTCAATGTAGAGGACTATATAGTGAAATCCTTCCCTCATTCCCTACTCCCTCTCTAGTAGTTCAATATAGAGGACTATATAGTGAAATCCTTCCCTCATTCCCTACTCCCTCTCTAGTAGTTCAATATAGAGGACTATATAGTGAAATCCTTCCCTCATTCCCTACTCCCTCTCTAGTAGTTCAATGTAGAGGACTATATAGTGAAATCCTATCCTTCCTCAGGTCCCCCTCATTCCCTACTCCCTCCTCCTAGTAGTTCAATGTAGAGGACTATATAGTGAAATCCACATTCCCCATAGTCATGAGGGCTAGATCCCCTACTCCCTCTCTAGTAGTTCAATATAGAGGACTATATAGTCCCAGTTTTGGACACTACTGGAGTCTCCGTTAATGACGTAATTATAATAATCATAATTAAACGTGCCAGATCTACGCCGTCGGGCATCGCTTCTTGTCAGTCTGCCGTTTTCCTTCAGCCCAATGCATGGGATTATGGGATATATGCATAGTCAGCGACCATCAGTTGTACACTACTTTTCACAATGCATTGTGGGATACGATGATTGCACTATATAGGGTATAATAATTGTCACTATACATTCGGAGGGCACTACAAAATGGCGAACTCACTATATGGTGCACCATGTAGTGAGTGATATCCAGTGAGTAAGATCAAACACATGTCCAGGCCTGGGGATGTCATGGATTGTAAGGCTTCACTATTGCGTCTTGTAGGGATTTTCCGTGTCTCTCTGACAAAGGTGGTTTGTCTGGGAGGGTTTTGCAGGTATTATCTTATGTGTTGTGAAAGTCTGCACAACCCAAAAATGAGGGCGAGGTGAAATGAATCACGGTGGTGGTCGTACAGCAGGAAATATATACGAACGTCAACTCAATGAACCAACCTCTGACCAAAAGGATAACGTTAACTATTAAAAGGTTTACCATGAGCATGTGGGGACCCTGCAGGAGGTCTCTTTCTATGAGAGTGTAACGAGCATAGGGACACCCAACACAAAGGCTCTGTGGAGAGGCCGGCCCCACTGGAGCGCTGCAGGTTTCAGTGGACTGGCAGAAACCCACCGCCAGTCAATCCCCCCTATGACCACCCGTCCATTATGCCCTAAATATGGAAACTATTGATCAGACGCTCCCTTTCACTGCTAATTAAAGATGGCCCACTATTTGTAAAAAGTCAAGCCAATGATCAGATGGGCAGATGAGGCTGGGAACACGGTCATTGGCTGAAGGTTGGCTGTCTGTCCAGTGGCTGGTGTGCTTCTCCTGCTTGAGTCCGCTTTTTGCATCTTTTCACTGCCGTGTGTGTGTGTGTGTGTGTGTGTGTGTGTGTGTGTGTGTGTGTGTGTGTGTGTGTGTGTGTGTGTGTGTGTGTGTGTGTGTGTGTGTGTGTGGTGTGTGTGTGTGTGTGTGTGTGTGTGTGTGTGTGTGTGTGTGTGTGTGTGTGTGTGTGTGTGTGTGTGTGTGTGTGTGTTATTGGACAACTGGAGACTTGTGCAGTCTTTGTGTAGCCTTGTTGTGTGTGCGTGTGTTTTTTGTCTGTTGTGTGGTTGTTTATTTGTGTTTGTGCTTTAAAGCACTCACTCACTCACTAAGACCTGAAAACCTGTGGTTTTGTAATGCTGGAAACATTTGGCAAGGTATCTCGCCATCCCTGCTTCAGATGGCGATGGTTCACTGAATGTGTCTACTGTCCTTGGTAGCGCCATCACCACCACCACCACCTATGTTCTACTTTCTATCTCTCCTTCTTGCTCCTCCCATCTCTTCCCCTGGTGCCATCTCTCCCTCCCCTCCTCCTCCTCCTCCTCCTCTTCGTCATGGTGCGTGTTGGATGGGGTCCGCCACATGTGACCTGGACCATGTGGGCCCCCAGCTCATGAGAGGCCTCTCCAGGCCCCCGGGCCCAGCAAACTGTGTGTGTGTGTGTGTGTGTGTGTGTGTGTGTGTGTGTGTGTGTGTGTGTGTGTGTGTGTGTGTGTGTGTGTGTGTGTGTGTGTGTGTGTGTGTGTGTGTGTGTGTGTGTGTGTGTGTGTGTGTGTGTGTGTGTGTGTGTGTGTGTGTGTGTGTGTGTGTGTGTGTGTGTGTGTGTGTCCAGTCCAGCTCATTGACTCATCAGGTCAGAAGTGTGTGGCGCACGGTGCATACGGCGTGTAATGCAGGGCAGACCCCCCCACGCACACGCGTATGACCCAAAACATACATCTGAAATAATCAGATATCAAATAAATAATCAAAGTGTCTGAAACCGAAGGTAGGAGAGAAAAGAAGGAACATAAGCACGACTAGACCTCAGCAAAGAGGTCGAGCAACAACTGCTCGACATGTAAACCTTAAACCGTGTTGTGGTTTATGTGCCAAACTGAAACCTGTTGGGGGGGGGGGGAGACGGTCTCCAAGGTAACATAGGAAGCCATGGGTCTGAAGACAGTGGCTCGTAACTCAACCGGAACCATCCATCGCTGCGTTAAAATAGTATCCACTCGTGTGTGTGTGTGTGTGGCGGAGTCTGCCCCACCGAGGCCGTGATGTGAGGCTGGCCCTGAGGCCAGAGCGGGACCGGGTCCTCTCCACACACCAGGAGCCGTACGGTGAGGCTGGCCCTGAGAAAACTGTAGCGTCTCAGGCTTTTAATAGTGCCTTGGATGATGGCTCTTGTTTGTGTCTGTCCTGGATGTAGTTGTGGCTGTGAATGAGAGGCCAGGCTATATTTGGATCCTCAGTGCTTCCACCAATAGCACTTATGTCACATGGCAGTCACAAAGCACTCAGTAATTATAACCTAGCAGGCCTTTTTTTCCCCCTCACCAAGATGGCTGACTATAAATACTCCCACATTGTTGCAGTGATGGGGAATAAACTGGAGCTATTTTTGCAATGTTTCATTTCAGTTTTTATGTTTTGTTGTGTGTGTGCGTGCGCGCGTGTGTGTGCGTGTTTGTATATATGTGTGTGTGTGTGCGTGTTTGTATATATGTATGTGTGTGTGTGTGTGTGTGTGCGTGTATGTGTGTGTGTCTGTGTTTATGTCTTAGTGTGCGTGTGCGCGCAAAAACGGTATGCATTTGGTGTGTGTCTGGGTTCAAACCAAGTTGTGGGGTTTGTTTGGCTTGTTTTGGCTTTTTTATATTAAAACTTTTACTGTATTCAAAAATGTAATCATTGGTTATCAATATGCAATGCATGTTTTAAATGTGAGTATGCAAGTGGATAGTCATCATAACTATGCATAATACTAGTGGTTATGAAATGGGGTAGATTCAGGAACTAAACTGCTACATAGATTCTAAGAGCAGCGGCGTTATCTGTGGGAGCTTCTGCTATCTGGAACTCATCGCTCAGACGGTTGGGTCTTGGGAACCAGAAGTACATGTGACAAATAAAGAGAATTAAATCCTTGAAATTTAGATGTAGTGTTCTATGTAGTGTACCACTGTTTCACTATGTTGAGGCCCTTATGTAGTTTGAAGGCAGGGGACGGGATGGAGAGTCATGCAGACCTTTTTCATGATCATGATCGTACATGATAATATTAGGTATTATTAGGTCATATATAATCTAGTAACTTCTAAAGTTGTTCGATGGCAATGCATTGATGAGTTTTTGAGTTTTGATACAGTTTGCAAATCCACTATTTTTGGAAAAGCATTAGTGTTCGGCATGAAAAAAGGTTACATCTTTTTTTGGGGGCTTTTTGTTGCATATGAATGCGGTTGTTTTGAAGAGAAAGGTGAGAAAGCATAAGGGCCTCGCTGTTTATGTCTCTCACACACCCAGCCACACACTAAAATACCTTTGCAATATAACTTATATTGCTGTATGGTAAATCTTTAGATTTCTAGGGATATTGATAAAATATGTAAGGCAAATGCATTTTGGCTATGAATACGTTTTTTCTCCCCCTTGAGTTGAATTCTAAAGAAAATAAAGTTGAAAGCATAATTGTAATTACACTTACACTATTTATTACGTAAGTGGGGTTCTTATCGCAAAATGTTAATGTCTTAGAACTCTGGGGGTTTGTCACGTCACCGGGGTCAGACAAGCCTTACACATTCTCATATCTTTCATTGCTATTATTCCATTTCTAAGCGTTACTGATTACCAGTAACCTTTTTCTTACTAAAAGTTGCATGTGAAAACTTTGGTATTCGTTGATATCTGACCATAGCAAACTCATCTGGGGCGTATTTCCTATAGAGTGGCTTGTTTGCAATCAAATGAAATGTTAAAACGTTGTATTGAGTCGTCGGGTATTAAGTAGCACTGGGCAACAATTAAATGATCAATTGAATTAATATTGATGATAAGATTTCTTTGATTCGTATCATTGTTCAATATTTTGTTGACTTATTAACCTTTGTTGTGATTTGATAAGTCAATTAATATTTAAAATACATCCTATATTCAAAATGAGATCCATAACTTGTCAGATGCTGTTGAATAGATTATGTTAAAGGCAGTAAGGCTATTCGTAGTTGGAGACCTAGTTGCCAGACAGGACCGAGGCCTAGTGGACGGTGTGTGAGTGTCTGTTGGGAAGCCCGCCTTCCTGTATGCCGTGCTGCACAGAGGCCCAGCTGCTATCGCTATCGCTACTGCTATGCTACGCTACAGCTAATGCTACCGCCTGCACACGCACGCTCTCCTTCTCCTCGTAGTGGAGAGAGACGGCAATGGCAAGCTGTCTAACCTCCTCAATAACGGCCTTATGTAATCGCTCTGGCTAGAGAGACCAAAAATAGCCCGGGCTGCACAGCTGTGCCCTCTGCTGGCCATGAGCTGTACTAGCAGCCCCGTCTGAGGGGAGCGAATACATTGGTGGGTGCCTTGTGGGGGGAAGGATAGGGGTGGGTAGGGGAGGAGGTGTGTTGTGTGTGTGTGTGTGTGTGTGTGGGGGGGTGGGGGCGTGGTAGATCTTTAATTGGGGCCAGACCCCAGCTGTCATGTGGCTTGTGACGTTCATCTACGTTTACATTCCATCAGCGTCGGGATGCTGGATTCTTTTGGGCCATTTTGTTGTCTCGTTTCTTCTTTTGGGTTTGGCTCGTCCTCCACTGCTGGACTTCTGTGGTCTTCAGGAGGAGAGATCACCCCCCCCCCCTTCTGTGGTCTTCAGGAGGAGAGATCACCCCCCCCCCCCGTTGCTTTCCCCTTGAAGTGGTTTGTTTGACATCAGATCCTGATGGTTGTTTGTGCTCTCTGCTCCACAGTTTCCTGGACAGAATCGACTCGGTAAGACAGAGCGACTACACACCGACGGACCAGGTCAGTAACCGGTTCTCCTTGTTTGTCCTCCCCTTGTTGTCGGTCCCCTCGGTGGAGGGCTTTGTTTGGTGTTCAAACTAACGTGTGTGTCTCCTGTTGTTTTGCTTTGGCCTCTGTTTCCCTCCAGGACCTGCTACGCTGCCGAGTGTTAACTTCAGGGATTTTTGAGACGCGGTTCCAAGTAGACAAAGTCAATTTTCAGTAAGTGACTGCATGGGCACCGACTGGTCTTAACAGGAAGTGATGTCACTGTGGCAGAGAGGCTCTTCCTGCACTGCACTGGAGGCTCTGGTTGCACGTAACCAATGTGACACTTTAACAATTGTACCCAACATATAGTAAATGTTAAATGTTTACCTTGAGGTGTTAACTTGGAGGGGGTTTCGTTGAGCTGCACAGCTATAAATGTTTAGGTTTGGGTATGGACATGTAGGAGGGTTAGTTTCTAAAGTTCATATAGAACATTGACTGGCCATATGGCCAGTAAACTATATATATATGTTAATTATTGTTATTTGAGTGCCACCAATCTTGTCTAGCCTAGTTAGGAGTACATGATAACTTTGTGACCTAATTCAGGCAACTACTATTTATGGTAATGTGTCCTCTAGATACACATTAAAACAACAAGAACCGAAACAACAAGATCTTCAATCATCAGATTGCAAAGCTTTCTGTGGAACACAACTTGGTGTTAAGACTGTAATCTTCATATTGGAACCACGAAAGACATTCATTATAGTTATTATTATTTAAGTGCTTTCCATTAAATAGTATGTATCAATAAATGCTACAGCAAATAGCATTACGACAATCAAGCTTGTCACGCCAGAAAGTCCCCCGGATCGGGGCCCAAATCCAACCGACCTCCTCGGCCCATAACTCATCTAACCGCCACGCCACGTCCAACCACGTACATCACTCTATGAGTTATCTCACTGACCGACTAACTAACCAGGCCGAAAACCCAACCTCATAACCATGTTAGAAATACAAACTAATGACTACTCTTATTAACATACTGACAACTAATTATGTTTATATCATAAATAATAATTATAGTAATTTATAATCGTATCTACAGAGAAGCCAATACTGTTTTTAAGAAGAGACAGTGACATTTTTGTTTGTAGTAGTAATAATAATAATAATAATAATAATGGAATAGTGGAAGTAGAAGTGAAACTTCCTAAAGCTTGGTAGTTTTGATCAGGGTATTATTACTGTTATTATCACCAGTGTCTCCATGAAGTCTGAGTCCAGTGTCCAGGGTCTAGACCGTCTTAGTTCCACATTAGGACACGTTGGAAGTGGAACAGGTCAAATGCCCGAGACAAACCCCCCCCCCCCCCCGTCCCAGCCAAGTCCCAGCCAAGAACCACCAACGTAAAGGCGTGTCCTCCCCAGCGAGTCATGTGACTCCAAAGCACAAGCCCTGATTGGCCACTGGCTACTGTTACCAGAGCAAGCAAAGTAATGATTTCAGGGCGCGCTGTCTAATCTGTCAAGCCCATGTCCGGGGCAGCTGGACACAACACACTTTGAAATGGCTCTTTGTATGGATAATATCATATCCTGGGTGATAGATTCATTTGTTGCCACTTCCCTTCGGACACAAGTCAATCTACATTCTTTGGGAAGGCTTTTTGGTTTGTCTTCTGATGTGCTTGGGAAGATTTCCAAGTGAGCACAATTGCGCAGGAACTTAAGCGCTGATGTCAGAGATAATATATCAGTTTATTTGTTATTCCATGTAGCTGTACTCTTTATTTTTTTCCCCCCTGGTTTTCCAAAACTGCATTGAGGATTTTGTGTAAACAAGATACTTTCAACTGATAGGATTATATATATATATATATATATATATAGTTATGTAATATACTATTATTTTTTCAGCAGAAAAATAATTTCCAACCACCTTTTCAAGAGGCGTTTGATGTATTTGTCACATTTAGTTCCCTTGTACAGGAAGTGTGGGCACTCTGTGTTGTTTGGCCACAAGAGGGCGCCGTCGGCAAAGACCTAACCGAACGCTGTTTCTCCTCCACAGCATGTTTGATGTTGGGGGCCAGAGAGATGAGAGGAGGAAATGGATCCAGTGCTTCAATGGTGAGTCCCTGCAGCTCCCTGGGTCCGTGTGGGTCCGGCTCCAGAAAGTGAAAGTCCTCCTTCCAGTGTTTAGTTTGCTCCCATAGTCAGCTGATCAGTGGGACGGACATATAAAGAAGCCCACATGGCTTCCTTAAAAGGGACCTTCCTTTACATTACACCCTATGAACTTTGTTCTGAGATTACAATGATCTCATTTAGATTAACACATTATTATACAATTCTTTATAGACAATTATATCCACAACCACACATTCTGCCTATTCACTGTGATACTGATCTGTTTCAAAATATATAACAAACCGATTCATACTCATCAGTACAGTGGGCTGACCTGAAGACAACCCAGACTGTAACCTCACAGTAATGTAATGTAATGTAATGCAGCGCAAGTAATGCTTTCTCCCTGCGGTTCCTTCTTCTTGTTCATCTTCATCATTGTAGACGTGACTGCCATCATCTTCGTGGTGGCCAGCAGCAGCTACAACATGGTAATAAGGGAAGACAACAACACCAACCGCCTACGAGAAGCTCTGGACCTCTTCCGCAGTATCTGGAACAACAGGTCGGTCTGCACTTTAACATCATCCCACCATCCCATCACCCCATCACCCCATCACCCATCACTCCATCACCCATCACCCGTCAGTTCATCACTCATGATGCTGCTGCACTACTGGCACTTAATGCTTACTTTAATGCTTTTTGCACAATTCAACATATGAACATATCATCCATCAGTTACTTTATTGTTATTTTTTATTGTGTACAGTTTCGTTATAGTATAGTGTTGTATAGTATAGTACATAGTATAGCATATAGTGTTAAATTGTAGTCAATTTATTCTGTGGGAGTGAATGGGGAGTAAGCATTTCATTGTTGCATATTGCAAATAAAAATGTTGAATCTTGAATCTTCAAGTTTTGTTCTGTTATTGAATGTAAACAGTGAAAGGTGTTCTTAGAGCATGTCCTGGATCACTCGTCCGACGGTCCCTGATCGGTCCCTGAACGGTCCCTGATCGGTCCCTGATCGATCGGTCCCTGAACGGTCCCTGATCGGTCCCTGATCGGTCCCTGATCGGTCCGCTCAGCGCTTTGACGTCTGGCTCCTCTTGTATCTTGTATCTTGCAGGTGGTTACGCACTATATCGGTCATCCTGTTCCTCAACAAGCAGGACATGCTGGCTGAAAAAGTATTAGCTGGGAAATCCAAAATAGAAGACTACTTCCCGGAATACGCTCGCTACACCATACCAAATGAAGGTGAGACTCTGAGTCTGAACCACACACTGGCCCAACTCAGTCCAGACCGACTGCAGATCAGATCTCCTCCAGACTGCATCTGGGTCCTGAAGTGTTGTTGGGACCCAGCTGGTCGTCGGCCGAAAGGGAAGCTAGCTAGATACAATCTAGATTTCCTAAGTAGTTCCTGAATCCAGATATGGATCTGGTGTAAACGGGGCCATGCACAGGACACATGTTGTTTTCTGTCACGGTGAGCCGGTCGCCTGAGTTGTCTTTTCACTTTTTGATTTTTTTTCTCTAGCAACTCCTGAACCCGGCGAGGACCCCAAAGTGACGAGAGCCAAGTTCTTCATCCGGGACGAGTTCCTCGTGAGTATTCACCTGTCAGGGCGCTGGACTTCTGGGACGTTTCCTGAATGTTCTTGCTTCATCTGTAGCCTTTTAACATAGACCAATGTTTGGTTGCACACAAACCTTTAAAGGGAAAAAGTTAACTACCTGTTAACTACCTTGCTACCTGTTCTGTTGTCCAGTTGCCAATAAGTTGGAAGAGTTAGCCACAACTATATTTGTTTTCGGTATATCAGTGTGTTTTATAACAGTCAACATACATATTGACTTTATAGTTCTGCATTTGTTGTGGTTTTTTACCGTGACCTACAGTATATAATTGAGGAACCCGCAACCATACAATGAACCCATAGAAATAACAGATCTTTCTCTCCGCTCGGTTGGCATTCCTGTCTTTATTATTGGACTTCTGGGCGTCCCTCAGGGCACGGTGTGTAGAACCCTGCCGATCGCCGCCACGTCACTGGATCCACTCGTCGTCATCGCGAACAAACACTTCTTGATAAAGATTAGCAGCAAGCATCGCAATAATCGTCTCCGGTTCAGCGTGTGACGTGGATTACCTAAAGAGAATACAAGACACCATTCACAGTTCTTGTTATGAACAGAGTGCATGCATGCGCCACCGCGGCTACCTAGAAGACAGGCTGCAGGCCGGGCTGAGGGAGCCACCCAGTTGTCAGGGTTTACTGAGGGAGCTGATCCCAATCCAGAGAAAACACTCTAAATAGGTGTGAAGTAAGTTGAGTAGATGACAATAGGCAGGCAGAAACAAGACAACTGAAACAAACAAGCAAGGAGCCGACAAACCAGTATAAGTTCACTCGTTTTTACTAGTGAACTTAAACCGCGTTCAGAAATCGGACGTTTCAACTCAGCATCTTTTTACAAATCACAAATAATAATTATAATAATAATGACATATATCTAATCTGTAAAATAGCTGTTCAATTCCACATATTGCTATAATCCGAGTGATATGTAAACGATGGAAACAAATAACACATAATCACACATCAAATGTTAATCTTAAAGGGTCAACAAGCGCTTTTAAAACAATTCCGTTCTTTTGTACGATGAACGTGTGATGTTGTGAGCGATGTCACCTCGGACAAACCAGAGCTCTGAAATGAGACCCTCGTTTCCGACCTGTAAATCCCAGTTGGTGATTTAACCGTTCAGTGCAGTTTGAACACGTGATCTCTGTCTCTGTTTCACATCTCTCTCTTATTCTCTCTCTTTCGGTGTGTGTGTGTGGTGTGTGTGTGTGTGTGTGTGTGTGCCATGTGTGTGCGTGTGTGTGTGTCCATGTGTGTGTGTCCGTGTGTGTGCGTGACCTCCACAGCGGATCAGCACGGCGAGCGGTGACGGCCGGCACTACTGCTACCCCCACTTCACGTGCGCCGTGGACACGGAGAACATCCGGCGGGTGTTCAACGACTGCCGGGACATCATCCAGCGCATGCACCTGCGGCAGTACGAGCTCTTGTGATGGGCCACGCCCGCCACGACCCCCCCCCTCCCCCACCACACACTTTTTACAACGCTTTTACCTTTCTTTTTAACTTTATTGTTTTCTTCGGTCGCTTTTTTCCCCCCCACCCGCCCACCGCCACCGTTGTGCACCCGTCGACGCCTCCCCCCTCCCCCCCCCCCCCCCCTCTCCCCTCGCTCCTCCCCCCCCTCCCCCACACAAACACAACAGACGATTCCTCCCCCCTGGCCGTGGACTATGAAGTACTACTGAAGTGTGTCAGCTCCTCTTCCTCCTCTTGGTGGAGGGGTTTGTTTCCCCGGTGTTCTCCCAGAGGGGCCAGCAGGGGGTCAGACCCCCCGGGTCTCAGACCCCCTGGTCTCAGACCCCCGGGTCTCAGACCCCCCTGTGATCCAGGATCTGCGCTTTGCTCCTTTTTATTTTGTCGTGGTTCTTTTAGATTTTTGGTTTTGTTCTTTTTTTTTAGTCCTTCCTTTGGAGGCCTTTGTGTGAAGAGAGAGTTCTTCTTCTTCTTCTTCTTCTTCTTCTCTTCTACTCCTTTTAGTTTTTTTCTGTCATTCCACGAAGCCTTGGGCTACCTCCCCCCCCCCCCCAAACAGCCCTTGTGGTGGACCCTGGACCCCCCGGTGGGGGTGGGCGTGGTCACCTGAGATACACCCACAGGACCTCCTTTGTAGAGGCCAGACGTGAGCCTGTGTGTGTGTGTGTCTGTGTGTCTGTGTGTGCGTGTGCGCGTGTGTATGGGCGAGAAGGAGAGAAGCAGCGGAACTTGTCCGTGTTGGTGTGTCTCCTGCCTGGTCACCACCATGTCCTTTGACCCCCCCCCCCCAAATGAAGACCCCTCGGCCATCACCGTTCCTCCCCCCTCTCCACGCTGAGGACAGCCAGACGACGGAACAGAGAACCATGAAGAAGAAATAATGCACTTTGCATCAGGTTCCTTAACAACTTCATATTCTATTTTGTTCTTTTGAGGAACTGTACACACAATGTAGCATCAACAATATTTATTACTCTGTCACCACATCCCCGCCGCCGGCCGGACCACCGGCCAGTCAGGTTGTCTGACTGACCGGCTGACTAGTTGTCTCGCTGGCTGATTGGCTGTCTGGCTGGTTGACTGGTTGTCTGGCTGGTTGACTGGTTGTCTGGCTGGTTGTCTGGCTGTGACTTGTTGTCTGGCTAGCTGACTGGTTGTCTGGCTGGCTGTCTGGTTGTCTGCCTAGCTGACTTGTTGTCTGGCTAGCTGACTGGCTGTCTGCCTGGTTGACTGGTTGTATGGCAGACTCAACGCCTGGTAACATGGAGAGGATAGGGGCGGAGTCAGGCCTCATCATCATTGTGGCCAACACACACACACATACATACACACACACACACACACAGGTGTCTTGAAGGATGGAAGGAGGATGTGTGAATTGTATTGGGGGGTAGGAGATGGATTGGGATGACAAATGGACCTCGATGGCTCCTCGCCCACCAGAGAGAGAGAGACAGAGAGACAGAGAGACAGAGAGAGAGAGGACACACACCTCCATGGACTTGAACACAGGAGAACCCCCCATCTGTTATCACATCCCTCTCTTCAGCCTAAAGAGCCTGACCAGGTGGGGCGGGGGCGGGGGGGGGGGGGTGCTTTGGGGGAAGAGCTAAATGTATTGATTGTTTTATTTCAGTTTTTTCTGTTTCCCCCCCTCCCCCCCCACCTCCACCCCCCCCCCCCCCCTGTTGAAACTTGTACACTGTGCAAGGTGGATCTATCCTGTACAGACTGTAAAATGTAATATTATTTTGTACAACTTTATTGAAAGAGAAACAAATCTACTTGTAGATCTTTGTGCCTTGATTATGGCTGTACCTGTAAATGAGCTCGGATGTAAGTATGTTTTTGACTGCGCTGTACAGCTTGATGTCAAACGCTCCGACAGCAGCCGCTGCTGACAAGGAGACTTTCTCTGTAGAGTTTAGTTTTTTTCTGGTTTATATAAAAAAAATTATTAAAAAAAAAAAGGAAATGATGTTTAGTAAAAAAATAATAATAATAATAAAAAAAAAAAAAAATAGGGAAAAAACCTTCTAAAAACCTGTATACATTATGCAAATGAACCACTTACCTGCAGTGAGATCACCTGTTGCAGCCCTGCCTTTTATTTCTCTTCCTCCTCCGTTGGACTTTGTTATTTTTCTTCTTCTAACCCCTGGTTTCTTTTTTCTTTTTGGTTTGTTAAATTTCACAGCTTTAAGAACATTGGAACCCATTGAAAAGTCTCCCCAACCTGGTGTTGTTTTGAGAGGAACCAGTTCTGTTTTTTATTTTTTTTCTCTTGTATTCAGTTTTTGTTTTTTTCCCCGATATGAAGAATGCCTGAACTCTGTACTGATGTGTGTGTATGTGGGCGCATGTGTACATTAGGCAAACATAGACTCACAGATGCATTGTGTGTGTGTGTGTGCGCGTGTGTGCGTGTGTATGCGTGCGTTTGTGTGAGTGTGCGCGAGAGTGTGTGTGTGTGTGTGTGTGTGCGTGTGTGTTAAGTCTGAGCGCAAGTCTGAGTGGTGTGTGTGTGTGTGTGTGTGTAATCTTTTATAACTGTATGTACATGTAAATTTATAGGTCTATATAAATATATATGTACAATTATACATGTTTAATTATGTGTGTGCCTAGGTGTACATACCTATGTATGTATACGGTAAATATGTATACATACACACATAGGAAAGCATGTTTTAGAATGGAGACGAATAAATGAGAGCGTGCAATATTATAATATTCCTCGGTCCCTGGGAGTCGTACCCGATGGCGCAGGCACTATGAATGTGTGGACAGCACCCTACAACACAAGCTCTTCTCCCCCCTACCGGACGCACCAGGCGCCTGCCCTGCTACAGTACACGTCTATCCCCCCAGCCACAGAGAGACAGACAGATAGACAGACAGACAGACAGACACAGAGAGACAGACAGACAGAGAGAGGCGAAACTTGAGGTGCGGGGAAAATCCACAACTAGAACCTTTGTTTGGGCCTGGGAGAAGGATGATTAGATAGAGGATGATTAAATGACATTTTTATTTTTCTTTAAATAAAGAGGCACATTAGAGGACTTTGATTCATTTCCCCGACTGTGTGCGACTCTTGTCTCTGGCGCCCCCCGGTGGTCCCCCGGTGAGCTGGACATTTACAATGTTTTCATTGTTTTAGAGGTTTTTTGTTATAACTATTATTATTATTATTATTATTGGTATACAGGGGACAGTGGGTAAAAATTCATCGCTGTTTTTATTTTATTTGAGTTTATACAAATATCGAATTCTCTAATTATATCATTTTCCATCCTGATCTGAAGCTGGTTTTTGTTGCCAGAAAATCTCAGTTTAGTTAAGACGAAGTAGTGATGACACCATTTATTATGGACAGCTTTCATTACAAAACAAACAACATTTTTGCCAAAACCCCTCATAAACATTTGACACGTCAGCATTAAATATGTTTAAAATATAGATATATATCAATCAGAAAGTCAAAGTAAAATCCAATATTCTGTTCTAACCTTTACTCAAATTGATCACAACATTTTAGTAAACTGCTGACTTTGCTGGCTTCTCAGCCCTTCAAGGACAAGTTGTGCTTGAAATATGTTTCTCAGAAAGGTTCATATAAATGGTACATATGTCCAACACAGGACGGTACAGAGGTCAAACCTCCATGTGGGTGAAGGTCAAACCTCCATGTGAGTGAAGGTCAAACCTCCATGTGAGTGAAGGTCAAACCTCCATGTGGGTGAAGGTCAAACCTCCATGTGGGTGAAGGTCAAACCTCCATGTGAGTGAAGGTCAAACCTCCATGTGGGTGAAGGTCAATCAACACACACGACATAATACATCATTGCCAGTTGCCGAATTTAGCGCTCACAACAAGGACAGCATATTTAGCTCTGCGTTTGGTTTCTTCACCAACAACCAGTGACTGCGAATACAACTTGTGCTCATTATTAAGTATTCATATCATTAAAATATATTCCAATATATTATCTCTTTAAAGTGGCACACAACAGTTTTTACAATCAAACGTAGGTAGTATAAACTTTCATTTGGCCCCGTTTCACGGAAGGAATCAGTTCATTTTTCGACATAGGTCAAATATATATATCAAATATATATAATATAAAAAATATATATAATATAAAAACATATATATTATATATATATATATATATAATATAAATAATAAAAATAAAATGAAAACATCAGTACGATGCTACGAAGTCAACCCTGCTCGGCCCCGTCCTTGTGACCTTGAGTCCTTTGCTTTTTTTCTCTTTCCACAAGTTCACAAATACTTGTGCTTCCCGATGAGCGCGCAGAGGCCGAGGCCGAGGCAGGGAGGCAGCGGGACCTTAGAGGACAGACAGTGCGCCATGACGGCCAGCAGCAGCAGCACGGCCCCGGCCGAGGTGTACACGGCGATGACCGTGCTCTCCTCCGGGAGGAAACACTTCGACAGACTGTGGCTTTCCTCCGAGAGTGTCGCCTGGAGGAGGGGAGAGAGAGGGATGGAGAGAGTGAGGGAGATGGGGGAGAGGGATGGAGATGGAGGGAGGAAGAGAGGGGGGGGGAGAGAGAGGGATGGGGATGGAGATGGAGGGAGGAAGAGAGGGGGGGGGAGAGAGAGGGATGGAGATGGAGGGAGGGAGATGGAGGGAGGGAGAGGGATGGAGATGGAGAGAGGGAGAGGGGGGAGAGAGAGAGGGGGGGAGATGGCGGGAGAGAGAGAGACAGAGAAAGAAGGAGGGAGGGAAAGGGAGACAGAGAAGGAAAGGGAGAGATGGGGAAGGAAAGCGAGAGAGAGAGAGATATTAACCACCGCACTGTGTGACTTTTCCCATTAGCACCCTCTAGTGGCTTGAGTTGGAGCTACAGGCATGGCTGCTGTTGTGAGGGGGGAGGGTGAACCAAAATAAAACTATTTATAGAAAAACAATTTCCCTGGGTTGATTAACTCGTGGATGGGTCCGTGTGTAATCTAGAGACACGAAGTTCAGATGTTTCTATAAATGGAGTAGATAGATGTAGTAGACCTGTTGTGAAGGGGTTAATAAATAGTGTATTTTTCAAGTCGCGGATGTGGGGGTCAAATATGAGTCTCCTCTAGAGTGATGGATTCCTCCATGTTGAGATATCGATCGATTAGAGGCTGGATGGTCAATGGGCAAGGTCACTATAGATCCCCGGGGGGGGGGGTTCTGGACATCCAACTGATTGGAGGATTGGTCGTGGTGAAGGTCACATGACATCAAATAGAGTTAAACTAAAGGAGAAAATATTTCATATATATATATTTTAATAGGCTGCTTCGGTGTGTTTGAGTCACTAAAAAAAACCTGCTCTCTGTTCATGGTAAGTGAGCCCCTTCCCCCCAGCCGCCAGCAGGGGGCGCCATTACCAGGATGAAGCTGGGGTTGTTTCGGTTCCTCCAGCTAAACGAGGGCACGCTGACTTCTGGGTATCGGTTGTCATGGAGAACTTCGCATCCGCTGTGGGTGTGGCCACTCAGAATGAGGCGGGGCTTAAACCACTGCAGCAGCTGTCAACAAGAATGACGTTCCAAGACACACAGGTTTAGAGAAAATAAAGTAAACTAAAAGTTAATAAAAAACTGATGTTGCGTTGATCAGGATTTCACGGATGTGGTCGGTACCTTCTGGGAGGATTCTTTGGACAACACGTCGTACTTTTCTCTGAACAGGAGGTGGCGCTCCTCAGGCGGGGCGGCGTCTTCTCCGGTGCAGCTGGCGTCGCTCACCCTGTACAGAGGATAGTGCTGGGACACACACACACACACACACACACACACACACACACACACACACACACACACAGACAGATACACACACATAAACACAAAATAGCGTTTGGAGCGTGAGGTCAGGCTCCTAAACAAGCAACACAGAAACTAGAGAAAGAGACAGAAACATATTTGATTCTCTTAGCCACTAAAATATAAAAGTGCTCATGGTGTGTGTGTGTGTGTGTGTGTGTGTGTGTGTGTGTGTGTGTGTGTGTGTGTGTGTCAGAAGCAGCTATATGGAGCTTGTGTGGAGTTGAGTCTTGAATGTTGTGAATGAGTGACTCTAATGACTACCTGTAACAAGATGGGTGGGGTGGGCGGGTGTTTCTCTGCACCTTCACAGCCCTCCGTAGGGCCGTCCGGTCCACTGCTCGTGGGCGGAGACTTCTACACAACATTTAATACATTGTTCAATGGTTAGGTCATCTCTCTCTCTCTCTCTCTCTCTCTCTCTCTCTCTCTCTCTCTCTATAT